>NW_010729349.1:218639-240039 GCF_000365185.1 Nelumbo nucifera | reverse complement strand
ACCACTTAGGGTAAGTGTTGGGCCCATAGAGCCCATTTGATGGGATTCAGGGGGTGCACTGTCCATAACAGTGTATTCGGCCAGGCCTTGTAACAAAGGCTAGGTTGAACCCATGTGGTTGATGTGTAGATCAATGTTTGGGTCCTACGCCACACAAGAAAGCCCAACTGGGCAGCAATTAGGAAGGCTAAGTGAGCACATAAGCTTAATGGGCTTAAAGCCCATTTTGAACTGGACTAATTTAATAAGTTAAATATGGGCGAATTCTGAGATGGATCAACAAATAGGATAGGGTCTTAATCCCATCCACTCAGAGAGTCCAGATCTGAATATTCAGATCTAGAAACCTCCTAATGAGATTAGGAGAAGGCTGATCTAATCTATAGATAAGATAAGGGTTTATCCTTATCACCTAAAAGGTTGTTTGATCCAAATCATATTTGGATTAGCAACTCCTAATTGGATTAGGAGCTGATCCTTTAGGGTTACAAAAGAAGGAGGGGGTGGCAACCTTTAGAAGACACACATACTCACATCCTCTTCAGAGCTGAAATCACAGAAGGAAGAATTAAGCAACCCTGCAGAATTATTTCTTGCCGCCTCCTTGTTCTTGCCGCCCAAGTTTGCTAGTTTGATCTCCAGTTGTGGGAGAAGTCAAGATTCAATCTTGACATCAATTCTTTGTGAAATGATTGATAGAAAGCTGTGCTCACGTGCCATCTTGCTGTTTCTTGTGAAGGACAGAGTTCTTGGAAAAGAACACTGTTGATTCTGCTCCATCCTACACAATGCCATCTTCAGTGGGAGCAGTCTTAGGATCCTTCCTTGGGCGTGAACACCTTCATTGAGAGATAATATTTCTCTGTATCAAGTATACCTCTCTCCTACTCCTTTTGGTTCAGATCTGGTTCATTTTATAGTTCAAGATTGATCTTTGAAAATATGATAGGGAATGCGATTCCCAGTTAAAGGGAGAGAAAAATTTTTGAAATTCACCCCCTTTATTCTGCAAGTTTTGGGCATCCATACGATGGATCTCTCATCCCCTCACTTTGGACCGGTAAGAAACCAAGTGTGAGACACTTGAAGATTTGGGGTTGTCCGGCACATGTTAAAAGAACGAGTGCGGACAAATTGGAATCCAAGACCAGCCATTGCCTATTCGTAAGCTACCCAAAAGGCTTTATGGGTTACCTATTCTATGATCCACGAGAACAGAAGGTGTTCTGTAGTCGAAATGCCCATTTCTTGGAAGATGATTACATCTTGAACAATCACCGTCAGGAAGTTGTTCTTGATGAAGAGAGCTCAGGGGTAGTGGGAGGTGTCCCACAAGTTCCAGGCAATGACCAACCTAGAAGATCTACCCGGGTTTCCAGACCTCCAGTTCGTTTTGGCTATGACCAAGATAGTTACCTAGTGAAAGCTACAACCAGTGAGGAGGATCCCGTGACTTATACGAAAGATATGTTGGACATAGATTCCTTGAAGTGGGTAGATGCCATGAAAGTTGAGATGGACTCAATGAAGACCAATGGAGTCTGGACTTTGGTAGATCCACCCCCTGTGGTAAAAGCAATTGGTTGCAAATGGATCTATAAGAAGAAGAAGGGCCCCGATGGTAAGGTTGAGACTTACAAGGCTCGTCTGGTGGCGAAAGGGTATAATCAAAAAGAGGGCATCGATTATGAGGAAACCTTTTCGCCCATAGCCATGCTTAAATCCATTAGGATCCTACTAGTTGTAGCACCATACCATGATTACGAGATTTGGAAAATGGATGTCAAAATTGCATTCCTAAATGGAGATCTTAATGAAGATATCTATATTCAGCAGCCACAAAGTTTCATAGCTGCAGGTCAGGAACACATGGTATGTAAACCCAACCAATCCATATATGGACTTAAACAAGCTTCTAGGAGTTGGAATATCCGTTTTGACTCTACCGTCAAACAGTTTGACTTTGAGCAAAATCTGGATAAGCCCTATGTTTATAGGAAGACCAGTGGCGATAATGTTACATTCTTGGTTCTGTATGTCGATGACATACTAATCATTGGTAATGATGTAGGAATGTTAATTACGGTGAAAGTGTGGCTTTCACAGCAATTCTCCATGAAAGATCTTGGAGAAGCCTCCTATATACTAGGTCTTCGACTCTATAGAGATAGATCGAAGAGGATAATAGGATTATCCCAATCTGCTTATATTGACAAGATAGTCAAAAGATACAGCATGGAGAACTCCAAGAAAGGAAATGTTCCTTTCAGGCATGGAGTCATTCTCTCCAAGGGTATGTCTCCCAAGACTCCCGAGGAGATTGAGGACATGAGGGACGTTCCCTATGCCTCAGCCGTAGGGAGCATCATGTATGCCATGTTGTGCACTCATCCTGACATCGCTCACGCAGTAAGTGTAGTAAGTAGATTTCTGGCCAACCCAGGGCAGGAGCATTGGACTGCTGTGAAAAACATACTTAATTACCTTCGAATGACAAAAGAGTTTTGTCTGGTATTTGATGGTAGTTCACTACAGATCTAAGGGTGTACTGATGCCGACTTCCAAGGGTCTACAGCGGTCCTGTTTGATGGTAGTTCACTACAGATTCGATGGTAGTTCACTATAGGATTATGTGTTGTTTGCTAGAAAAGCGGCAAACAGAGGCCCACAGCGGATTCCACAACCGAAGCCGAATACATTGCCGCAAGTGAAGCTGCCAAAGAGGCCGTATGGATGAAGAAGTTCATTCATGAATTGGGAGTAGTTCCATCTAGCACTTCCCCCATTCCACTATTGTGTGACAACACTGGAGCTATCGCTCAGGCTCAGGAGCCACGAGCCCACTCGAAGTCGAAGCACATCGAGAAGAAGTACCATGTACTGCGGGAAATAGTTGGAAGAGGGGACATCCTAATTCAGAAAGTAGCATCAGCGGAAAATGTAGCAGACCCATTGACTAAGCCACTGACACAGAAAGTGTTTGAGAAACACGTAGAAAGTCTGGGACTCCATCTTGTACCTGATTGGACCTAAGTGCAAGTAAGAGCTGTTAGACAGTGTATGCCATTAGCTCCAATCAGAATGATGTACACTATGGCATTTAATGTAAATTAATAAAATACATATTTGATTCATGTTATTATGGTGTGCTTTTGTGTAATACCCTTAAACTGGACGCATATGAGACTCATGTTAGTTTAGAATCTTCATAGCCATTGGATATATCTAGGGAGATTTATCCTGCCAAGGCTGACGCTGATGTGCCACCAAGTTGGTTGGAGTGGCTTGTCTCAACTGCTAGGGTGAGATCTGAGGTACATGTGGTGTGGGTTTTCTTGAAACCCTGAACCGGACCAGAATTCCAGTATTACCCTGGACCTTGGAGATAGATGAGCAAAACTGGAATGTTACACCTAACCCCTAGACTCGATTATGATACTGCACTAGGTGTCGGATTGGGCTGTCTTTGATATGTCAATCAATGAGATCCTTAGAGGGGGTCAGAACCTGGGTATGTTGGGACTGTCCGAGAATTCATCTAAGTGGGTGATCATAGTGACAGGATCAGCTCCTTTGTCGGACAAAGTGAATGATTGGGGGATGCACTGTCTCTGATGGAAACCAAAGCTGCCGACAACCGATTTCAACCGTTGAAATTTGTTTTACAAAATAAATTTATATAGAGATATACTTATATATATTATGGTTTCAAAATCTTTGCAAAAGGTTTTAATTCCCGGGATCCATGTGAGTAGACAGTGCAACACTGTTCCTTGCAGCCGAGGGAGAGGTCCTCTCTTGTCGGGCAGTGTTTAATCAGTATGGGTTGAGAGGTTAAGTGTAAAACCATTGAGGGAAATACCTGATGGGCTAATCTTGCATCTGCTCACAGTCCTTGGGTTTTTATAAGGTGGCTTGACCCAAGGACCACTTAGTGTAAGTGTTGGGCCCATTAAGAGCCCATGGTGATGGGTTCAAGGGTTCACTATCTCTTACAGTGAATTCGGCCAGGCCTTGTAACAGAGGCTAGGCTGAACGCATGTGACTGATGTGTAGATCAATGTTTGGGTCCCACGCCATACAAGGATACCCAACTGGGCAGYAGTTTGGAGRMTAARTGWGCACATGGACTTAATGGGCCTAAAGCCCAATTCGAACTGGTTTAATTTGATTAATTAAAGAGGGGTAGTTATGAGATTTAGATTAGCAGATAGGATAGGGAGTTATCCCTATCCACTCAGAGACTCCAGATCCAAATAAAAATTTGGATTAGGAAACTCCTAATAAGATTAGGATGGCTGATCTTTATCTGCAGATAAGATAAGGGATTATCCTTATCTCTTAAAGAGAGTCCAAATCCAAATACAAGATTTGGATTAGGAAACTCCTAATCATCCTTAGTCTTATAGAGACAAGAGAGAAGACAACTACAGTTGGACTGACGCTATCTTCTACTCTAGCCTCCTTCTATTGCTGTCATCCTTGCCAGTTCGATCTCCTCCTGTAGGAGCGATCAAGAAAGGTTCTTGATATCAGTTTTTAGTGAAAAACTGATCTGAAGTCATGTTCACTCACCCTCCATCGAATTCTTGCTGAAGAGTTCGGTTCTTGCTGAAGAACCACCTGCTGATTCTGCTCCACCCTACGTTGTCATATTCAGTGGGAGCAGTCTTTGGCATTTTCCTTGGGTGTGAACCCCTTCGTTGGGTGTTACTACTACTCCATATCAGGTATATCTCTCTCCTACCTTTTGGTTTCAGATCTGGTCCAGTTTAGGTTCAAGATTGATCTTTGAAAATGCAGTTTTCTATAACATAGAATGTGATTCCCATATGGGAGAGAGAAATTTTTGAAATTTCGCCCAACCTACCTGCAGGGTTCGGCCATCCATATGATGGATCTCTCATCCCTTCACTTCAAAACATCTGAATGATGATCTGGATCATAGGAATTACATAATCTTGGCATTGTGGACTCTCTCTTGCAGAGGTTAGTTGGAATGGTTGTACTTCTTAAGCAAAATTTTGCAGCATTAAGAAATACACAGATGATGTACTGTTGTGAACTCAATCCAGTTTCAGCATTCTTTTAAGGAAAAATAACATCAAAGGCTACAATTTAAACAACTTCCAGATCGGACCTGACAAATATATAATAATAGCATCATCACTCTAATAACATAGAATGGTGATTAGACAATATAAATATCCATTGCATCACATATGTGTACTACATCACCCTGCATAGATATATATAAGTTCTATGCAGGCCCAGAGAAGAACATGATTGTTGCTTCTGTTAGACAATTATGACCTTAGCTCCAATCAGATTGATGTATCTTTTGACATTTATTGTAAATGAATAAAGTACATAATTAATTCATGTCATTATGGTGTTTTTCTGTGTAATACCCTTAAATTGGACACTTATGAGACTCGTGTTAGTTTAAAATATTCACAGTCGTCCCTAGATTTATCCTGCCAAGGCTGACACTGATGTACCGTCAAGTTGGTTGGGATGGCTTGTCTCAGCTACTAGGGTGTCGGATTGGATTGTCTTTGATACGCCAATTAGTGAGATCCTTAGAAGGGGTCAAATCCTGGGTATGTTGGGACACTCCGAGAATTCATCTGAGTGGGTGATCATAGTGATAGAATCAGCCCCTTTATTGGACAAAGTGAATGATCGGGGATGCACTCTCTCTGAGGGAAACCTAAATTGCCGGTAGTTGATTTCAATCGTTGAAATTTGTTTTTGCAAAATATATATATATAATATAATATATATATAATATATATATATAATATATATAATATATTATGGTTTCAAAATGTTTGCAAATGGTTTTAATTCCCGGGATCCATGTGAGTAGAGAGTGCGACAGTGTACCATGCAGCCTAGGGAGAGGTCCTCTCTTGTCGGGTAGTGTTTGATCATTATGGGCTGAGAGGTTAAGTGTAAAACCATTGAGGGTAATACTTGATGGGCTAATCTTGCACCTGCCCACAGTCATTGGGTTTTCATAAGGTGGTTGGACCTAATGACCATTTAGTGTAAATGTTGGGCCCATTAAGAGCCCATGGTGATGGACTCAGAGGCTCACTGTCTCCTACAGTGAATTCGGCAAGCCTTGTAACAAAGGCTGAGATGAACCCATGTGGCTGATGTGTAGATCAATATTTGGGTCTCACGCCATACAAAGAGAGCCAACTAGGCAGCAGGTTAAGAGCTTAAATGAGCACATAAACATAATGAGCCTAAAGCTCAATTTGAACTGGGTTAATAAGATTAATTAAATAGGGGCAGATCTGGGATGTGGATCAACAAATAAGATAAGAAGTTATCCTTATCCACTTAAAGAGTCCAGATCCAAATCAAAGGAACTCCTAATTTGATTAGAAAGGTTGATCTTTATCTGCAGATAAGATAAGGGATTATCCCTATCTGTTAAAGAGACTCCATATCCAAATAAAAGATTTGGATTAGGAGATTTTCTCTTTAAGATTATAAATAGGAGAGCAGGGCGGACCTCCAAACACACAGTTCGCTGAATACAGAGAGAAGACTACACAGTTTGATTGCTTTTGTCTTCTGCTCTTTTCTCCCCTGCTCTTGCCGCCCCCACCTAGTTCGATCTCCACTTGTGGGAGTGATCAAGAACCGTTCTTGATATTACTTCTTGCTAGAAAAGGCAATTTGAATTTGTGCTCACCAGCATCAAGAACCGTTCTTGATATTGCTTCTTGCTAAAAAAGGCAATTTGAATTTGTGCTCACCAGCCCTCCACTATATTCTTGATGAAGAATTCGGTTCTTGCCAAAGAGCCATCGTGTTGATTCTGCTTCATCACACTGTGTCATATTCAGTGGGAGCAGTTTTTTATCTTCTCCTTGGGCGTGAACACCTTCATTGGGAGTTACTATTACTTTGTATCAGGTATATCCCTCTCCTCCCTTTTGATTTCAGATCTGGTCCGGTTTGGTTCAAGATTGATCATTGAAAATACAATTTTCTAAAATAAGGAATGCGATTCCCAAATGGGAGAGAGAAATTTTTTAAATTTCGCCCAACCTTCCTGTAGGGCTCGACCATCCATATGATGGATCTCTCATCCCTTCAGTAGTATCAGAACCAAGTTCAAATGTTGAACCAAATTAAACCAGATCTAGATCTGTGCAAATGGGCATAAGGTGTTCTACCCGATTTGCGCAGTTAACATTTTTTCTAGGAAATTGGTTCCTAGTTTTTGTGTGAATGATCTGAAATTAAATATTTATTAAACTGATTAATATTCAGAATTGTTCTATATATTTTTCTTGGATTTTGGGATGTCCGTACGGTGGAGATCGACTTCTTTAATGGCGTAAGAACTTTGTGCACCTATTGATTTGTTCTATTCATTCTTGGTCTGTAATTAATTTTATTATTTTTAATTTTAGACAGAATGTATAGGAATTCAAATCTGATGTAATATTAATAGAAAATTAGGTTTTCTATTTTATTTCATTCGAAAACGAAGCAAAAAGCGCAAGGGAGAGAATTTCACAGATTCGGATTTAGAAATCTATGATTTGCTGTTTTGGAAGCTGCATACTGCGAACTGACCTTTGTTTTGCAGGGTAGCAATCATACAAACAACCCTCTTACTGATTTTTGATTGTCTTGCATCAGTTGTTTAATTTCAGATCATCTTCTTGAATTGAATCTTGAATTAAACATCAAATCCTAGACCCCTTCGAACCAAATTGGACCAAACTGGTTGGACCAAATCTATGATTCGATAGGGAGCTGTTCTCAGCCCTAAAATTTTCTATATGGGCCGTGGGATTAATGGTTAATTGCAAGATGCAATTCGTCCCACATCTGTAAAACCCAGTTTTAATCTGTTAAAACTGCTTAAACCCAATTCAGCATAAATGCTATATGGGTCGAACTGCTCTTTGCAGTTCAACCCATATACCTAGATAATATTAATTGGTAGTATTATGAAATTAAATGGGCTATACATATGGGTTTTATAGTTATTTAATTGATTGGATCAATTATGGATTTCATGCATGTGATGTGCTACGTTCATGGGCCATAATCACTTGGCTCATGTTAATACGATAGTGGCTCTTTCGAACACCATGGCTGAACGCACATCATTGCCATAGTGCCCTTAAGATCATTGGATGTTCTCCCTTTCTCAGTGGGGTCCGCTTCAGTTTCTCCCCAAGAGGAACACCCCAGAACACTAGCCGTTTTGGGCCCACTTTGAATTTGGCTTTATGAAAGCCAATAGGAGCCACTTTGGTTTGACCTAAATCAAATCTATGGAGTTTTTATCCCTCCATTTAACATAAGTGCATGTGATAGGGAATTTCATATGATGAATTGTCTAAAGGCCTTCCATCATTAGTATGAAATTTGACTGTATTGGTGGGTGGGGATGCACCATTAAATTGGGCTATCCATTTGCTAATGCAATTGGCTGGATTACTTCATGAGATGATAGGGGCATCATAAAGTGATGTGGGAGGGGTCTATCCTAAAATGGAAGACTCTCTCATGGTACCTTGGCGTTCATTTACATGATGAGTAAGCACTTACTGGACAGAAAGGTTTAACCTAAAATGGCTATGAACCTTGTCTGACAGAGGCCAAAGGGAAAGCTCATAAGATGAGTGGATGGGATCCTTCACAGAAGGTGGTGGGGTTTTGTAGCTGAAACAATTGGCTCCATGCACCCTATGTGGTTTCCCACATTTCCAGAGACACAACTGTCTCCGCCACTGAGATTTGAGGGAATCTCAGAGATGCCCAAAATGGAAATGGAACATAGATTAAAATCCGTATCTATGTGATGACATGAATCAATTAGGTTGTGGACTTACAAATCTGCCTTGCCTTTATTAGAAATGGCAAACAGAAACTTCACCAAACTGTTGGATGACAACTAACTCAAGGGCCCTAATTATGCTGATTGGTTCTGAAACCTTATGCTGGTTCTGACGTCCGAGAAATTGGACAAAATTGCTAAGAACCCTTCTCCGGATTGTCTAGGTGATAGGGCTTCTAAGGCCCGACGAAGAGAGTATCAAGAATGGGAAGAGAAAAACTCTCTTGCCCGGTGTTATATTATAGTCTCTTTGGACAATCCGATACAGCGACAATTCGATAAGATCGAAGTGTCCAAGGATATATTGGATAGTCTAAAGACTATGTGTGAAGAGCAGAACCGTTCTACTCGACAAAAGGTCTTAAAATTGTTTATGACTGCACATATAACCGAGAACCAACAGGTTAATGACCATTGTCTAAAGATGATGGGTTATATCAATGAATTGGAGGCTCTCGGGTCAGGGCTAGACCATGACACCAAAATTGATACTGTCCTCAATTCCTTGCCTCCGTCCTTCAATCAGTTCATCATGAACTATAACATGAATAAGCTAAATATTAGCCTTCAGGAATTCAGCAATATGTTGCAGATGGCTGAAGAACTGATTAAGATAAACCGATAGCCATGCTTGTTGAAGGTGGCAAATCAGGTAAGAAAAAGCAGAAGGCTAAAGGGAAGGCTCAGAAGAAAAATAGCAAAGCTAAAAAGCAGAAGGATAAGGCATCAAATGCTTGTCACTTTGCAAACAGACCGACCACTAGAAGAGGAACTGTCCTCAATTTCTAGAGACTAAGAAGAAAGGTAATTTCAAATCTTTTATCATATAGGCCAATTTGTTGGTCACTTCTACTTCCTGGTGTATTGACTCTAGACTTCAACTCATGCGTGTAACTCACTACAGGGGTTCAAGATAAGCAGAAGACTGAGTGACGGAGAAGTAAAGTTTTACTTGGGGACTTCTGCAACAGTTGCAGCTACAGCCATAGGAACTATAGAACTGGTTTTCAGACAATGAACTATTGTACTTAAGGACTGTCTTTTCGTACCTAATTTAAGAAGAAATTTGATTTCTGTTTCAAAATTGTGCATGGATGGTTATTCTATCTTATTCAGTAATATGATTACTATTAAATGGAATAACAAATTCCTCGCATACGGAGAACTTGAGAACGGTCTCTATGTTCTCCATCCTTCTTTGGAAACAAATATTACCGAAACTACGTCGGAAATAATCTCCAAAAAGAAGACTTGTAATACAGTTAATCCCACGTGCTTGTGGCATTACCGACTTGACAACATTAACATAGATCGTATTACAAGGTTGGTAAAGGATGGTCCTTTGGATTTTCTAATCGTAGAAGATCTTCCAACCTGTAAACATTGCCTTTAGGGTAAGATGATGAAATGACCATTTACGGGAAAGCCTGAAAGATCTACAGGCACACTCAACCTTATACATACTGATGTATGTGGTCCCCTGAATGTTAGGACACGTAACTAGCATGTTTATTTTATAACCTTTACCGATGATTACTCATGGTATGGTTACGTGTACCTAATGAGACATAAGTCGAAATCTTTTGAAAAGTTCAAAGAATTCAGACAAGAAGTTGAAAAATAGTTAGGGAGAGAAATTAAAACCATTCGATCAGATCGAGGTGGCGAGTATCTCTCTGACGAATTCAGGGACTACTTAAAGGATAATGAGATAGTATCACAACTAGCTCCTCCTGCTACACCACAGTTAAACGGTGTGTCAGAAAGGAGGAACTAGACTTTATTGGATATGGTCCGATCACTTCTCGTACACTCGGAAGTACCCACATCCTTTTGGGGTTATGCATTAGAGGCTGCGATATATGTGCTAAACCGGATTCTAACCAAATCCGTTCCAAAGACTCCATATGGGCTTTGGACTGACAATAAACCAATTGTGAGAAACTTGAAAATTTGGGGTCCGGCACATGTTAAAAGAACGAGTTTCTTATTCTATGATCCAAAAGAGCAAAATGTGTTTTACAGTCAAAATGCCCAATTCTTAGAGTATATTACAACCTAGATAATCATCAGTAGGAAGTTGTTCTTGATGAGGAGAGCCTAAGGGTAGTGGGAGATGTCTCATTAGCTCCAGAAAATAACTTAGGAGATCTACCCGGGTTTCCAGGCCTCTAGTTCATTTCGGCTATGACCAAAAAAGTTGCTTAGTGGAAGCTAGTGAGAAGGATCATGTGACTTATACAGAAGCTATGTTGGACATAGATTCCTTGAAGTGGGTAGATGCCATGAGAGCTGAGATGGACTCAATGAAAACCAATGGAGTCTGTACTCTAGTAGATCCGCCCCTTGGGGTAAAGGAAATTGGTTGCAAATTGATCTATAAGAGGAAGAAGGGCCTTGATAGTAAAGTTGAGACCTACAAGGCTTGTCAAGTGGCAAAAATGTACACTTAAAAAGAGGGAATCGATTATGATGAAACCTTTTCACCTGTGGCCATACTTAAATCCATTAAGATCCTGCTAGCTGTAACAGCTTACCATGACTATGACATTAGACAAATGAATGTCAAAACCGCGTTCCTGAATAGAGATTTTAGTGAAGATATTTATATTCAGCAACCACAAGGTTTCAACCGATCCATATATGGACTTAAGCAAGCTTCTAGGAGTTAGAATATCCGTTTTGACTTTACCGTCAAACAATGACTTTGAGCAAAATCCGGATGAGCCCTGTGTTTACAGGAAGACCAGTGGCGATAAGGTTACATTCTTGGTTCTGTATGTAGATGACATTCTAATCATTGGTAATGATGTAGGAATATTAACTACGGTGAAAGTGTGGCTTTCACAACAATTCTCCATGAAAGATCTTAGAGAACCCTCCTCCTACACACCGGGCCTTCGACTCTAGATATAGATCGAAGAGAATAATAGGATTATCCCGGTCTTCTTACATAGACAAAATAGTCAAGAGATACAACATGGAAAACTCCAAGAAAGGAAACGTTCGTTTCAGGCATGGAGTCACTCTCTCCAAAGGTATGTCTCCCAAGACTCCTGAAGAGATTGAGGGCATGAAAGAGGTTTCCTATGTCTCAGTCGTAGAGAGCATCATGTATGACATACTGTGCACTCGTCCTGACATTTCTCAGGTAATGAGTGTGGTAAACAGATACCAATCTAACCTAGGGCATGAGCATTGGACCGCTTTGAAAAACATATTAAAATACCTTCAAAGGACAAAAGAGTTTTGTTTGGTATTCGATGGTAGTTCACTACAGATCCAAGGGTATACTGATGCCGATTTTCAGTCAGATCTAGATGATAGAAAGTTCACATCTAGTTATATCTTCACGATAGGATCGTGTGTTGTTTGTTGGAAAAGCAACAAACAGGGTCCACGCAGATTCCACAACCATGTCTGAATACATTGCCGCAAGTGAAGCTGCCAAGGAAGCCATTTGGATGGAGAAGTTCATTCAGGAATTAGGAGTAGTTTCATCCAGTACATCACTCATTCTATTGTTGTGTGACAACACTGGAGTCATTGCTCAGTCTAAGGAGCCACGAGCCTACTCGAAGTCGAAGCACATCGAGAGGTAGTACCATGTACTACGAGAGATAATTGGAAGAGGGGACGTCCTGATTCAGAAGGTAGCATCAACGAAAAATGTAGTAGACTCATTGACTTTGCCACTGACACAAAAAGTGTTTGAGAAACACGTGGAAAGTATGGGACTCCAGCTTGTACCCGATTGGACCTAAGTGCAAGTAGGAGCTGTTAGACAGTTATGCCCTTAGCTCCAATCAGATTGATGTACCTTTTGACATTTATTGTAAATGAATAAAGTACATAATTGACTCATGTCATTGTGGTGTGTTTCTGTGTAATACCCTTAAACTGGACAATTATGAGACTCGTGTTAGTTTAGAATCTTCACAGCCGTTGGATAGATCTTGGGAGATTTATCCTGCCAAGGTTGACACTGATGTACCGCCAAGTTGGTTGAGGTGGCTTGTCTCAGCTACCTGGGTGAGACCTGAGGTACATGCAGTGTGGGTTTTCTTGAAACCCTAAACCGGACGGAAATTCCAGTATTGCCCTAGACCTTGAAGATAGATGGGCAAAACTGGAATGTTACACCTGACCCCTAGACTCGATTATAGTACTGCACTACGTGTCGGATTGGGCTGTCTTTGGTATGCCAATCAGTGAGATCCTTAGAGGGGTCAAAACCTGGGTATGTTGGGAAAGTCCAAGAATTCATGAGTGGGTGATCATAGTGACAGGATCAGCCCCTTTGTCAGACAAAGTGAATGATCGAGGATGCACTGTCTCTAATGGAAACCTAAACTGCCGGCAGTTGATTTCAACTGTTGAAATTTGTTTTTGCAAAATATATATATATACATATATATTATAGTTTCAATATGTTTGCAAATAGTTTTAATTCCCGGGATCCATGTGAGTAGAGAGTGCGACATTGTACCTTGCAGCGTAGGGAGAAGTCGTCTCTTGTCGGGCAGTGTTTGATCATTATGGGCTAAGTGGTTAAGTGTAAGACCATTGAGAGTAATACCTGATGGGCTAATCTTGCATCTGCCCACAGTCCTTGGGTTTTCTTAAGGTGGCTGGACACAATGACCATTTAGTGTAAATGTTGGGCCCATTAAGAGCCCATGGTGATGGACTCAGGGGTTCACTATCTCCTACAGTGAATTCGGCCAGGCCTTGTAACAAAGGCTGAGATGAACCCATGTGGCTGATGTGTAGATCAATGTTTGGGTCTCATGCCATAGAAGGAGAGCCAACTGTGTAATAGGTTAAGAGGTTAAATGATAACATAAACTTAATGGTTCTAAAGCCCAATTCGAACTAGGTTAATAAGATTAATTAAATAGGGATGGATCTGGGATTTGGATCAACAGATAAGATAAGAAGTTATCCTTATCCACTTAAAGAGTCCAGATATAAATAAAGATTTGTATCAAAGGAACTCCTAATTTGATTATGAAGGTTGATCTTTATCTACATATAAGATAAGGGATTATCCCTATCTGTTAAATAGAGTCTAGATCCAAATAAAAGATTTGGATTAGGAAATTCCTAATGGGATTAGGAGATTCTCTCTTTAAGGTTATAAATAGGAGAGCAGGGTGGACCTCCAAACACACAGTTCGTTGAATACAGAGAGAAGACTACACAGTTTGACTGCTTTTGTCTTCTGCTCTTTTCTCCCTTGCTCTTGCCGCCCCTACCCAGTTCGATCTCCACTTGTGGGAGTGATCAAGAACCGTTCTTGATATTACTTCTTGCTAGAACAGGCAATCTGAAGTTGTGATCACCAGCCCTCCACTACATTCTTGCTAAAGAATTTGGTTCTTACTAAATAGCCATCCTGCTGATTCTGCTTCACCTTACACCGTGTCATCTTCAGTTGGAGCAGTTTTTGGTCTTCTCCTTGGGCGTGAACATTTCATTAGGAGTTCCTGTTACTCTGTTCAGCTATATCCCTCTCCTCCCTTTTGATTTCAGATCTGATCCGGTTTGGTTCAAGATTGATCATTGAAAATGCAATTTTCTAAAATAGGGAATGTGATTCGCAGATGGGAGAGAGAGAAATTTTTTAAATTTTGCCCAACATTCCTGTAGGGTTTGGCCATCCTTATGGTGGATCTCTCATCCCTTCAGCTTCCCTTTTCTTAGCCCTAGCAATTGCATCACATATGTTTACTACATCACTCTATTTTCAGCTTAGGTGCCCCTACAGTATAGCATCTTCTCATATTGTTCCTTCCCTTTTCTTTTGAATGAAAGTTGTTATCAATTCCTCCATATGGTAGAAAATAGGAGAAGTGATCTAGAAAAATGTTCAAGTGATTTTTATATAAAACTTTTTTCTTGTCCAATGAAATGTGGTTTTGTGGCTGTAGAATTCTTTCATCAGATATGTTTATAACTAAAATGGTTGTCTTGGCTCTTATTTATTGTCATTTAGAGTATTTTAATTGTCAGGGATTTGTGTGAAGTTTGATTCAAATGTTATTTTGTCTAGTTTTAGAGAGAAATTTGTATGATGCAATATCAGTAATGCTTTTCTCAAAAAAAAAAACGTAATGTTTATACAATGTTTTAAAAGGCAGAGGAGTAAGGCGAGATGCTAGAACCTTCCAGAGCATGGGTTGTAAGCTTTATAAGAACAAATATATAACCATGTGCATAGGACATTTTATATAAGAATGCATATGAAAATCATAATGTAATCATTTACTAAAAGCTTAAGGAAATAAAGAAAAAAACCAATGTGCTTTAGGCTTTGGGAGGCTGATTGTTTAAGGAGACTCCTAGGGCCTGTTTTGTGGGAATAGGGGTCTCAAATCTGAATCAAAATGGCCCATTCTGATTCCAATTGTTTGGGCAGAATCGGAATTACATTCCGATTCCTGGTGGAATGGAATTCCCCCATTTAATGAAATGGCCATTTACTCTCCCTCCCTTGGGAATGAGATCTCATTCCAGTTGATTCGAATTCTGATTCTGATTCCCGTCTCAACCAAATGGACCCTTAGCTTAAAGTGTTATGAGATGTAGATTGGGCTTGGGGGCGGAGGCTATGGATTAGACAATTGGATGTGACAAGACTCAGTTTCTAGTTTGTTGTTTGGGGGCTCATGGCAAGCTGTATTGTGCTAGTGGACTTCAAGCTAGTTCCTTGCACTTTTCTTCTCTAACTGTTTTCTTAATGTTTTTTTACGATATTGTTAACAATCCAAGAAAAAAAAACTACATGCTTGGATATCCTTCAAAACTATATTAAAGTTTTTATTGTAAAATAAAACCACAATTAGTGGTTAAAATCCCTGTAGAGTTAAAAGAATCAACTCGCATGAAAACTTGGTATTGATCTTTAAATCAGTTTTGTGATGAGAACCTCTGCCTCAATTCATATATGAAATACATTGGCGTAAGCCGCTTGAGGATGTGAGGTATGTGGCTTACCATGCATGGGGTGTTCCCCCCAAGCCTTGCCCCAAGGAGTAAACTTCACACACCTTTTAAAATATTAGTTTGCCATACGGCACAATTGAAGACATGATGTTAATGCACCTGTATATGCTTTTTTATATTACCAAATTTGTCAAGATTTGGAAAGATAATCTGTTACCAGTGGAAGTGTTGGTTTGTCTTTTGTTTAACAGAAAAAGTGGGGTTCCTCTTGTAGTACATGAGATGTTTCAGGAACCTAGAGAAGTGGAGGTTCTCTCTTTTCCTCTCTCTCTCTCTCTCTCTCTCTAATATACATACATATTTATCAAACACACACACATGCACATAACATAAAACCTACATCCACCCCACTCCTTCGCCATTATAGTTCTACTAACATTAAACATTTTTGTTGGAATATTATTCCAGAAACTGGTTATAGCCCTAGTCAAAAAGGAGTTGGGTCTTGCATTTAAAGGAGCCCAAAAGAATGTAGTTGAAGCTTTGGAGGTAACCAAGGATGTGGAAATCTTTTACTTATAGAAACTTGGAACTGTTCTATATCTTTTGCTTGCATGTCCTCTATTGTTTTTTATGCAAGATATGGATGAAAAAGAAGCTATGGAAATGAAGGCTACTCTGGAATCTAAGGCTCCGTTTGGTTTGAGGGGAAGTTTGGGTGGGATGGGATGAGAAAGTGGGGGGGGGGGAGTTCTTATTCACAACTCACAAGAGAGTGGGGGGAGAATCTATTGGAATTGATTCAAGAGGCTCTGATTAGTCCACAATCCAACTAGAATCCTACTTCTACTGGGGATTTCATACAGGATTGACATCAAGACCTTTTCAGTTTAGGAAACACCATGATTACTTAAATTTTGCAGCCATGATGGATTAGTGGTGGATATTTAATCAAGTAAATGAACTTTTAGATCAATTTACTGTTTATGGTGAATATTTAATACACTTCCCAATCAATAATTATTTTTACATTCACTCACTTGCACCAGTAAGTGATTACTACTTGGCAGGAATTCAAGATCAGATATTAAATAAAAATCATGAAAAACACCATTCAGTTTTGGGATCAATCCCCATGAAAGTTCAAACTATGTTCTCTCTAAGGTACAAAAAAACTAATGCAGACATGGAAGAAAGGAAAGAAACCATAAGTTTCTCTATATATCTAGCACCAAGGGCTTTTTTTTTTAATTTTGGGTGATCTGATTTGTTTTTTTTTCTTTTTTTTTTTTGTCAATTTGAATTTTTTAATAGTTACATCTTGATGTGCTAATTTCTTAGGAATGGGATTGTGACCTTAAAGTGTCACAATAGTTTAAAGAGTCTTTTCTTCCCTTTTTTTAACCCAAAATTACTCCACGGCCCCGGAGTGGATCCTTTTTTTAAAGGAATTTTATTAATTCAGAAAAAATGTTATTTTTAAGAGATACAACTACTAGCACCCAATGAGCCAGTCCCATCCTCAACCAGTCAACATTGTAGATAAATCTTAGTTAGATGTTTAGCTAGCTTTAGAGTCACCAACATAGAGTCACTTTCGACCTCCAGCTGCCTTAAATTAGGATGTTTAGCTAGCTTTAGACCAGAACAACAGAATTTTCAGCTGTAAGGGAGTCTTCTAACCCTATTGGGCCTGCATAGAGAACTACTGAGAGAGAACTGCAATCTTAGTTAGATACTCAGATTCTAACTCAGATTCTAGGTGTGACAAAAATTAAAAATAGGGGTTATATTCTGACCAAAAATTAAAAACATATACAGAGATAAATCTACCCATTCGGTTCCCTCTCCTAACCCCAGAAAAATCTAGCCATTCGGTTCCCTCTTCTAACCCCAGATAAATCTACAGTAAATCAAGGAATGAAGTCAGTACTTCAGAAGAACCAATCAGTTCCCTCTTTTTTTTTTTTTTGGTAATAGCTCCATCATCTTCTTTGATCATGGTAGATAAGGGTTCTGAAATCGAACCAAAAGAATAGGCAGTCTTGTTGGAAGTCGCAATGGAAAAAGAAATGCACACCACTGTAAATCGATCAAACCAGCAGTGGTTAGATGATCGAATAACAAAAAAATAAAGGAAATCTTAGAGAAAACTCCTGTACCTAACAAATAGCATCACTTCAAAATAACAAGAAAACAAAAAAATCCCTTCGTCACAGCACTGTAACGTGAATCTCAGAGAAAACCCCTGTACTTGTGCATGTCCTGAAGAAGATGAAATGGAGCTTCTCCTTTGCTCGCTAAAACAGACTGTCCTACCAAATCTCCTAACAAATCTTGCCTACACAAGGAGAATGGAGCTTCTCCTTGCCGAAAATAGTGAAGAAGATGAAATGGGATCAGTCGTTGCAGAGACTGGCGCAACTATGGTAAAAATATTCTTATCCACCAAAATATACAAGAAAATATAGGAAATGGCTCGCCAAAGCAAGAGGAGTGTACATCTGGTCTTACCTTTGCTTGATATTACCAAAGAAGTCGCCGGAGATACGACCGTTGGAATGCTTGGTTGAAGTTAGAAGGAAACTCTCGAGTTCAGGCCTGACAAAGCCCGATAACTTTTATCAATCGCGTCTCACGTTTTTCCTTTTTCACTAGGATCGCACCATTTTGGTGGGATCCCATTTACTTATTTTTGGGATCATGTTTCTCGCTCTTTTCTCATCCCATACCACTGTATCCCAATAATCAAACATGAGAAAAAGGTATCATTTAGGAATATTCCTCTTTTTCCATCCCTTTTCCTCAAATCAAACGGAGCCTAAGAGGTCGTGGTGCATTTCAAAATGCAATATATTGTGGTTTGACCATGATATTGAACACCCACAAAGCATTGAGGTGGTCATGGGCCGGGGCCTTCACATCTGTGCCCCATAAAGCATGCTCCACGGGTGCCCTGTATCACATACGAGAGTTCACATTGTATGAACCCATGGTTTACCAGAAGTGTGAACTGCCAATAAAAATTAGACACATTGGAATTTCGAATTGGTAACGTTAACGGGTGTTTAGCTGTTAATTGAATAAACCCAGCCGGTTGAACCACCCACAAAAGGACAAAAAACCCAAAACGGATTTTTTTAAGGGATTTCATTTGAACTCCCTCTCATTTCGAGTCCTCTCCTCTAAGCCCTAACCCAAAGAAGCATCCCATCGGCCACTCACCACACACCAGCATCCGTGAACATGAAATGGCGGCAAGAATTCCGATAGGTACTCTCCACTCTCCAGCATCCCATGGTAGGTACCACACACCCCTATTACCCTGATTTCAATTGGAATGGTTGTTTCAATTGATTAAACACCCCTATTGCCATGTTTTTGGTTGGAATGGGCGTTAGATTAAACCCACAATTTAATTTATGCCAAATTATTTGTCATTTGAAGTGATATTTGAAGATAGGAAGAAGAAGAAGAAGAGTCATTAGGGAGACTAGAGAGTACCTGTTGGAATTCTTGCCATTGTTCCATGTTCACAGATGCCTGTGTGGTGAGTGGCTGGTGGAATACTTCTTTGGGTTAGGGCTCGAAGGAGAGGAAGACTCGAAATGGGAGGGAGTTCGAATGAAATCCCTTGAAAGAAATCCTTTTTGGATTTTTGTCCTTTCATGAGTGGTTCGACTGGGTTTATTCAACTAACGGCTAAACACCCGTTAACAATACTAATGACTCAAAATTCTGACGTGTCCAAGTTTTATTGGCAGGTTCATACTCCGTATGAACCGATGCAAACTCCACATCCGAATTGTGTATTGAGAACATTTCCCAATGACAAGTATGAGAGATGTTTCAAATGCACGTTGAGATGTGCCCTATGGGGGACTTGATGTGATGTCGGTAGGGCTCTTGTGGATAGGAGATCCAAATTGGGCCAGATTCAGCACCTTGATAAGGATTAGAGCCGAGGCTCAGGTTCTATACATAGTTGCCTATCCTCATATTCTAGCACTTAGGCAATGTGGAACCTAGGACAAAACTTACTATTGAGGCCCCATTCGCTTTTTGATAAGTTACTTAATTACCCCGGTAAATGCAATTACCTCAGTAAGTTTTTCCTGGGAAACACTTACCCGGGTAATTGCATTTGCCCATGTTCTTTTATTTCCTAGGTAAATAAGGTAATGACCATTTTAGGCATAAAAATTTATTACTAAAAGGGGCATTTTTGTGTCATTCAAGTGTTGACAACTTTTCCCTCGGGTGGGAAAGTTATTTACCACCTACCAACAAAACAAACTTTCCCTGACCCCCACATAAATCTAAAAAGAGAACATGGGATTCTTGGTCATTAGGAATCGAAATCCCATTGACCAACTATCCCCTCTCAAAATCCAAAAAAAGAATGCCCCATACTTAATGTATGGCACTCAAGAGTATTGTCATATGTCATATATTGCACGTCACCTAGGTGTTAGAATAAAAGCCTTGATTTCATTTATATAAGAATAAATAGAAATGTGTGATGTAGCATGCAAATTAATCTTTAACTAGGTATACTTTCTATCGCTATAGGAGACATTATTAGTGACCTCGACAGTAGAGCTTCATTTTCTCTTTTGTGGGAGATGGATCAAGATAAGAGAAGTTTTAGTGCTACGTACAATGCGAGCACCCTCTAGAGATGATGGAGTTTCTAAAGTCATTGTTTACAATCTAGTTACATAGGCTCCCAATAGATAATACTAGAACGACTCAACCAATAAGGTGGTGGTAGGCAAGGTTGGACAGGTCGTTAGAGATTATATAATGTGGATAACATTAAATATTTTCATTGGGTGAATTTTCTGTCATATAGGGTGGAGGTGGACCTAATACAACCATTAAGGCGAAGGGTGTCAATGCATGGGAAATAGAGCGTGAAGATGTGGGCAAAGATTAAATATTGTTAGACAGTGTATATACCCTTAGCTCCAATTAGATTTATGTACAGATCCATTTACTATAAATGAGTGAAAGTACATAATTGATTCATGTTATAATTTGGTGTGTTTCTGTGTAATTACCCTTAAATTGGACACTTATGAAACTCATGTTAGTTTAGAATGTTCTCAGCCGTTGGATAAACTGGTGGAAGTTTATCCTACCAAGGCTGACACTAATGTGTTGCCAAGTAGGTTAGGGTAGCTTGTTTTAGCTGCCAGGGTTAGACCCAAAGCACTTGTAGTGTGTGCTTGTTTGAAACACTGAACCCGAACCATTTTCCAGTTATGCCCTGGACCTTGGAGACTTGTGGGAAAAACTAGAAATTTACACCCAACCCCTAGACTCGATTATGGTACTGCACTGGGTGTCGGATTGGGCTGTTTTTGATATGCCAATTAGTAAGATCCTTTGAGGGCCAAAACTGTTAGATAGTTATGCCCTTAGCTCCAATCAAATTGATGTATCTTTTGACATTTATTATAAATGAATAAAGTACATAATTGATTCATGTCATTGTGGTGTGTTTCTGTGTAATACCCTTAAATTGGACACTTATGAGACTCGTGTTAGTTTAGAATCTTCACAGCC
>NW_010729349.1:193267-216619 GCF_000365185.1 Nelumbo nucifera | reverse complement strand
CTCCATATTAACTAGTGATAGCATTAAACTTTGTGAAAACAGTTAAACCAAAATAACAATAATTGAGATAGCTGCAATTATCGAATCTTGTTCCATTGATTCTCTTTAGGTTAAAACATGTCAATACATTGGTCAAAGGTTGTCACGAACAATTGACCCAGAAAGATATTAACCTAATTGCTACTTGTACCACTATTTGTGACAATTACGGATCACTGAACCATGGATAGCAGTAGAAAAATCAATATTAACTAATTTGTCAAACTAATTAACATTAACATCTATAGAGAATAAGCACAAGAATCAACGAATACTTGAAAAAAAAGAAAGAACTTGAATTAAATACTGAACCTCATGATGACACAATCGAACATCCTCCCTTGAACCAAAAAAAGAAAAGCTTAACTGCTCATGATTTTCGAATCCTCCATGCTCTGCTTCTCAAAAGGCCGAACTGATCTTTCTTGATTAATCGAGTTGCTTGATGCTTGATTGATGGATTTTTTTGATTGATGCCTAAATCTAGTCCCCCCCCCCCCCTTTATATAGCTGAGGGAGAGGGTTTTTTTCCAACTCCTTTTAGGAGATTAACCTTAATTAAGAAAGTCCTAATCTGTTTTGAACTAATCCTATCCTATCTCTTATCTAGTGATCTAATCTCAATCATCTTATCCTTCTAGGATTACATTCAAAACATAAATTTGATAAGACTCTCTTTCTGGAGATTACATTCGAAATTGAGACTCTTGGCTCTTGAATTCGAGTTGGGCTGCTACAAGGCTCTTCTACGAATTGGGCTTCAGCTGTGAAATGGGCTTTGCTGCGAACTTTCTCCGACTTCGGGCCCGATTTTGTCTTTGATTCGGACCGAATCTGTCAAAACCCAAAACATAAAAGTTGTGGGCCTATCCCTCATCTTTCAAGTGCATCTTGAATTATCTAAACCGGAGTACGGAATAGAGAGTTATGCCCAGATTACTAAATGGTGCCGAAACTATGCAAAATCATCCGATTAGCCTTATTTTCTTCCAATCGCCTTCTTGCTTTCCCTAAATCGAAATACAAGAGTAATGAGTCCAATTAAGTGCTAAAATAATGAAAAAGAGTGAATATTTGGGGATAAAAATAGGGTACTTTTTAGTCTCATCAAAGGATAAGATAAGTCTTATCCATTTAAGAGTCCAGATCCAAATATCAGATTTGGATCAAGAAACTCTCTCCTAATTAGATTAGGAGGCTGATCCAAAAAAGACTATAAATAGGGGGCAAATTCCTCAGTTTTAACTCACAACAACCTGTAGAATTATCTCCTATTCTTGCCATCCCTACCCAGTTCAATCTCCTTTTGAGGAATTGATCAAGAAAGGTTCTTGATATTGTTTCTTGGTTGTAGAAACAATTTGAAGATGTGCTCACCAGCCCCTGTTCAATTCTTGCTCAAGAATCTTGGTTCTTGCTGAAAAGCCATCCTGTTGATCCTGCTTCTTCACACACTGTCATCTTCAGTAGAAGCGGGTTTTGGTCTTCTCCTTGGGTGTGAACACCTTCATTGGGAGTTACTGCTACTTCGTATCAGGTATATCTGTCTCCTCCTTTTGGTTTCAGATCTGGTCCGGTTTTAGATTCAAGATTGACCATTGAAAATGTAGTTTTCTAAAATAGGGAATGCGATTCCTAGATGGGAGAGAGAGAAATTTTTGAACTTTTGCCCAACCTTCCTATAGGGTTCGGCCATCCATATGATGGATCTCTGATTCCTTCAGTGGTATCAGAGCCATGGTTTGATTCTTGAACCGAAATTGAGCCAGATTGGATCTGCGCAAATGGGCAGAAGGCGTTCTACCTGATTTGCGCAGTTAGCGATTTTTTCTGGGAAATCGGTTCCCAATTTTGGCGAATGATCTGAAAATAAATCTTTATTACTCTGTTATATATTTAGAATTGTTCTATTTATATTTCTTGAATTTTGGGTTATTCGTATGGAGGAGATCAAAATCTTTTTGTAGCACAAGAGATCTACGCATCTATGTTTTTTCTATTCATTCTTGGTCTGTAATTAATTTTTATTATTTTTTTAATCTTAGACGGAATGTATTGGAATTGGAATTTGAATTTGATGTAATATTAATAGAAAAATTAGTTTTTCTATTTTATTTCATTTGAAGATGAAGCTGGAAGCGCGAAGGAGAAAATTTAGTAGATTTGGGTTCGGCGATCTGCGATTTGCTATTTTAGAAACTGCAAACTGCGAACTAATTTTTGTTTTACAGGGTTACAGCCTTACGAACAGCCCTCTTGCTATTATTTACTGATTCTTGATTGTCATGTATCAGTTTCTTTATTTTTAGATCATGTTTCTTGAATTGGATTTTGAATTAAACATCAAACCCTAAACACATTCAAACTAGATTGGACCAAACTGGTTGGACCAAATCTGTGGTTCGATGGGAGCTGTTCTCAGCCCTAAAATTTCCTTTATGGGCCGAGGGGTTGATGGTTAATTGAAAGATGCAATTTGGTCTACATCTGTGAAACCCAGTTTTGATTTGTTAAAGCTGCTTTAGCCCAATTCAGCATAAATGCTATATGGGCCGAACTGCTCTTTGCAGTTCCACCCATATACCTAGATAATGTTATTTGATAATATTATGGGCTTTAAATGTACTGAAAATGTTTTTAAATTTTAATTATGGGTTTTACAGTTATTTAATTGATTGGATCAATTATGAATTTCATGCATGTGATGTATGTGACGTGATGTGCTACGTACATGGGCCATAAGTGCTTGGCCCATGCTAATTCGATAGTGGCTCTTTTGAACACTATGGCTGAATGCACATCATTTCCATGGTGCCCTTAAGATCATTGGATGATCTCCCTTCTCAGTGGGGTCTGCTTCAGTTTCTCCCCAAGAGTTATTTGGATCAATTATGGATTTCATGCATGTGATGTATGTGATGTGATGTGCTGCGTACATGGGCCATAAGTGCTTGGCTCATGCTAATTCGATAGTGGCTCTTTTGAACACCATGGCTGAATGCACATTATTTCCATGGTGCCCTTAAGATCATTGGATGATCTCCCTTCTCAGTGAGGCCTGCTTTAGTTTCTCCTCAAGAGGAAAACCCCGAAACCCTAGCCGTTTTGGTCCCACTTTGAATATGGTTTTATGAAAGTCAGTGGGAGCCACTTTGTTTTGACCTAAATCAGATCTAGGGGGTTTTCGTTCCCTCCGTTAAATATAAGTGCATGTGATAAGGTAATTTCATATGATGAATTCTCTAAAGGCCTTCCATCATTAGTACGAAGGTTGGTTGTATTGGTGGGTGGAGATACTCCATAAAATTGGGCTATCCATCTAGTAATGCAGTTGGTTGGATTGCTTCATGAGATGATAGGGGCGTCATAAACCGATGTGGGAGGGGCCTATCCTAAAATGGAAGACTCTCTCATGGTACCTTGGTGTTCACGAACATGATAGGTGAGCACTTACTGGGCAGAAAGGTTTAACCTAAAATGGCTTTGAACCTTGTCTGACAGAGGCCAAAGGGAAAGATCATAAGATGAGTGGATGAGATCCTTCACAGAAGGTGGTGGGGTTTTGCAGCTGAAACAGTTGGCTCCATGCACCCCATGTGGTTTCCCACATTTCCAGAGACACAACTCTCCGTCACTGAGATTGGAGGAAACCAAGTGTGAGACACTTGAAGATTTGGGGTTATTCGACACATGTTAAAAGAACTAGTGCTAACAAATTGGAATCTAAGACCAACCGTTGCATATTTGTAGGTTACCCCAAAGGCATTGTAGGTTACCTATTCTATGATACGAAAGAACAAAAGGTATTTTGGAATCAAAATGCCTGTTTCTTAAAAGAAGATTACATTCTAGAGAGTCTTCAGCAAGAACTTGTTTTTGATGAGGAGAGCCCAGGAGTAGTGGGAGATGTCCCACAAGCTCCAGATACTCAACCTGAGTATCCATGCCTCTAGTTTGTAATGGCTATGACCAAGAACTGAGTAGAGAGTGCACCAATATTCCCTGCAACTGAGGGAGAGGTCCTCTCTTGTCGGGCAGTGTTTGATCATTATGGGCTGAGAGGTTAAGTGTAAGACAATTGAGGGTAATACCTGATGGGCTAATCATGCATCTGCCCACAGTCCTTGGGTTTTCATAAGGTGGCTGGACCCAAGGACCATTTAGTGTAAATGTTGGGCCCATTAAGAGCCCATGGTGATGGACTCAGGGGTTCATTGTCTCCTATAGTGAATTCGGCTAGGCCTTGTAAAAATGGCTGGGCTGAACCCATGTGGCTGATGTGTAGATCAATGTTTGGGTCCCACGCCATACAAAGGGAGCCAACTGGACAACAGGTTAAGGGGTAAGTGAGCACATAAGCTCAATGGGCCTAAAGCCCAATTCGAACTATGCTTAAATAGTTAATTAAAAGGAAGCACACCTAATTTATAATCTGATTAGGATTAGCTGAAAGGATAAGATTAGTCTTATCCATTTAAGAGTCAATATCCAAATATCAGATTTGGATCAAGAAACTCTCTCCTAATTAGATTAGGAGAATGATCCAAAGAAGACTATAAATAGGGAGCGGATTCCTCAGTTTTAACACACAACAACCTCCTCTTTAGGAATTGATCAAGGACGGTTCTTGATATTGTTTCTTGGTTATAGAAACAATTTGAAGACGTGCTCACCAGCCCCTATTCGATTCTTGCTGAAGAATCTTGGTTCTTGCTGAAGAGCCATCCTGTTGATCCTGCTTCTTCACACAATGTGTCTTCAGTGGAAGCGGGTTTTGGTCTTCTCCTTGAGCGTGAACACCTTCATTGGGAGTTACTGCTACTTCGTATCAGGTATATCCGTCTCCTCCCTTTTGGTTTCAGATCTGGTCTGGTTTTGGGTTCAAGATTGATCTTTGAAAATGCAGTTTTCTAAAATTGGGAATGCGATTCCCAAATGCGAGAAGGAAAAATTTTTGAAATTTTGCCCAACCTTCCTACAGGGTTCGGCCATCCATTTGATGGATCTCTCATCCCTTCTAAAACCTGGGTATGTTGGGGCAGTCTAAGAATTCACTCGAGTGGGTGATCATAGTAATAGGATCAGGCCCTTTGTCGGTGAAAGTGAATGATCGGGACTGCACTCTCTCTGATGGAAACCAAAACTGCCAACAGTTGATTGCAAACTTGTTTGAGATTTGTTTTGCAAAGTATATTTATATGATAATATATATATATATATATATTTTTAGGAAAAAGGTTTGCAAAAAGTTTTAATTCCCGAGATCTATCCGAGTAGAGAGTGCATCACTACATCTTGCAGCCAGGGGAGAGGTCCTTCCCTCTCGGGTGGTGGTTGATCATTAAGGACTGAGAGGTTAAGTGTAAGAGACCATTTAGGGTTGTTTTACCTGATGGGCTATATCTCGCTTAAGTCCATTGTCCTTGGGCCTTCTTAGGATGGTTGGACTGAAGGACTATTTAGTGTAAATGTTGGGCCCATTAAGAGCCCATATTGGTGGACTCACGGGTTCACTATGCTTAGTAGAGAATTCAGCCAGGCTTTTTCACAGAACCTAGGCTGAACCCATATGGGCTTATGTGAGATCTTTGTTGGGGTCCCACGCCATACAAAGAGATCCAAATTGGCCAGCAACTAATTGGGGACGTGAGTCACTTGCTTAATGGGCCTAAAGCCCATAACTAATTGGATTAATTAAGAAGTCACAAGACAACTTAAGCAGTCATTGTGACTTGGGCGAATTTGGGTTTGGATCAGCCTTTAGGATAAGAGGATGAGTGTTATCCACTTAAAGAGTCCAAATCCAAATAAAGATTTGGATTAGGAAGCTCCTAATTCAATTAGGAGAGCTGATCTTTAAGGCTTATAAATAGAGGAGGGCGAACTGCTCCAGATCACACTATTCTCAGCTCTCTCTCTCTCCTTCTGCTCTTGCCGCCATACAAATCTAGTTCATTCTCCATCTTGGACTGATAGTGATTAGTTCTCACTTTTAATTTTGCAAGAAAAATCAGAATAATTTCGTGCTCACCTCCCTTGCTCAACCCAAGCTGTTGGATTACAGTTCTTGCTGAAGGGATGTGTTGCTGAACCGACTTCATCCTAATCTACGCCATCATCAGTGGAAGCTGGTTTTGGTACCCTCTTTGGGCGTGAACACCCACTTTGGGAACTACATGTATGGAATCCATATCAGGTATTCTTCTCCTTTTCTTTTAGTTTCAGATCTGGTCCAGTTTTGGTGCAAGAACGATCCCTGAAAAATGCTGTTTTTCTAAAACTGGGAATATGATTCCTGAAAGGGTAAAATAAATTTTTGAAATTTCACCCTACCATACAGCATGGTTCAGGGATTTTTAAAACATTGTGATTTTGAGTTACTAACCCAAAAACAGGTGGGCAAAGCAATTTTGGTTCTGGGTCGATTTTTAAAACATTGTGAGAAAGGGGGAACAAGATTGAAGGAGGCTAGCAATGTAAGTGCTTTTTAGAGGGTGATTGATACTCATGGGTTAATTAATTTGGGCTTCAAAGGCTTTCAGTTTATGTTGTCAAACAAATGGCCAGGATTAGCTAAGGTATAGGAAAGACTAGATAAAGTGCTAGAAAATGGTGAATAGAGGTGCATGTTTCTATGTGCCACGATGAATCACCTGCTAGCAGCAACTTTTGATTACTCACCCCTTCTATTGAAACTCTATATTGATTAAGCAGCTAGACGTAGGCATTTCAAGTTTGAGTCAATTATGTAGGGATAGTTGGGAAGGGAGAGTAGAGAGGAGATTAGAATTGGAGGAATTGAGGTTATGTTTCAAAGTGTAATAGCTAAGAGCAGAAATTCAGTAGGTGGAATAGGCAAGTCTTTGATAATGTCTTCATTTAAAAGGCTTAAGAGATGAGATGGGGTTGTTAGATAGTGTATACCCTTAACTCCAATCAGATTGATGTACAAATACATTTATTGTAAATAAATAAAAGTACATTATTGTTTCATGTTGATATTGGTATGTTTTTATGTAATTATCCCTTAAACTAGATATTTATGAGACTCATGTTAGTTTAGAATGTTCTCAATTATTGGATAGATTTGGGGAGTTCCTGCTAAGGATGACACTGATGTTTTATCAAAGAAGTTGGGGCAGCTTGTCTCAATTGCTAGGGTTAGACCCGAAGCACATGCAGTGTGTATTTGGATGAAACACTGAACATGGACAATTTTTCAGTTATGCCATGGACCTTGGAGATTGATGGACAAAACTTGAAAGTTACACATAACCCCTAGACTTGATTATGGTACTACACTATGTGTTGGATTAGGTTGTCTTTGATATGTCAATCAGTGAGATCCATCAAGGGTCAAAACTTGGGTATATTAGGGCAATCTGAGAATTCACCTAAGTGGGTGATCAAAGTGATAGGATCAGCCCCTTTATCGAACAAAGTGAATGATAGGGTTTACACTCTCTCATATGGAAACTTGAACTGCCGGTAGTGAATTTCAACAGTGTTTTGAAATCTGAGTTTTCAAAATATATTTATGATATATATATATATATAAGGTTTTAATTTCCAGGATCCATCTGAATAGAAAGTGTGGTACTGTACCTTGCAGCTAGGGGAGAGGTCATTCCCTGTCGGGCAGTGTTATGATCATTATGGGCTGAGAGGTTAATTGTAAGGGACCATTACAGGCTAATTACCTAATGAGCTTTATCTTACTGAAGTCCATTATCCTTGGGTCTTCATAGGATGGCTGAATTCAAGGATCATTTAGGTGTAAATGTTGGGCCCATATTAAGCCCATAGTGATGCACTCAGGGGTTCACTGTGTTTAGCAATAAATTCGACTAAGCCTTTTCATAGAGGCTGGGCTAAACCCATGTTCACTTATGTGAGGTCATTGTGGGGTCCAATGCCATATAAGTCAGGCCTAAGTTGGCCATACAACATCTTGGGTCGTGAGCCTTTGAAGGAAATGGGCCTAAGACCCATAATTAATAAGATTAAGTAATTTGTCACATGACAACTTAAGTGTGCTTTGGGTCAAATCTGGTTTGGAAATGGGTATGGAACACTCATCCTCTTAAGAGGATAAGGCTTATCTCTTAATAAAGTCCAAATCCAAATTAGATTTGGATAATCTCCTAATTTGATTAGGAGAGTGCTCCATAAGGAGATAAGAGAAGAAGAGGGTGAACCAAATTAGAAGACCACTCTCTCTTGTTCTCTTTTGTCTTCCAAGAAACCCTATCACGACCTAGGCTTTCAAGGACTGATAGAGATCAATTTTCTTCTGATTTTTGCAATTGGGTTGCAGTTCTACTGAAAGTTGTGTTTTTGAATCAGCTTCACCTATACATTGCACCATCTTCAGTGGAGGCTGGTTTTTGGACTGAACACCCACCTTGGGATCTGCGTTTGTGGTATCCATATCAGATATAAATCTCCCTCTTTGTTGGGTTTTAAATCTAGTTCTGTTCAGTACAAGACCAATCCGAAAAATGTAGTTTTTTGAAACATAAGGAATTCAATTCACAAAAGGATTAGGAAATTTTTAGAATTTTGCCCAATCATCTACCATGGTTCGGCCATCCATATGATGGATCATATCTCTTCCAACAGAGGTACTACAATCCTCTTTATCAGAACTGGCTATAAAGATGGATGAGCATACAAGAAGAATTGGCAATAGAGGTGTAGGAAATCATTTACTGAGGGGTGGGAACCTAAAAACAAGATTTTACAACCTATTAGCAATTACAAAAAGGAAGGCTGAAGAATGGAGAAGGGAGTTGGATGGAGGATATCTAGGAGATGAAGAACACCTTTGTTAACTATTTTCGCAAGTCAGGTGGTGTTCGGGAGCATGGTGAAACCACAAGATATTGGGTTTCAAACCACGCCACACCTCATTCAGCCATTCAGTTGTGGTGTGGCATGGTTCGAACCTCACCAGTGTGTTCCTTGATACACCCAAAATATCAGCCACAAGTTTTTTTCTTGTTTTCAACCCTGTCACAGGGTACTATATATAGCCCCAACGTTGGTAATGGGGATTTGCGGGCTCGCTTTTAATATTTTAAATCATAGTTAATCAATTTCATTTTATTATTAGTTATTATCTTATTAGTTAATTTTTTAATCAATATTAATTTTTAACATTTTTTATTTTTTTAATTATATTACTATTAATTTTTTTATCACATGTTAAATCAATTAATACTATTGATTTGCATTTTGCTTAAAAACAACAAAATATATTACTCTTGATCAATGATGTAGATCACCTCACTTTGTGTATATGAGATACATAGAATCAAAATACAGGGTGTGGCCTGAAGCACACAACACCTTACAAAATGGCTATGTAGGTGTGTTGTGGTTTAGGCTACTAAATTTTGACAACAGTATAGAATGCTTATTCTGCTATGGCATGGTGTGGTCTGGTTGAGAACACACCACCCAATTTCTCAACCACAATACATAACACCCCCTAATCTCTACACCTAACCCTAAGATATATCTCTTGGTTTCGAATTTGTTCCAACCACTTATCAATAGTAACTATAATGCAATGTTGTTATGCAAGCCATTTCCAAAAGAGAATTGAGAAGCGGTTTTTCAGCTAGGACTGTTGTACCCTATGTGTTTTGATGATAAGAAACTCCTTGAGAGTACTAATGACTAGACTTGTTCATGGGCTGGGTTCAACCTTGGCTTTTGCCAAAATTTAAATAAACCCAACCCAAAGCTTGAGCCCAAAATAGTGTAAGATTGTGCTTGGAGCCAAACCCATGAATATGTCTACTAATGACTAAGGGTCCCAACACCAACGGTGTCTGTGGCTGGGACCAAAGTCAATGTTGAGGATGTTGAGGAAGTTGACACAGAGGACACTATTCCATTATCCTTCATGCTGAAGGGAGTTCACCCTATGGTACCATTGGGGTCTAAGGTCAAGAGAAAACTGATGGAGGTTGAAGGTGTCTACAAATTATAAATCTTCCACCAGTGTAGAAGTACAGTTGAAGGTGTTGCAATTATACCTAGTGAAGAGGATGACGGTGTTAATGTTATACTTGAGGACTTCACACACATGCATGTCATCGGCCATGATTTGATCATCATGATGTATTTGAACAACACCAATGATTATCGTGCTGCATTCTTCAATGACATATTGGAGGAGCTGAAATCAGAGTCTAAGTCAGAAGACATCCTCGAGTTCGAGCCTGACTGTGAGAATTGCATTATCAGATATCGCAATATTCAATATAATGTATACCAAGCCTTCCCATGCCAAATTTCTTTCTTGAGCTAGGCTGTTAGATGAACTTCAGTCAAGTAGGTTTAAGACTATAGGCATTCTTAATCAGTTGGCCAGTACGTAGTTGTGTTATGTTTACCTTGGATTTCTCATTGTCTAATGCTGAAGAGCAAGTGTCCCACTACAAGCGAAAGCTGAAATGTTTGGAGAAGACAAGGGCTCATCTTGATGAACAACTCATTATGCTGCAGCTACGCTTGACTGTTGTTGGTAAGCAGACTACTGAGATGGTTCACCAGTTATTTCGAGTGGACACTTTGAGGAATCAACTCCAAGGAGTTTAAGAATGAGTTATTGTCCATGCTTGTTTAGGGCCTTTAGCTTGTTTCAATTTTAATTTTGTACCATACAAGTTATTATATTTTCTTATTTGTCTTGTTGTTGTGTTTGGTAGATAATATTATTTGTAAGTTTGTACTGTTGTTGTAGTATTATAAGTTTTTTTTTTTTTTTTTGTAATACTACATACAATATGCATTCATGAATAAAGTGACATTTTATAAACGTGTCTGTGGCTATCCAATCAGGAGGGAGGACGGAATGTGGAATGGATTGGAGTTTGGTGTCGCCACCTAAATTTTTGAGAATTTAGAATTTAGGAAAGCCCAAGATTTTTCCAGAAAAACAATTTTGTTTTCTTGGTGATTCGTTGCCCAATGGGAATGAGATTCTTTGGGTCCGGGGACCAAGGTACAGTACGGGAAGGTGTTAGGTGCCCTGCACATGCCCAGTTAAACCGGCCTCTACTTCACCAATTTCCAATGGACATTTAATAATTTTTGGGTTCAAGTAATAAGCATTAAACCAAATTGACCAAATAAACAAAATACAACGACCTAACAGTTAAAATGAGAATAAGTACTAATGGAATGGTAACAACAAGAAAAAGATTGAATTAATGATTTAAACTAGAGAAAAAAAGCAAAGTACAACTATCACACAATAGATGAGCAAGAGGTATGAAGACAAAAGCAAAAGTGAATGGGACTCTAATGATACTAATTCTACAATGCAAAGCTACTTAGAGATGTTAAACGAATAGTATGTGGAGAGGTAGGCTGAATATGCTCACTATGAATGCACCCAAAGCCCAAACTTGACTTGGTGTTAATGTACAAAATGAGGAAGACTACTGATATCATATCAGTGCATCCAAGGACCTAAGAAAATACTTACTTGAGGGAAGGAAGAAGAAATACATTTTCTTTTGAAAAGGTCATTAAGGCATGCAAACATGAAACGGGCCATTGCTAAATGGAGTTTGAAGTCTAAAAGAAAAAAAAAAAAAGAAACTAATAATAATAAAAAGGATAATTCAAACTAACAAATAAGCAAATGGTGTGAAGTACTGACCACTATATAAAAAGCACCAAAAGAACCTATTTAAACACTTCACAACACTAAAAAAACGCCACACATCTATGCCACTTGACTATGCATGAGGTAAGAAGTTAAATATGTGATGGTGAATGAATCTAAGCAATGAGAGAAAAAAAAAAACACATGAAAAAAAGAAACTACTCAGCCGACCTATGGTTCTAAACGGTTGAATGGAAGATGATTTTGCAAGATAAGCATCAACATACCTCCTACAATGATTTAAGAAAGCTACTAGACTACTTATAAGAAATCAAAATAAATAAATAAATAAAAGAAAAAGATGAATTTTAACTAAAAAATAGAGTAGCTAAACCGCAAGTCAAAAGAACATATATCATACCTAAAAAATGAACTTCCCGTTCCTTTGTTGATACATCCAGCAACCTTCAAATTTTGGATTAGTGAATGCACAGCCCTTGAATACCTATTGCACTTCGGGGGACTCACTAACTTCAAGATGAGATCCTCATCATTTTAAGAGGCCAAAGATAAAGAATATGTAACCCAAGACGTGTAGAATGTTGCTTTATGTCTGTAAATTTCTGCTGCATCTTTGTTGCTTCAAGAACGCTACATGCTTTGTCTCTTGGATGAATATGTGATATGGGGTTTCTTGGACTGTAATACTGATATGGGGGGCTATAGGGATGTGAGAGATGGTGGGGAAAGAGTGTAGGACGTGGGTTAGGGAAGCTTGGGGCTGCTTGGGACGTGAATGAGGTATTCTCTAGGCTAATGGGGGTAGAAATCTCTTCCTAAGCTAGATTGTGTCTACGATGTAGAAAGGGGCGGTATTTATAGATTTTTGGGGATGATTCTAGAAGGGAATGAACGGCTGAGATTGGGAGACAATGGAGATCAAAGGCCGAAGTTTAAAAGGGATTTTGGAGGGAGATTGATTGAGAGAATGGACTGTTAAGACAGTTTTAGGAGAGATCATTTCAATCAATCAAGAAAATGAGTGGACGATTTTACCAATTTATCTAAATTGGACATTCCAAGTTTAGGTGATTAGCTTAATCGATTGGAGGCTCCTATCTGGTCAAATCTTTAATTTTAAGATGGTTCTAAAGGCTGGGGAAAGGATTGGTCATGGGATGCCCTAGGCTCGAAGTTGTAGGGAAGGGAATTCCAAATGGAAGGCCCGGATTGAGTCTAGCGTTGGGTCTCAAGATGGAGGGGTTAATGGTATCAGAATTGGACGATCTTCGTACCATTGGACTTAGAGTTTCGAGTTCAATCCATTTAAAAGTTTGGATTTCAGATTTCATGAGGCATAGGGTTCAGGATCAAAGATGATCCCGATTAGATGATCGAAATCGGTTCCAGCTTTGGGCCTTGTGAAGGGATGGGAGATCCATCATATGGATGGCCGAACCCTGCAGGAAGGTTGGGCGAAATTTCAAAAATTTCTTTACTCCCATCCGGGAATCCTATTCCCAATTTAGAAAACTGTATTTTCAATGTTCGTTCTTATAACCAAAACAAACCAAATCTGAAACCAAGATTAGGGAGGGATATACCTGATACGAAATTCATGCAAAAAGCTCTTCCCAACGTAAGTGTTCAAGTCCAAAGAGTGTACCAAATCCTCCCTCCACTAAAGATGACACAGCTTAGGATGAGGCAGGATCAGTAGGTAGTTCTTCACTAAGAACATGTGATTCTTCAACAATAATCGAATGGGGAAGTGAGCACAACTTCAAAATTGTTTCTTCCAGCAATAAACAATATCAAGATCAAATCTTGATCAAATCCAAGAACAGGAGATCGAACAGGGTAGGGCGGCAAGAGCAGGAAGAAAAAGAACTGAAGGCAAGATCAATCCAATCAACTTGTCCTCTCTCTGTGTTGTCTGGTGTCTTTTTTAGGTCCGCCATGCTCTCTATTTATAACCTTAAAGAGACAACCTCCTAAGCTGATTAAGAGTTTCCTTTGGACTCTTTAAGTGGTAAGGATAATCCCTTATCTTATTTGCAGTTCAAAATCAGCATATTCCTAATCAAATTAGGAGTTTCCTGATCCAAATCTTTATTTGGATATGGACTCTTTAAGTGAATAAGTGATGTGAATAAAAATTATCATATTCTTATCTATGAATATTCAGTCTTTCTACACTCAATTAAAATTTAATTGGACTCCTTACTCTGGTATTTTGATTCAGGGCAAGGAAAGAAGTCGCAAGAAGGAAAACAAGGCTAATCGGATGGTTTTTTCACAGTTTCGGCACCGTTCCGTAATCTGGGCCTAACTCACATATCCGGGCTCCGATTGGGCTGATTCAAGATGAAATAGAAAGATAAGAGCGATATCTACAACTTTCATGTTTTGGGTTTTGACATATTCGGCCTGCACCGAAGTCAGAATCGGGCCCAAAGTCGAAGTGGATCCGTAGTAAAGCCCAGCTCACAGCTGAAGCCCAATTCGCAGAAAAGCCTTGTAGCACCCCAACTTATTAAAGCAGCCCACTCGAATTCAAGAATCCAGAGTCTTCTTAGATTTGAATTTTAAATGTAATCCTAGAAAATTAAAGAAGATTGAGATCATTAGATAAGAGATAAGATAAGATAGGATAGGATCAGTTTAAAACTAACCTGGATTATCCATTCATGAGATAACTCCAAGTAGTTGTAACAGCCCCACCCCTAAAACTATATCAAAGGTTGGGCATACTAGCTCCTGGAATCAATTACGGAAGCTCCCTCTGAAATAATCAAGAAGACCATCAAGAAAGCTTCAAGAAGGAGATCAGCAAGGCAAGAAAGCTTCAAGAAGGAGGTGGCAACAAGAAGAAGAGAAGATCTCAGCTCCAAGGGCGACATCATGAATTCTTTCTTTCCTCTTGTTTGTTTTATTTCCTTTATCATGAATTGATTTATTTATAGCTAGGGCTGTGGAAAGCCTAACCATGACAATGAATACATTTTTATTATGATTTATCCAAGATTGTGATTTCCATATAGTCTATGAGTTATTATGCTTAATGCAATTAGGAGTGGCCATCTCTTAATTGATTGGGTTTATGTGAATGAATCGGGAGAGGAATTCATATAATGGATTGAATAATTCATGGTGTGAATTGAATGGTAAATGGGGATATATACACATGATTCATCTGAATGTTTAAGTTTTTCTTTGAACTTAATGCATTTCTATCTTGAGAACTCTAGTCGAGGGATCGAAGGGTTACTTGATAGAAGTAGATTTGATATATCTTGGGAAAGATTATTAAATAAAATTGGAAAAACTTCAGCCTATGGAAATGACAATTTATCTTGGTTAATCTCATCCATTAATATTCATTGGAATGGTTAGGCGGACCAATGGTCCTAGCGATTTCGATTAATCGTTGCATATTCAGTTATTGATTACCCTTGCTTTTATTTTCTTTTTCTATTTTTAATTTTCAGTAGTTCTTATTGTTGGATCTGARTTTCGGTTGTCCAAATAATTAAGGAAGGCTGTAATTCTAATACTTATTTTGTTAAATCCTCGTGGGAACGATATTTTTATACTACTTCATAACTAGTGCACTTGCTAGGGTTATATTTATAGCTATCAAGTTTTTGGCGCCGTTGTCGGGGATTTAATCCTAAAATAATATTAGAACTTGTTAACATTGGTTAATTTGGATTTTTATTCCTGTTTTTATTTTTTTTTATTTTATTTGTTCGAATTCTTGTTGTGTTCAGATTTATTAGTGCATGACACGCACTAGAAGAGAAGGACTAGCAAGATTCGATCCTAAAATAGAGAGAACCCTTCGCTTATTGCAAAGAGCCAATAAAGGTAAAATGAGATAGGAGGTTGAAGAAGGCGAACCAATAGAAGAAGAGATGGCAGAAGCAAATCGCACCCTTTTGGACTATGCTTGTCCAACAATTGATGGGGCTACCTCTAGCATTTGCAAGCCCACAATTCAAGCCAATAATTTCGAAATCAAGCCTGCAATTATCTAAATGGTTCAGACGAGTATTCAATTTAGTGGGTTACCAAGTGATGATCCTAATGCACATATTGTTAATTTCCTAGAAATATGTGATACATTTAAACATATTGGAGTTAGCGATGATGCTATTAGGCTTAGATTATTTCCATTTTCATTACGTGATAGAGCTAAAGATTGGCTTAACTCACTCCCTGCAGGAAGCATCACCACTTGGAATGACTTGACCCAAAAATTCTTGGCTAAGTATTTTTCACCCTCTAAAACAACAAAGTTAATTAATGATATCACTACTTTTGCTCAATTAGAGAGGGAATCATTGTATGAAGCATGGGAACGATTCAAAGAGATTCTTAGGAAGTGTCCTCACCATGGGATACCAACTTGGCGTCAAATCCAAACTTTTTATAACGGTATTACCCCCTCTAATCATTCTATTATTGATGCAACTGCAAGTGGCACAATCATGAGGAAAATACTAGAGGAAGCTTATGATCTAGTGGAAGAAATGGTGTCGAATAACTACCAATGGAATAATGACCGAACTGATCGAATGGGAGTACACCATATTGATTCTTTTGCAGCTTTATCTACTCAACTTGCTAGTCTGAATAAAAAAATAGATACTCTTAATGTTGCAGCAATAAATACATCATCTAGCAATCCATGTGATTTCTGTGGCCAATTAGGACATATTAATTCTGACTGTCCATTAGGTAATCATTTTGCTTCACCTAAAAGTGCTAATTTTATTTCTCATGGTGGCAGGCTGAATTTCAACCCCTATTCGAACACATAAAACCTAGGGTGGAGGAGTCATCCGAATTTTTCATGGAACAACAACCAACAAAAAGCGCCCATGGGATTCCAACAACAGCCACCCCTACAAGAAAAGAAGGGTAATTTAAAAGAAATGATTTCTATGTTCATTAATGTTGCTGAAACAAAATTTCAAGAACATGAAAAAAGATTCTTAGGTCAAGAAGCATCAATTAAGAACTTAGAAGTCCAAGTGGGGCAGATTGCGAATATGTTGTCAGAAAGAAAAGAGGGACGATTGCCTAGCAATACAGAGAAAAATCGAAGGGAGCAAGTGAATGCCATCGCTTTAAGAAGTGGGAAAACAATTGGCGAGACCCAGAATGATGATCAGAAAGCTAAAGAGGTCGATCCACAAAAGGAGGTCGAGGGGAGTACACCTAAACTGAATCTAGATGCTATTAAAATTCCTCTCCCCTACCCTAAACTGAATCAGAAAGCTAATTTAGATAAACAATTTGAGAAATTTTTAGAAGTGTTTAAAAAGATACATATTAACATCCCTCTTCTCGATGTATTGTCATAGATGCCAAAATATGCCAAATTCTTGAAGGAGGTGATGTCAAACAAAAGGAAATGGGAAGACTGTGAGATGATGAAGTTAAATGAAGAGTGCTCAGCCATTCTTCAAAATAAATTGCCCCAAAACTTAAGGATCCAGGGAGTTTTTCTATACCTTGCACCATAGGGAATACCGAATTTGAAAAAGCTTTATGTGATTTGGGTGCTAGTATAAATTTAATGCCCTACTCTATTTTTGAAAAACTCGGATTGCATGAACTAACATCTACAACTATTACCCTGCAATTAGCTGATCGAAGCATTAAATACCCTAGGGGAATAGTAGAAGATGTTTTAGTCAAAGTAGGTAATTTCATCATTCCTGCTGATTTCATTGTGTTGGATATGGAGGAGGATAGGACAATGCCATTGATTCTAGGGAGACCATTTCTTGCTACAGGTAATGCTTTAATTGATGTACAAAAGGGTCTACTTACTCTTAGGATCAATGGTGAAGAAGTGGTGTTTAACGTAATTCAAACCATGAAGTACCCCAACATAAGTGAACATGAAATATATGCAATCGACTATATAGATGTTTGGGCGGCTGAGATTAAAACATCAAAGTTAGATGTCCCCTTTGAAAGTTGCAGTCTTAATTCATGTAAAAACATGCAGGTCATGGAGGAAGAAGTAAAGGAGGCGATGAACTATTTGGAGGTTGGCCAGGAAGGGTGCAAACCAAGACAAGGAAAATTTCTGCCACTAGAAGGGCCGACCTCTACCAAACAATTGCTACCCTCCATCAAAGCACCTCCAGCTTTGRAACTTAAACCTTTACCTTCTCATTTGAAATATATATTTTTTGGAGAAAGTTCCACCTTGTGATTATCTCTTCAGAATTGACAGGTCTCCGAGAGGAAAAGCTTGTGAGAGTGCTCAAGCAACATATATTAGCCATCTGGTGGAGTATCGCCGACATAAAAGGGATTAACCCTTTGGTATGCACGCACAAAATTCTGATGGAGGAAGGCTACAATCCCAAGGCACAACCACAAAGGAGGCTGAACGCTAAAATGCAACAGGTAGTGAAGACAGAAATTCTGAATTATCTACCTGATTTCTGATTCATCATGGGTAAGTCTTGTCCAAGTTGTACCAAAGAAAGGGGAGACTACTGTAATTCTAAATGAAAATAATGAATTGACTCCCACAAGAACAATAACTACCTGGAGGGTGTGCATAGACTATCGGAAGTTGAATGTGGCCACTAGGAAAGATCACTTCCCTTTGCCATTTATTGATCAAATGATAGAGAGACTTGCAGGGCACGAATATTATTGCTTCCTAGGTGGCTACTCCTGGTATCTTCAAGTACCCATTGCACTTGAAGATCAGGAGAAGACTACTTTTACTTGCCCATATGGAACATTTGCATTTAAGAGAATGCCATTTGGACTATGCAATGCACCTGCCACTTTCCAGCGTTGTATGATGTATTTGTTTGGTGATTTCATCGATAACTTCATGGAAGTCTTCATGGATGACTTCTCCATTTATGGATCATCGTTCGATGAATGCTTGCATAATTTAGAAAAGGTACTTCAAAGGTGTGAGGAATCTAACATTGTTTTGAATTGGGAAAAATGTCATTTCATGGTTAGGGAAGGAATAGTTCTAAGACATAAAGTGTCCTCTAGGGGCATCGAAGTGGATAAAGCTAAGGTAGAACTAATTGAAAAGCTTACTCCACCTCAATCATTAAAAGATGTTAGGGGTTTTCTTGGGCATGCAGATTTTTATAGGCGATTCATTAAGGATTTTTCTAAAATAGCCAGACCCTTGACAAATCTGCTCGTTAAAGATGTACCTTTTGAATTCGATGATAATTGTTTGCATGCATTCAACACTCTTAAGGAGAAATTGATTCAAGCCCCTATTGTATCAGCCCCTGTATGGGAACTACCCTTCGAAATCGTGTGATGCAAGTAATGATACCTTGGGCGCAGTTTTAGGGCAAAGAAAAGATAAGAAATTTCATACCATTTACTATGCAAGTAGAACCATGAATGAAGCACAAAAAAACTATTCCACTACCGAAAAGGAATTACTTGCAGTAGTATTTGCTATTGAAAAGTTCAGATCTTATTTGCTCTTATCTAAAGTCATTTTATTCACCGACCATGCTGCCTTGAGATATCTACTTGCTAAAAAAGATGCAAAACCTAGGCTGCTACGATGGATCTTGCTGTTGCAAGAATTTGATCTAGAAATTAAGGACAAGAAGGGTAGTGAAAATACAGTAGCTGATCATCTATCAAGGTTGGATGAAAATTATGTTGAAAATATTAATAATTCAGCACTGCATGATGAACTCCCAGATGAGCAACTGTATGCGGTTAACAGAAACGATGAACCTTGGTTTGGTGATTTGGCTAATTTCTTGGCAGGAAAGGTGGTGCCACTTCACTTGACATATCAGCAGAGAAAGAAATTTTTCTCTGACAAAGTGTTATAAATTTCTGCCATGACAAAGAAGCAAGATGTCACCATGGAGCATCAAGAACTGCTTCAAAAATTCTCCAAAGCGGTCTTTATTGGCCTTCACTCTTCAAGGATGTCTACGCATACGTAAGTGCTTGCGATCATTGTCAAAGGATAGGTAACATCTTCCGACGAAACGAGATGCCCTTGAACAATATTATTGTTTGTGAAATATTTGATGTGTGGGGCATCGATTTCATGGGGCCCTTTCCAAAATCTGTTAATAATTCATACATACTTGTGGCTGTGGATTATGTGAGCAAATGGGTGGAAGCATGTGCATATCCCACTAATGATGCTCGGGTTGTCATTAAATTTATAAAAAAATTCATATTCACTCATTTTGGAACACCTCGAGCTATTATAAGTGATGGGGGGAAGCATTTCTGTAACAAACAATTCGAGCAATTGTTAAACAAGTATGGTGTTATGCATAGAGTTGCAACCCCCTACCACCCCCAGACTAGCGGCCAAGTAGAAGTCTCTAATAGAGAATTAAAACAGATTTTGGAAAAGACGGTTACCACATCTAGGAGAGATTGGTCCTTGAAACTAGACGATGCACTTTGGGCTTACCATACTGCATTCAAAACCCCAATTGGTATGTCCCCTTATCAATTAGTCTTCGGCAAGGCGTCTACCCGTTGAGCTGGAACATAAAGCTTACTGGGCTACCAAATTTTTGAATTTTGATTTAAGTAATGCAGGTGATAAAAGAAAGCTTTAGCTCAATGAAATAGAAGAATGGAGGAATCAAGCATATGAGAATGCCTGGACTTACAAAGAAAAAACCAAAGCATGGCATGACTCCCTTATTGCAAGGAAGGAATTTAAGGAAGGAGACAAAGTTTTGCTCTTTAATTCTTGTCTCAAGCTATTTCTTGGGAAGTTGAAAACCAGGTGGAGTGGACCCTTTGTAGTGGCTAAGGTATTCCCTCATGGAGCGATTGAACTGCATAATGGTAAGGGAAACACACCCAAGGTAAATGGGCAGCGTTTAAAGCATTATATTGAAGGAGAGCAACCCATCCACCATGGGTCCATTCTCTCCTTGAAACAGCCATGAAAGAAAGGAGAAAGTCAAGCTCACGACTTAAAAGGAGCGCTTATGGGAGGCAACCCATTGAGTTCAGTTTTTTCTTTCAGTTATTTTTTTGTGTTTTTTATGCTAATTAAGATTGTGTTTTTCTCTTAGGAACTTAATCGTGTGTAGCAGCTGATTTTACATCTGAAGGACCTCAACAAGGCGTTCAGGGAAGTACCCTTAAATCTTTCTATCTTACGTAAAGTCATATACATTGAGGACAATGTATACCTTAAGTCTGGGGGGATTAAGGGAAATTGATAATTTCTGGATTTACACTAGCATGCTTCGATCAACACTTTTTAACCTTTCATTTTGAAATTTCTGCTCCCTAGAAACTTATTTTTGAATGATTTCAAACTGTCATGAATTATGTGCTTAGGTTGAATAGACAAGATAGGATGCAAGCATGAATAATTGAAATTTTTTTGGCTATGAGAGGTACTTCATTATTTTGAATGATCAATAGGCAAGATTCAATACAAATTTAACCCTTATGTGAGCTTTTGAGCCAATGAGCATCTTGCTCTAATTACTTTTTGCTTAAGTGATTGTCAAACATGGTTTGATTATTCTAGAACTTGCTTTGTTATGCATGTTGAGACCACATTAATGAGTTCATGGATTAGAATGAAAATGGTAGTGCTCCTGTGAAATTTGAAAAAGGATAGTGCAAGTTGTTTTTATTCAAAAAAAAAAAAATCGTGACTAGTGTGAGATGGAGGATAAAATAAACTCACACTAAAAACGAAAGAAAAGGGTGAGATGGAGCATAAAATGCACTCACCCCTAGAACCCCAAGCCCCATTTCACCTTTTGATTTTTAATACATTGAACTCATGCTTAGTGGTGGAGATGTGATACAAAAGCAAGCTTATGGTAATAACATTCCTTGTTTTGACCTAAAAAATTATGTAAGGGTATTTTGAATCTTGTTGTATTTTGATTGTTAAAGCAATGAGTGCTTACTTTAGTCCTAAAATGTTCATGCGGTGAAATGCTTGCTCCCCTTGACTGTTGATTTGACTTGGGATCATGAGGATTGGTGATTTGAGATTATTCTTTGACGAGTTAAAGAGGAGGAAGAAGTGGACAATGGAAGGATTATAAAATCTGGATTAAGGCATGTGAGAGGACAAGCATCTTGTTGAGGAAAACCTCAAAAAAATTCAGTAGATAGTCAGCTTGATCCCGTTTTATGTTTGCTTGAGTTTTGTCTTGCCCGAGGACGGGTAAAGTTTAATATGGAGGGGTTGATGTGAATAAAAATTGTCATATTCTTATCTATGAATATTCAGTCTTTATACACTTAATAAAAATTTAATTGGACTCATTACTCTAGTATTTTGATTCAAGGCAAGGAAAGAAGTCGCAAGAAGGAAAACAAGGCTAATCGGATGTTTTTTTCACAGTTTCGGCACCTAGTGCAGTATCATAATCGAGTCTAGCGGTCAGGTGTAACTTTCCAATTTTGCCCACTAATCACCAAGGTCCAGGGCAATACTGGAAATCTGGTCCGGTTCAGGGTTTCAAGTAAACGTACACTGCATGTACCTCGGGTCTCACCCTGGTAGCTGAGACAAGCCACCCCAACACTTGGCGGCACATCAGTGTCAGCCTTAGCAAGATAAATCTCCCCAGACTTATCCAATGGTTGTGAACATTTTAAACTAACACGAGTCTCATAAGTGTCCAGTTTAAGGGTATTACACAGAAACACACCACTATAACATGAATCATATATGTACTTTATTCATTTACAATAAATGTCATAATGTACATCAATCTAATTGGAGCTAAGGGCATACACCGTCTAATAGCTCCCACTTGCACTTAGGTCCAATTTGGTATAAGCCGGAGTCCCAGACTCTCCACGTGTTTCTTAAACACTTTTTGTGTGAGTGGCTTAGTCAATGGGTCTGCCACATTCTCCGCTGATGCTACCTTTTAACATCAATCTCCCGTAGATCCCGTGTTGTCTTACAATAGTGGAATGGGTGATGTGCAGAATTCCAAATTCCAGAATGAACACCATCATTCATAAGGCAGCCTCACTTACAACAATGTGTTCGACTTGGGTTGTGGATTGTTATTCTTACTACTTAGAACCCTTGTTTGCTAACCTTCAGCACACAGCACACGATCCTATCGTGAAGGCATACCCAGATGTAGACTTTCTATCATCTAGATCTGACTGGAAGTCGGTATCAGTATACCCCTGGATCTGTAGTGAGCTACCACTGAATACCAAACAAAACTCTTTTGTCCTTCGAAGGTACTTAAGTATATCTTTCACAACGGTCCAGTGCTCTTGCCTTGGGTTGGCCTAGAATCTACTTACCACACTCACTGCCTGAGCAATGTCAGGACGAGTGCACAACATGGCATACATGATGCTCCCTACGGCTAAGGCATAGGGAACGTCCTTCATGCCCTCAATCTCCTCAGAAGTCTTGGGAGACATCATTTTGGAGAGAGTGACTCCGTGCCTGAAATGAACATTTCCCTTCTTGGAGTTCTCCATGCTGTATCTCTTAACTATCTTGTCAATGTAAGCAGATTGGGATAATCCTATTATCCGCTTCGATCTATCTCTATAGAGTTGAAGACCCAGTATATAGGAGGCTTCTCGAAGATCTTTCATAGAGAATTACTGTGAAAGCCATACTTTCACCATAGTCAACATTCCTACATCATTCCCAATGAGTAGAA
>NW_010729349.1:165293-186349 GCF_000365185.1 Nelumbo nucifera | reverse complement strand
CAGAAACACACCACTATAACATGAATCAAATATGTACTTTATTCATTTACAATAAATGTCATAATGTACATCAATCTGATTGGAGCTAAGGGCATACACTGTCTAACAATTAACCCAGTTTGGAATGAGCTTTTAGGCCCATTAAGCTTTCAGGCTCACTTCCTTTTGATGCTGGCTAGCTTGCCTCTCTATGTATGGTGTGGGACCCTAACTTTGATATACACATCAGCCACATGGATTCAGCCTATCCTCTGTTACAAGGCCATGCCGAATTCACTGCTGAATACAGTGAACCCCTGAGTCCATCACCATGGGCTCTTAATGGGCCCAACATTTACATTAAATGGTCATTGGGTCCAGCCATCTTATGAAGGCCCAAGGACTGTGGGCAGATGCAAGATTAGCCCATTAGGTATAACCCTCAATGGTCTAACACTTAACCTCTCACCCCTTAATGATCAAACACTACCCAACAAGAGAGGACCTTTCCCTTGGCTGCAAGGAACAATGTTGCACTCTCTTCTCACATGGATCCCAAGAATTAAAACATTCTACAAACACTTTGAAACCATAACATATATAAGTATATCTCTATATAAATATGTTTTGCAAAACCAAATTTCAACAGTTGAAATCAACTGCCGGAAGTTTAGGTTTCTATCAGAGAGAGTGCATCCCCGATCATTCACTTTATCTGGCAAAGGGGCTGATCCTGTCACTATCATCACCCACTCAGATGTATTCTCGGACTGTTCCAACACTTTATCTCTCATGGAATCTACCCACTTCAAGGAATCTATGTCCAACATAGCTTCTGTATAAGTTACGGGATCCTCCTCACTGGTCATGGCTTCCACCAAGTAACTTTCTTGGTCATAGCCGTAACGAACTGGAGGCCTGGATGCCCAGGTAGATCTCCTAGGTTGGTTATTAAGTAGAGCTTGTGGGACATCTCCCACAACCCCTGAGCTGTCCTCATCAAGAACAACTTCCTAACGATGATTGTTCAGGATGTAATCTTCCTCCAAGAAATGGGCATTTCGACTATAGAACACCTTCTGCTCTCCTGGGTCATAGAATAAATACCCTACAGAGCCTTTTGGATAACCTACAAATAGGCTACGACTAGTCTTACATTCCAATTTGTCAGCACTTGTTCTTTTAACATGTGCTAGACAACCCCAAATCTTCAAGTGTCTTCCACTTGGTTTCTTACTGGTCCAAAGCTCATAGGGAGTCTTCGGAACGGATTTGGTTGGAACCCGGTTCAGCACGTATATCGCAGTCTCCAATGCATAACCCCAAAAGAATGTGGGTAATTCTGAATGTACGAGAAGTGATTGGACCATGTCCAATAAAGTTCGGTTCCTCCTCTCTAACACACTGTTTAACCGTGGTGTAGTAGGAGGAGCTAGTTGTGATACTATCACATTTTCCTTTAAGTAGTCCCTGAATTCATCAAAGAGATTTTCGCCTCCTCAATCTGATCGAAGGGCCTTAATGTGTCTCCCCATCTGTTTCTCGACCTCTTGCCTGAACTCTTTGAACTTTTCAAAGGATTCAGACTTGTGTTTCATTAGGTACACGTAACCATACCGAGAGTTATCATCGGTAAATGTTATGAAATAAACGTGCTGGTTACATATCCTAACATTCATGGGACCACATGCATCAGTATGTATGAGGTCAAGCGTGCTTGTTGATCTTTCAGGCTTACCGTTAAATGGCTGTTTTGTTATCTTACCATGAAGGCAAGGTTCACAGGTTGGGAGATCTTCTACAGTTAGAAAATCCAAAGGACCATCCTTTACCAACTTTGTGATACGATCTAATTTAATGTGGCCAAGTCGGTAATGCCACCGGCACATGGGGTTAATTGTATCATGGGTTCTTTTCTTGGGGTTATTATCCGACGTCATTTTAGTTATATTTGTTTCCAGAGAAGGATGGAGAACATAGAGACTATTCTCAAGTTCTCCATATGCGAGGAATTTGTTATTTCTTTTGATAGTAATCACATTACTAAAAAGAATAGAATAACCATCCGCATACAGTTTTGCAATAGAAATCAAATTTCTTATCAAATTGGGTACATAAAGACAATCCTTTATGTAATTATTCCTTCTCTGAAATACAATTCTACAGTTTCTATGGCTATAGCTGCAACACTTGCAGAAGTCCCCAAGTAAAGAATCACTTCTCCATCACTCAGTCTTTGTTTGTCCGGAACCCCTGCAATGTATTACATGCACGAGTAGAAGCCCCGGAGTCAATAGACTAGGAACCAGAAGTGACCAACATATTGGCCTCTATGACAATGGATTCGAAATTACCTTGTTTCATAGTCTCCAGGTACTAAGGAAGGTTCCTCTTCCAGTGGTCGGTCCGTTTGTAAAAGTGATAGGCATCTGATGCCTTGTCCTTCTTCTGCTTTTTAGGCTTGCTAGTTTTCTTCTGAGGTTTCTTCTTTGCCTTCCTCTTCTTCTTGCCCGATTTTCCACTTTCAACAAGTATGGCAATGGGTTCATCCTTATTTATCAGTTCTTCAGCCCTCTACAACATATTGCTGAGTTCCTGAAGGCTAACATTTAGCTTGTTCATATTGTAATTCATTATAAACTGATTGAAGGAAGGAGGCAAAGAGTTCAAGATGGCATCAACTTTGGTGACATGATCTAGCCCAAATCTAAGAGCCTCTAGTTCATTGATGTACCCCATCATCTTAAGACAATGGTCAAGAACTAGCTGGTTCTTGGACATTTGTTTGATCATAAACTGTTTTAGGACCTTTTGACAAGTAGAACAATTCTTCTCTTCATACATTGTCCTTAGACTATCCCAGATATCTTTGGACACTTCGATCTGATCGAACTGTCACTGTATCTAATTGTCTAAGGAGGTTATGATGTAGCACCGGGCAAGAGAGTTTTTCTCTTCCCATTCTTGATAATCCCTCCTACAGGCCTCAGAAGCCCTATCACCCGGACGATCTGGAGAAGGGTTCTTAGCAACTTTGTCCAATTTCTCGAACGCCAGAACCAACATAAGGTTACGATACCGTTTAGCATAATTAGGGCCCTTAAGCTTATTATTGTCCAACGGTTTGGTGAATTGTTTGTTTGCCATTTCTAATAAAAGGCAAAGCAAATATTAGTCCACAACCTAATTTGATTCATGTTATCTACATAGATATGGCTTTTAATCTATGTTCCATTTCCATTTATTCATATCTGAGATTTCCCTCCTATCTCAGTGACGGAGACTACAAATTATGTCTCTGGAAATGTGGGAAATCACATACAGTGCATGGAGCCAACTGTTTCAGTTGCATAACCCCACCACTTTCTGTGAAGGATCACATCCACTCATCCCATGAGCTTTTCCTTTGGTCTCTGTCAGACAAGGTTCATTGGCATTTTAGGTTAAACCTTTTTGTCCAGTAAGTGCTTACCCATCATATTCGTGAACGCCAAGGTACCGTGAGAGAGTCTTCCATTTTATGATATGCCCCTCCCACATCGGTCTATGATGCCCCTATCGTCTTATGAAACAATCCAACAGATTCAACAGCAAATTGATAGCCCAATTTTATGGCGCATCTCCTCATTACTGAAGGACTCATCTTCATGCTAATGATGGAAGGCCTTTAGAGAGTTGATCATATGAATCTCCCCATCACGTGCACATATATTTCAGTGGGGGGAATGAAGTATTACGCCCTAGTTTTATTTAGGTCAAACCAGAGTGGCTCTCACTGACTTTCTCAAAGCCAGATTTAAATGGGCCCTAAACGGTTCCTCTTGGGGAGGAAGTTGATGTGGGGCCCACCAAACGAGGAGATCATCCAATGATCTTATGGACACCATGGCAATGATGTGCATTCAGCCATGGTGTGCGAAAGAGTCACTATCGAAATAATCATGGGCCAAGTACTTATGTCCCATGTACGTAGCACATCATACATCCATACATCACATGCATGAAACAAATTGATCCAATCAATTAAAATATCTGTAAAATCCTTAATTAAGTAGATTAAATCAGTATCAGCCCAAAAGAGCCCATAATGTTATCATACAACATTATCTAGGTGCATGGGCTGTACTACAAAAAGCAGTTCGGCCCATGTAGCTAAATTAGGGCTAATTCAATTTTATCATATTGAAGTTAGGTTTTTAAAGAGGTGGGCCGAATTAAAACTTGAAGTGGGCCATCAACCCTCTGGCCTAAATCGAATTAGGGTTAGAAAAACCAACCCCACAGAACCAACAATTCGGTCCAACCAGTTTGGACCAAATTTGGTGTAAATTGGCCCAAGTTTTGGTGTCCAATTCAAGATTTAATTCAAGAATAATGATCTGAAAAATAAATTAATTCAAGAATAATGATCTGAAAAATAAATTAATTCAAGATAATCAAATTATCAAGAAACAAAAATTAGAGGGCTGCACTGTGATTTTCTTGGATATCCTGCAAACCTGCAAAGAACAGTTAATCGCAGATTGCAGAATTGATATCTGCAAAATTGCAGATCGCAGAACTCCCTTCTGTGAAATCTTCTTCTCCTCTGTTGCACATTCCAACAATCTTTAGATGGAAATAAAATAGAAAAACCTAATTTTTCTTTTATTACATCACGTCGAATTCCTATACAATTTGTCTAAAAAAATTATTTACAGACCAAAATTGAATACAGAAGAAATCACGGGGTGCGCCAATCTTGGCACCAAAAAAATTCGATCTCCATCACACGTGCAGCCCAAAAATTCAAGAAACATTCACAGAAATATTCTATAAATATGATAGAATAATAAAGAATTACTTTCCAGATCATCTGCCCAAAATCTGGAAATCAATTTCCAGAAAAATGCCAATTGCGCAAATCGGGTAGGACGCCTTCTGCCCATTTGCGCAGATTCATGTCTGTTCTAATTTGGTTCAAGACTTGAACGTGGCTCTGATACCACTGAAGGGATGGGAGATCTATCATATGGATGGTCGAACCCTGCAGGAAGGTTGGGCGAAATTTCAAAAATTTCTTTACTCCCATCCGGGAATCCTATTCCCAATTTAGAAAACTGCATTTTCAAGGTTTGTTCTTGTAACCAAACCAGACCAAATTTGAAACCAAGATTAGGGAGAGATATACCTGATACGGAATCCACACAAAAATCTCCTCCCAACGTAGGTGTTCACACCCAAAGAGTGTACCAAATCCTCCCTCCACTAAAGATGACACAGCTTAGGATGAGACAAGATCAGTAGGTAGTTCTACACCAAGAACTTGTGATTCTTCAGCAAGAATCAAATAGGGTAGTGAGCACAACATCAAAATTGTTTCTTCCAGCAAAAAACAATATCAAGATCAAATCTTGATCAGATCCAAGAACTGGAGATCGAACAGGGTAGGGCGGCAAGAGCAGGAAGAAAAAGAACTGAAGGCAAGATCAGTCCAATGGACTTGTCTTCTCTCTGTGTTGTGTCTGGTGTATTTTTCAGGTCCGCCCTATTCTCTATTTATAACCTTAAAGAGACAACCTCTGAATCTGATTAGGAGTTTCCTGATCCAAATCTTTATTTGGATCTGAACTCTTTAAGTAATAAGGATAATCCCTTATCTTATCTGTAGTTCAAAATCAGCTTATTCCTAATCAAATTAGGAGTTTCCTAATCCAAATCATTATTTGGATCTAGGCACTTTAAGTGGATAAGAGTTATCCTCTTGTCCTTATCTGCTGATCCAAACCCAGATCTGCCCCTATTTAATTAGTCCAATTAACCCAGCTCGAAATGGGCTTTTAGGCCCATTAAGCTTTCAGGCCCACTTCCTTTTGATGCTAGCTAGCTTGGCTCTCTTTGTATGGCTTGGGACCCTAACATTGATCTACGCATCAGCCACATGGGTTCAGCCTAGCCTCTGTTACAAGGCCTGGCCGAATTCACTGCTGAATACAATGAACCCCTGGGTCCATCACCATTGGCTCTTAATGAGCTCAACATTTACACTAAATGGTCCTTGGGTCCAACCATCTTATGAAGGCCCAAGGACTGTGGGCAGATGCATGATTAGCCCATCAAGTATAACCCTCAATGGTCTTACACTTAACCTCTCAGCCCTTAATGATCATACACTGCCCGACAAGAGAGAACCTCTTCCTCAGCTGCAAGGTACAGTGTTGCACTCTCTACTCACATGGATCCTGGGAATTAAAACATTTTGCAAACATTTTGAAACCATAATATATTTAAGTATATCTCTATACAAATATATTTTTCAAAACCAAATTTCAACGGTTGAAATCAACTGCTGCAGTTTAGGTTTCCATCAGAGAGAGTGCATCCCTGATCATTCACTTTGTCCGACAAAGGGGCTGATCCTGTCACAATAGTCGCCCACTCAGATGAATTCTCGAACTGTCCCAACATACCCAAGTTTTGACCCCCTCTAAGGATCCCAATGATTGGAACATCAAAGACAGCCCAATCTGACACCTAGTGCAGTATCATAATCGAGTCTAGGGGTCAGGTGTAACATTCCAGTTTTGCCCATCTATCTCCAAGGTTCAGGGCAATACTAGAATTTTGGTCCGGTTCAGGGTTTCAAGAAAACCCACACTGCATGTACCTCAGGTCTCACCCTGGCAGCTAAGACAAGCCACCCCAACCAACTTGGCAGTACACCAGTGTCAGCCTTGGCAGGATAAATCTCCCCAGATCTATCAACGGCTGTGAAGATTCTAAGCTAACACGAGTCTCATATGTGTTCAGTTTAAGGGTATTATATAGAAACACACCACAATAACATGAATCAAATATGTACTTTATTCATTTACAATAAATGTCATAATGTACATCATGCTGATTGGAGCTAAGGGCATACACTGTCTAACACCTTGAGATGAAGGGGTAAGCGGTGTTGGATTTGGGTGATCTTATTGTCAGATCTGGATTTCCGATTTAATATGAAATGAGCTTCAAGATCAAAATGATATTGATCGGATGATAGGATTCGATTCCGGTTTCGGGTGTTAAGATGAAGGATAAACGGTGTTGGATTTAGGTGATCTTGGTGACTTTGGATTTGGATTTTTGGGCTCTATGTACCTATGGTTTTGGATTTCTGATTTGGTGTGAAATGAGGTTTAGGGTCAAAATGACTTCGATCAGACGATCGAAATCAGTTCTGGTTTTGTAGTGGGGTCCAATCCATGTGTGTGGTCTATAGTTCACTGTGGTTTGAGAGAGTATGTCTCTTGCCTTAGTTTTGTAGTGGGGTCCAATCCACTTGGGAGTACTAGTACTATGTATCGTTTGTTAATGGCATGTGGATTATAATATGGCACTTACGGTGTGTAATGATTTTTCATAGAAAAGTTGTTTAGGCTATGTTTGGTTTGAAGGAAAAGGTAGAGAAAGGAAGGGAAAGACGGGGAAACCTATACAACTATACAATGTTTGTAAAGGTTTCTCCACCTTTCCCTTCCTTTCCTTGCATTTTCCTTCAAACCAAACATAGCCTTAAGGGATCACTATTTACAGGAAAAAAGAATGTTGTGTTCAGACAATCTTAGGAAAGTAGACTATAATGCAAAAATGTAAGTTAGAGAAGTGCATAATGCCTTACTTGAGGAGGGAATTCATGATATCTAGGATCCACTTTAATCCACAAAATTATTTTGGAAGAACTTTATGCACCTAAGAAGGCACTTTGCATGTTTATGCTATTCTTGTAAAAGAATACTTTTTTTGTGTCGCAGTCTGATCGCAGTTGTTTTTGTAAAGCTACTAATGAATTTAGTATAGCATTACTGAAGTGTAGTAGTGGCTATTTATGTGATTCCATGGAGAAAATGATTTAAGTATTACATGCCGTAGAAGCCTTGTTCATTGTGGGAAGATGACGCGATAATGCTTTTTGTGCTAATAGACTGTTTGTGCCGTAGAAAGCTTGTTCCTCGTGGGCTTGTATCAGGAATGATATTTGTATATATACAATGTTAGTGCCGAAGAAATGTGCTCATTGTAGATTGATATGATAATTGTTATACTGAGATAAAACAATGTTAGTGCCCAGAGAATTACTATCAAATTGAAGCCCCCTTGGAATTACTGGTTCTTTTTGCAACTTTGTGCCTTTGATAAAATGCCTAGAGGAATACTATCTAGTCAAAGCCCATGGAGTTACTGGGTCTTTAGTAGTTTGGTAGCTTGATGGCCTTTAATACAGTGCCCATAGGATTACCATTGAGCTGGAGCCCACCTGGAGTAGTTGTTGGGTCTTTTGGTAGCTTGGTGCCCTTTGATACATTGCCCAGAGGATTACCATCGAGCCAAAGCCCCCTAAGGTACTAGGTCTTTTTGTTGTTATCTTCATGATATCCTTGTGGAAGGCCATGAAGGGGTAACACCCTCGTATAGAATTTTTGAACGATGGAATCTTGTGTAAAACCGCGGAGGGCTAACCAGTTTCCTATGTAGTGCTATGTAGTGCTGCAGAGGCCTAACACCCTCAGGCAACGTTTTAAAAAATGACCCAACAATGGAACCATTCTGGCCATCGGTTTCTGAGTCAACGGTCTGATCGTTCAGTTCGAACGGATGATCCATTCTAACAAACAAATTAAAAAATAAAAAAAAAACAGTCAAAACATGTTCAACAGGTCGACGGGTCGACGGTTCGATCGCCTGGGTCAAAAGGTTATTGACTTTTTCAACGGTTTTTGGCCAAATACCTGGTTTGGGGTAAAACGGAACCGGTTGCCTGGACGGTTCCTGGGCCGAACGGTCCGACCATCCGGATCAACAGAAATTCAAAAACATTTCCCTCAGGTAGGACTTTTGAACGATATAGTACTTTGTTAGGCCACAAAGGGTAACACCCTTGGGCAAGACTTGAGTAATGGAGTCTTGTGTAGTGTTACACAGAGGTAATGCCCTCAGGCAGGACTTTTGAGCAATGGAGTCTTGTGTAATGCCATAGAGGGGTAATGCCCTTGGGCAAGACTTGTGCATTAGCATCCTGTGTAGTGTCACAAAGGGGTAACAACCTCAGGCATGACTGGAGTAGTAGTGCCTTGTGCATTACCGTAGAGGGATGATGCCCTCAATTAAGGCTTGATTTATAATGTCTGAACTGCAAATGTTAGTGAGCACATTTGTATATGAATCATAGACCTTTCCATGCCACGGTGAACTTCTTGACTAACTTCCTTGCCTGACATGTGGGGCTACGTTGAGGACTAAATCCATCTTGAATTCCCTTGTTTGCACCAGTTTGTTGTCGTAAGCTGCTATCTACTGTTTATATGCTATTTGATTTATTAGGGCTTTCTCTTTTCTTTTATCTAGGCATTCCAATTGTGCATACAGTGCTTCATCCATGAATTTTTAATAGTATTCTTTTCCTAATTGTTATGCTATGCACACAGATACTAACTGTATGGAGATGTACCTGTTGCCTTTCTTTGGAGGTTTTATAGGCCTAGATCGTGTTTGACAATTAGTTTACCCAATTTGTTTGGTGGTCATTTACTACCTTCTTCAACATTTTCAGGATTGTTTTATTTTTAGCCTCTACCTGGCCATTTCCCTAGGGGTAGTAGGTGGTGAAATGCCATAACTTATCTCTGTATGGTCCAATAAATCTAAAACTTGAAAATTCTTAAAGCAAAGAGCATTGCCTGCCAAGACTCTCTCATAGGTACCTCGAATCTATGTATAATGTTTAGGCGTATGAAGTTGGCTACATTTGTTGTGGTAACCTTCCTGAGTGGTACTACTTCTACCCATTTTCTGAAATAGCCTATGGCTACTAGGATTCAACAATATCTATAAGAGGGAGGTGCAATTTTCCATATCAAGTCCATAACCCAAGTGCGGAAGTGCCATGGTGTGATGATGGAATTGAGGGGTTGGGCCAGTTTATGTATCATGGTGCATGGGTCTGACAAAATTTGCAGGTTTGGACGTGTACCATGGCATTATGTAGCATGGTAGGCCAATAAAATCGTAGTTGGATGATGTGGTCACATAGAGCTTGTTGGCTTTGGTGGGTGGTAGGCTCTTGTTTATGTGCTAGAGTTAATGCTTCTTGGACTTCATCTCCTCCAAGAAATTTGAGGGGTTTACCTATGAAAGACCTCCTAAATAGCACTCCATCTATTGGGTAGTACCATTTGTCTTTTCTTACTAAGGCTAGCACGACTTTGGTGTCTGTGGGAAGGGTTTCTTCACTCAAGTAATCCCTATAGGGTTGTCTCCAATTTGCTTCTGCTATGTTTAGGGACTCCTGTCTATCCACCATTGGTAAGCATTCCGTAGAATCTTCTTTTGGCTTGTTTTTTAATTTCAATTCAGAAATAACCGAATCTTTGTAACTTCCTATGTAGGCTGGTCATCTGGTTTCCACAAACTTGTCTATGTACTTCCTCTATTGGCCCTATTGCTTTCTTCAGGACCCAAACATCTAGCATGTACTCCATCGGCGATCTTGTAGTACAACACTTTACCTAGGATCTGGAACTTGGTAAGAAAGTGATTATCTCCTATTTAAGCGGTGGAGTTTTACAATTTTTTCACTATACCCTGTGTCTCCAGTTTTCTTCGTTTATGTTGTTCGGATGTTCCATGAAAGGGGCGAACGTTTCCGAGGTTCTTTTGTGGACTATCATTGTTGATTTTGTCCCTTCAAACTATATCCGCAAAGCAAACTTATTCATTGCTTTATTTATGTGCTAGAAGGTGACGGATAAGTTGTGGTAGAGTTGGTTTATCAAAGTCCTGTAAGATAAAATCGCCCGCCTTTCGGTTCGCTCGCTCCTTCTGCATGACACAAACACGCTCTATCAACGTCTTCTTTGTATCCATCGGCACCTCTGCAAGCAAAAGAAAGCGAATAAGTATTACAGAACGAGGACGAGGAAAACGTGTTAAGAAATTATAGGGTCTCTCCTACCGAGGGGGACAGGACTGAGCTCCACCAACACTAATGAAACCTACTCCACCACCAATGGCTTGGCTCGGATTGTCCCCATCACGAGCAGGTGGGCTACGTCAACGGCCTCCTCGTCCCAGAGTGGAGGTGGACACCTATCAACCACTACGCTAGCCTCTCCCCAACTTGACCTGAACCTCCAGCCTTCGGGGCAAGAGACATAGAAGAACTTGTCCTTCTAGACGCAGACAGACGAAGGGTTGTGCACGGGTTTCTTTCCGAGGATGGAAGTAATACATGTTGGCCTCGGAAGCATGCTTCCTTGGCACAAACATGGTGCAGAACTTCTTTGAGGTCAACTCCACATCCTGAAGCCGAGCCCACACCAGCATAGCTACCATGGTCCTAAGGGTGTTGGGGACGAGCTGGCTAATAGTGAGGCCATACCACTCCAGCAACTCAGAGATCAAAGGATGAAGGGGAAACATAAAGCCAGACTCCAAAAAATGCTGGTATACGCAGATTTCCCCCTCGTCGGGGTCCATGGCCGCTCACCGACGCTAGGAACCCTAAGTGTGTAGGACCGAGGTATGTGGAACCTCCTGGCTAAAGACCTAACCTGGTCCACCTCTAAGGAGCTGTCAAACTCTGAGCGCGGGATGTCAGCTGCATCCACCCTTTAGGCAACGCTCCCACCTACGGTTTCCAAGACGGTCTTCGGGACCCCCTCCCCTCGGCCTGAGGGGACCCCTCGGGCTCCCTCCGCAATATTGATGTGGCACTTTCATGGGGAGAGTCATCGCCTCAGTGGCTGCCCTCGGCACCCCTTAAGGTTACTCTTTCCCTCAGCATCGTCACCTCCTACCAAAAGGGAACAACGGCTAGGGGACCCAAGGAAGAGAGAGGGGAAGGGGTCTGAGGAGAGCTCCCCTCCGAAGCGTTCGAAAGTTCATAGCACTCAGGACCAAAGTCTGAGAAAGACATGTCGCAAGGAATTACCTAAGAGTTGGAGAGAAGAAAGGGAGAGGATGAATTTGTTGAAGATTTGAAGGTTTGGGAGATGTTCACTCGATAACTAGGGCGCCTAGAGACAAATGACGGGAGAACTGCGACTAATCCCCCTATTTATAGGAAAACAGATGGCTCAAATCTCGCCCAATCCATCGGCTACAAGTCTCCCGCCTCCGCTGCTCGGGAGTGAAATTACCTTGTTGTCCTCGACCAATCCATCGGCTACAAGCCTTTGGCCATCTTCACAGAAGCTCGGGAGTGAAATTACCTTGTTGTCCTCGACCAATCTAAGCACTAACAATTGGCATCGTCTGTGGGAAACGTTGCTAAGACGATCCCCAAAAAACATTAAGAACTAAAAAACCTCCCCAGCTTCAAACACCATGGTATGAAGAGACAGGAACACTCGGAACCTGGTCACAAGCGAGCAGTTCCAGGCGGTCCTCAATCATCTAGAGTACCTTACACAGTGCATGGAACAAGCATGCCCCCAGGCAGGAGGTCCTTCCCGAGGTGACCACCCTACTGGGGTGTTTGAACACCAGAGTCGGAAGGAGTAGGCCGAACTACCATCCCTCGGCCGAACTACCAACACTTGGCAGGCCGAGCCCTTTGAGTCGGGCAACAGCCCACCCCTTACTCCACCTTGGAGGAGCGAAAGGCCTCCCAGCCAGAGGGAGGAAGAACCAGTGGCATCCGAAGACAGCCGCCAGACCTCCGAGCAGCACCACCGTCGCAGAAGGGACAACACCTGGGACGACGGTGGGCGATTCGGCTGTTGCAATGTCCATTCCAGGGCTGAGGGCCAATGCCACGCCTCTCCCCCTCCAGTTTCCGACCTCCACGACGTCTTAAACGACTATCGTGCCAAATGGGGGGGGCGTGGTCCCACCTTAGAGCACTCCGGAGTCTGAGCCAACCCCCACCGACTTCGCGAAGACAAAAGGGCGGCACAGGCTCCCACCGATCCCCACATCGCGGAGCTACGAGCCGAGCTTGGGGCTGTCAAAGACGAGCTCCGACAAGTTTGTGAAAGCCGAGCAGACGCCTCGGTTGACCAAAGCAATCAGATGGGGAGGATGGACGCCTTCACCCTGGACATCATCTCGGAGCCTCTTCCCCATCACTTCAAGGCTCCCATGCTGGAGACGTGCGATGGGAGCTCTGACCCCGATGACCACCTGGAAGGTTTCAAAGCACTCATTATACTCTATGGGTATTCCGATGTTGACATACCGAACTTTCTAGACCACTTTCAAGGGGGAAGCTTGTCGTTGGTTCTCCAGCCTCCCACCTTGGTCGATCAGCTCATGGGAACAGTTTACTAGCTTATTCCTTTCTTGCTTCATCCGCAACAAACGATGCCAGAAAAGCGTAGTCTCGCTGATGTCAAGCAAACAAAAATCGGGAGAGAGTCTCCGGTCTTACATTGACTACTTCAAGAAGGAAGAGGTCAAAGTTCGAGACCTCGACCCCATGGTCTCCATGCACGCCGCCATCAATGGGCTCCTCCCCGGTTCGGCCCTCAAGTGCTCGGCAGCCAAGACACTGCAGAAGACAAAATCAGAGTTCCTCAAAAAGGCCTAGAAGTATATCACGGTCAAAGGGGTTTCAGCTGGGGACAATCAAGATAGGGCAGCCAAGCGCCACAACAAGCCCCCGGAGAAGAAGAGGAAGGGCGAGGACCACCACCATCCCAATAACCATAGTGGCAAGGATAGCAAGAAGCCACCGGCCTCGGCCCTAGGTTACAAGGAATAAATGCCACTTAACTCCACCCGTGCCTAGATATTGATGCAGATCGGGGAGGAGAAGTATGTAAAGTGGCCTGAGAAGTTGAAGAGGAACCCGAGGAGGGGAAATCCAAAAAATACTACAAGTACCATTGCTGCACCGGGTATGATACAGAGCACTGCTACGATCTCAAGAATGAGGTAGAGTCCCTCATCCACCATGGGCACCTTAGGTAGTTCGTCAGGAGAGAGATCGGTGCCTCGTCCTCCCAGCAGCAACCGCAGCAGCAACAACACCAGCAGATAGTCGGCGTCATTGATGTCATCGCCGGGGGAATGGCCTCGGGCGGAGCCTCGGCCTTGACTCACAAGGCCTACGCTAGGCAGTTGAGCATCCACGGGGCCGCCCCCCAAAAAGTCGAAGCAGCAGGAAACACTCTCCTTTACGGATGAAGACTTGAAGGGGGTCGTAGTCCCCTATGATGATGCCTTTGTGATCTCGGCCGTCATCGCAAACTTCGTAGTTAAAAGGATCCTCGTCGACACGGGCTCCTCGGCTGACAACCTCTTCTACGAAGCCTTTCAAAAAATGAAGATCACACCCGAGTGCCTCCAGCCAGCCAACGTCCCATTGGTTGGCTTCTCCGGTAACATGGTCAGATTAGAGGGAAAAATTACCCTACCGATCACAGTAGGGACCGAGCCCCGGAAGGTGATAAGGATGAATGAGTTCCTGGTAGTAAGGATCAGCTCGCCCTACAATGCTATCATGGGGAGACCGACCCTTCATGCACTAAGTGCAGTCACCTCCTCGTACCACCTCGCCCTCAAGTTCCCCACCGAGCACGGCATCGAAGTCATTTGTGGGGACCAGCAAGCAACCCGCCAGTGTTATGTGGAAGCACTGAAGGGCAAAAACAAGGAAGCACTGCCACTTGAGGGCTTCAACCCTAGGGAGGAACCAACGAGCTGAGGCAACCAGCCAAGGACCTCGTCCCGGTTCCCTTAGACAAGGTCGAGCCCGAAAAGATAGTCCACGTCAGGTCCAACCTTTCCCCACAGAGCATATCCAAACTAGTAAGTTTCCTCAAAACTAACGCCGATGTCTTTTCTTGGTCCACCGCTGACATGCCCGGAATTGACCCTTCGGTCATTACTCACAGGCTGAGTGTGGACCCGAGCTCTAGGCCAGTTCAACAAAAGAAGAGGAACTTTGCACCGGAGCGACGGAAGGTCATAGGAGAGGAAGTTGACAAACTACTCGACGCCGGCTTCATCCGAGAGGTACACTACCCTAACTGGTTGTCCAATGTGGTTTTGGTGAAAAAGCTAATGGGAAATGACAGATCTGTATTGACTTCACAGTCCTCAACCGAACCTGCCCGAAGGACAGTTTTCCTTTACCAAGGATAGTGATGAGAATGAAAATTATCATATCTTTAAGCCTTAATATTCAATATTTTATACTTATTTAGTGCCTAATTGGACTCACTATTCTTATATTTCGAGTTAGGGCACGAAAGGAGGCGTTAGGTGAAAAATAAGGCTAATCGGGTAATTTTGCATAATTTCGGCGCCTCGTGGTAATTTGGGCATAACTCTCCCATCGGTACTCCGATTGAGATGTTGCAAGATGCACTGAAAAGATAAGGAAAAGCCCTACAACTTTCATGTTTTGAGTTTTGATATACTCGGAGTGTATCGAGGTCAACATCGGGCCTGAAGTATCTACAAATTTGTAGAGAAGCCCAATTAGCAGAGAGCCCCAGATTGCAGCAAAGCCCAATTCACAAAGAAGCCCCAGTTCGTTGGAGAAGACCAGCCTAATTCAGCATGCAATAGTAGGGCCCACTCATCATTCCTAATAGAATTTGGCTAAGAGCCTTAATCAGATCCGATTTTTATTGTAATCTTAAAGAAAGAAAAGAGTTAGAGTCCAACTTAGTTAAGAGTTTCTATTTAGAGATAAGGATAAGATTAGATCTGAATTAAGCCTTATCCCATTACGAGATAAGACTTTCTATTTTTGAGAAGGAACTCCTAAGAGGTGTTGGAAACAGCCCCTCCCCCTAAGGCTATATAAAGCAGGTTCGACTAGCACTCAAGGCACTCAATCTTGGAGACAAGAGTTCAGCAAGCAAGGGAGGAAGAAAGCAGAATATACCCCCCTCATCTGGGCTCAGGGGGTTCAGTAGGCTTTCCAGTGAATTCGGCTAAGCCTTGTAACAAAGGCTGGGCCAAACCCTTGTGGCTGATGTTTAGATTAATGCCTGGGTCTCACGCCATACAAGGAAGCCCAATTGGGCAGCAGTTTGGAAGGCTAGGTGAGCGCATATACTTATTGGGCCAAAAGCCCATTTCGAACTGAGCTGATTTGATCAGTTAAATAAAGGGGCGGATCTGAGATCAGATTAGCAGATAGGATAGGATCTTACCCTATCCACTCTGAGAGTCCAAATCTGAATACAGATTCAGATTTGGAAACCTCCTGATAAGATTAGGAGAGGGCTGATCTAATCTGCAGGTAAGATAAGGGTCCATCCTTATCTCTTAAAGGGAATTCAGATCCAAATATTGTTTGGATTAGCAACTCCTAATGGGATTAAGAGCTGATCCCATTAAGGTTATAAAAGAAGGAAGGGGCGGTAGCCTTTAGAAGATCACATTCTCACCTACAAAGAAGAGATTATAGAAGAGAGAAAACAACTTCCAGTAAGACTGCGCTGATTTCTCCCTGCCGCTTCCTTCCTACCGCCGCCGCCATTTCCAGTGCATCTCCACGATAGTAGAAGTGATCAAGATTGGATCTTGATATCAGTCCTTTGTGAAAGGGTTGATTGGAAGTCATGCTCATGTGCAGTCCAACTGATTCTTGTGAAGGATCTGGCTCTTTGGAAGAACACTGTTGATTCTGCTCCATCCTACATTGTGCCATCTTCAGTGGGAGCAGTCTTTGGTTCCTACCTTAGGCATGAACAACTCCAATGGGAGATATTAATTCTCCATATCAAGTATATCCCTCCCTTGCTTCTGTTTTCATATCTGGTTTGATTTAGGGTTCAAGATTGATCATTGAAAATGCAAATTTTCTAAAACAGGGAATGTGATTCCCAGATGAGGGGAGAGGAAATTTTTGAAATTTTACCCAACCTACCTACAGGGTTCGGCCATCCATATGATGGATCTCTCATCCCTTCAAATGGCTATAACCAATTTATTCATAAACATATGAATTTATCCTTGCATCGTCGATCAATGATAAGAATCAAGGCTGAACTTGTCCCTTCAACCAGAAGCTACCTCCCATCGATTTAATCCTTGCTTTATTTTATTTTATTTTATTTTCCTTGCTTTTATAACAACCCCTCTATTTTCTTTTATCTTGGAAAAAATCCACCCAATCCCTATGGAGACGGCAATGCTCATCACTATCTACAAAAATATTTAATTTGAGCAGGACATTTATCTTTGGTTGGATTCGACACCCACCAAATTTTGGCGCCGCTGCCGGGGATTGGTGTCCTAAGTAGATTTATTCCCTTTTTTCTTGGTTTATGCCTCGCTCTTCTCATGTAGGTGAACTCCAATATGATCCCTAGATCGAAAACACAGTTCGCCATTTATAAAAGGAAGCCAAGCAACGTCGCAACCAATCGGCATCACTCCCATCTCCCGAGGTGAAGTCGGCTGCAGAACCCATCAAGCCATCTAGCAACTCTGAAGAACAAGTCATGGCCAACATCGACGAAAGAACTCTTAGAGAGCTAGCTGCACCGGATCTGAATCAGCAACCACTCCGCATCGAATATACAGATCTAACGATACCTTTTGAATTGAAATCCGGTCTTATCCACTTACTTCCTACTTTCTGTGTACTTTTAGGGAAGTTCCCCTTATCTCTATATTGCTAAATTGCTATTTCTTTCTGACAATGCATAATAAAAAAAAAAAAAAACTGACCAGGGAGCACACAATTCATCAAAAGCCATCCCTTTTAAACTAGTCCTAAATTCAGGTTTAAGTAAATGGGGTAAATATTTTACCATTACTACAAATTGGTAGGACGGAGCATAAGATGCACCTACAAGCCAAGAAAATCAATAGTAGGATGGAGCATAAAATGCACCTACTAAACCAGCAATCCGGAAGTAGGATGGAGCATAAAATGCACCTACTATTTAAGAAATTCTAACAGTAGGATAGAGCATAAAATGCACCTACTGGCCAAGTATCCTAAAAGTGAGATGGAGCATAAAATACACTCACTTTCACCAAGAAAAGAAAAAAGAAAGAGTGAAGATAAAAATATTTTCCCTAGTTTACTACTTGATTTGTAGTAGCAAAAATTGAATAGGTTGATAGATGAATCGTGTATGACTTGGTCGCGTTGAATAGGTTCATTGTTTATGGTTATTCATATGTTTTCTGTGATTTCCTGTGAGGATTACTTTTATTGATTAAGCAAGAATGATTCCTTGTTCATTCAATGAGAATAATCTATGGCCCATTGAACCTCCAACTTCGTATAGGATTGGTAGGTTTAATCATGGTGGCAACTAACATAGATTGATTATGGACAAGTTTTTGATTTATGTTAGGAGGACATATGATTTGGTTTAAATGGTCCGAGCTTGTGAGATCACTGACCAGAATTGGGTCTCTCCCCTCTTAATGCTATTAGTAGATTAAATCCTAAGAGCTTGTTTAGGATTGTCTATTAATAAGAGAAGCAATCAAAGAGCTTGTTTTGGTTGCCGAGAAATACGAGTAGAGGCTGGTTGTTAGAGCTTGTTAATGGCTATAACCAATTTATTCATAAATATATGAATTTATCCTTGCTTTTATAACAACCCCTCTATTTTCTTTTATCTTGGAAATAAATCCACCCAATCCCTGTGGAGACGACCTTGCTCATCACTATCTACAAAAATTTTTAATTTGAGCAGGAACATTTATCTTTGGTTGGATTCGACACCCACCAAATTTTGGCGCCGCTGCCGGGGATTGGTGTCCTAAGTAGATTTATTCCCTTTTTTCTTGGTTTATGCCTCGCTCTTCTCATGTAGGTGAACTCCAATATGATCCCTAGATCGAAAACACAGTTCGCCATTTATAAAAGGAAGCCAAGCAACGTCGCAACCAATCGGCATCACTCCCATCTCCCGAGGTGAAGTCGGCTGCAGAACCCATCAAGCCATCTAGCAACTCTGAAGAACAAGTCATGGCCAACATTGACGAAAGAACTCTTAGAGAGCTAGCTGCGCTGGATCTGAATCAACAACCACTCTGCATCGAATATACAGATCTAACGGTACCTTTTGAATTGAAATCCGGTCTTATCCACTTACTTCCTACTTTCCGTGGACTTTCAGGGAAGTTCCCCTTATCTCTATATTGCTAAATTGTTATTTCTTTCTGACAATGCATAAATTAAGTGTGGGGGAGGGAGTATAGGATCTGATAATTGATTTTTATTTCAGTTAAAAAATCAACTCTTTTGTAATTAATACAAACAGTGTTCTAGGAAGATTCTTGTGGAATGAGTAAAGAAATATGATCAGGGAGCACACCATTCATCTGAAGCCATCCCTTTTAAGCTAGCTCAAAATTCAGGTATAAGTAAATGGGGTAAATATTTTACCATTACTCCAAATTGGTAGGATGGAGCATAAGATGCACCTACCAGCAAAGAAAATCAATAGTAGTATGGAGCATAAAATGCACCAACTAAACCAACAATCCGAAAGTAGGATAGAGCATAAAATGCACCTACTATTCAAGCAATTCTAACAGTAGGATGGAGCATAAAATGCACCTACTGGCCAAGTATTCCTAAAAGTGAGATGGAACATAAAATGCACTCACTTTCACCAAGAAGAGAAAAAAGAGAGAGTGAAGATAAAATTGTTTTCCCTAGTTTACTACTTGATTTATAGTAGCAAAAATTGAATTGGTAGATAGATGAGTCGTGTATGACTTGGTCACGTTGAATCAATGGTTTGCAATAGTTAACCTAGAAATATTTGTGGAAAAAGAAGAAGGAAAGTTGAGTTTAAAGTTTGGTAGGAAGATTTGTTTATTTTGCTTGAATTTTGTCGTGCCCGAGGACAGGCAAGGTCTAAGTGTGGGGGGATTTGATAAAAATGAAAACTATCATATCTTTATACCTTAATATTCAGTCTTTTATACTTTTTTAGTGCCTAATTGGATTCACTATTCTTATATTTCGATTTAGGGCACGAAAGGAGGCGTTGGGTGAAAAACAATGCTAATCGGGTAATTTTGCATAGTTTCGGCACCGCGTGGTAATTTGGGCATAACTCTCCTATCCGGACTTCGATTGATATGATTCAAGATGCACTGGAAAGACAAAGAAAATCACTACAACTTTCATGTTTTTAGTTTTGATAGATTCGGACAGAACCAAGGTCAAAATTGGGCCCAGATTCTCCGCAAATTCGTAGAGAAGCCCAATTTGCAGAGAGCCCCAAATTGCCGCAAAGCCCAATTCGCAGAGAAGCCCTAGTTGAAGACCAACCCAATTCAGCATGCAATAGTAGGGCCTACTCATCATTCCTAATAGAATTCGGCTAAGAGTCTTAATCAGATCTGAATTTTTTTGTAATCTTAAAGAAAGAAAAAAGTTAAAGTCCAACTTAGTTAAGAGTTTCTATTTAGAGATAAGGATAAGATTAGATCTGAATTAAGCCTTACCCCATTACGAGATAAGACTTTTTATTTTTGAGAAGGAACTCCTAAGAGGTGTTGGAAACAGCCCCTCCCCCAAAGGCTATATAAAGGGGGTTCGACTAGCACTCAAGGCACTCAATCTTGGAGACAAGAGGTTCAGCAAGCAAGGGAGGAAGAAAGCAGAATACGCCCCCCTCATCTGAAAGCTGCGATTTCTACATGAACTATGTGTAAACTTTTATTTTCTGGTTGAAGGTTAGGGAAGCTTGATTCTATAAACATTGTGAGATCTAATTGATTTTTTTTTTCAGTTCATAGTTGATGGTTATTCATATGTTTTCTGTGATTTCATGAGGATTATTATTATTGATTAAGCAAAATGGATCCCTTGCTCATTCAATGAGAATAATCTATAGCCGATTGAACCTCCAATTTTGTATATGATTGGTAGGTTTAATCATGGTGGCAAATAACATAAATTGATTATGGAGAAGTTTTTGATTTATGTTAGGAGGACATATGATTTGGTTTAAATGGTCCGACCTTATGAGATCGCTGACCAGAATTGGGTCTCTCCCCTCTTAATGCTATTAATAGATTAAATCCTAAGAGCTTATTTAGGACTGTCTAATAATAAGAGAAACAATCAAAGAGCTTGTTTTGGTTGCTGAGAAATACGAGTAGAGGCT
>NW_010729349.1:150487-162198 GCF_000365185.1 Nelumbo nucifera | reverse complement strand
TGCTCATCACTATCTACAAAAATATTTAATTTGAGCAGGACATTTATCTTTGGTTGGATTCGACACCCACCAAATTTTTGCGCCGCTGCCCGGGATTGGTGTCCTAAGTAGATTTATTCCCTTTTTTCTTGGTTTATGCCTCTCTCTTCTCGTGTAGGTGAACTCCAGTACGATCCCGAGATCGAAAACACAGTTCATCGTTTAAGAAAGGAAGCCAAGAAACGTCGCAACCAATCGGCATCATTCCCATCTCCCGGGGTGAAGTCGGCTACAGAACCCGTCGAGCCATCTAACAACTTTGAAGAACAAGTCATGGCCAACATCGACGAAAGAACTCTTAGAGAGCTAGCTGCACCGGATCTGAATCAGCAACCACTCCGCATCGAATATACAGATCTAACGATACCTTTTGAATTGAAATCCGGTCTTATCCACTTACTTCCTACTTTCTGTGTACTTTTAGGGAAGTTCCCCTTATCTCTATATTGCTAAATTGCTATTTCTTTCTGACAATGCATAATAAAAAAAAAAAAAAACTGACCAGGGAGCACACAATTCATCAAAAGCCATCCCTTTTAAACTAGTCCTAAATTCAGGTTTAAGTAAATGGGGTAAATATTTTACCATTACTACAAATTGGTAGGACGGAGCATAAGATGCACCTACAAGCCAAGAAAATCAATAGTAGGATGGAGCATAAAATGCACCTACTAAACCAGCAATCCGGAAGTAGGATGGAGCATAAAATGCACCTACTATTTAAGAAATTCTAACAGTAGGATAGAGCATAAAATGCACCTACTGGCCAAGTATCCTAAAAGTGAGATGGAGCATAAAATACACTCACTTTCACCAAGAAAAGAAAAAAGAAAGAGTGAAGATAAAAATATTTTCCCTAGTTTACTACTTGATTTGTAGTAGCAAAAATTGAATAGGTTGATAGATGAATCGTGTATGACTTGGTCGCGTTGAATAGGTTCATTGTTTATGGTTATTCATATGTTTTCTGTGATTTCCTGTGAGGATTACTTTTATTGATTAAGCAAGAATGATTCCTTGTTCATTCAATGAGAATAATCTATGGCCCATTGAACCTCCAACTTCGTATAGGATTGGTAGGTTTAATCATGGTGGCAACTAACATAGATTGATTATGGACAAGTTTTTGATTTATGTTAGGAGGACATATGATTTGGTTTAAATGGTCCGAGCTTGTGAGATCACTGACCAGAATTGGGTCTCTCCCCTCTTAATGCTATTAGTAGATTAAATCCTAAGAGCTTGTTTAGGATTGTCTATTAATAAGAGAAGCAATCAAAGAGCTTGTTTTGGTTGCCGAGAAATACGAGTAGAGGCTGGTTGTTAGAGCTTGTTAATGGCTATAACCAATTTATTCATAAATATATGAATTTATCCTTGCTTTTATAACAACCCCTCTATTTTCTTTTATCTTGGAAATAAATCCACCCAATCCCTGTGGAGACGACCTTGCTCATCACTATCTACAAAAATTTTTAATTTGAGCAGGAACATTTATCTTTGGTTGGATTCGACACCCACCAAATTTTGGCGCCGCTGCCGGGGATTGGTGTCCTAAGTAGATTTATTCCCTTTTTGCTTGGTTTATGCCTCGCTCTTCTCGTGTTGGTGAACTCCAGTACGATCCCGAGATCGAAAACATTTTTTATCATTTAGGAAAGGAAGCTAAGCAATGTTGCAACCAATCGGCATCACTCCCATCTCCCGGGGTGAAGTCGTCTGCAGAACCCGTCGAGCCATCTAACAACTCTGAAGAACAAGTCATGGCCAAAATCGACGAAATAACTCTTAGAGAGCTTGCTGCCCCAAATCTGAATCAGCAACCACTCCGCATCGAATATACAGATCTAACGGTACCTTTTGAATTCAAATCCGGTCTTATCCACTTACTTCCTTCTTTCTGTGGATTTTCAGGGAAGTTCCCCTTATCTCTATATTGCTAAATTGCTATTTCTTTCTGACAATGCATAAATTAAGTGTGGGGGGGAGTATAGGATCTGATAATTGATTTTTATTTCAATTTTTTTTAAAAAAGAAAACTCAACTCTTTTGAAATCAATTGAAACAGTGTTCTGGGAAGATTCTTGTGAACTGAGTAAAAAAATATGATCAGGGAGTACACCATTCATCTGAAGCCATCCCTTTTAAGCTAGCCTAAATTCAGGTTTAAGTAAATGGGGTAAATATTTTACCATTACTACAAATTGGTAGGACGGAGCATAAGATGCACCTACCAGCCAAGAAAATCAATAGTAGGATGGAGCATAAAATGCACCCACTAAACCAGCAATCTGAAAGTAGGATGGAGCATAAAATGCACCTACTATTCAAGCAATTCTAACAGTAGGGTGGAGCATAAAATGTACCTACTGGCCAAGTATTCCTAAAAGTGAGATGGAGCAAAAAATGCACTCACTTTCACCAAGAAGAGAAAAAAGAGAGAGTAAAGATAAAAATGTTTTCCCTAGATTAGTACTTGATTTGTAGTAGCAAAAATTGAATTGGTTGATAGATGAGTCGTGTATGACTTGGTCGCGTTGAATCGACGGTTTGCAATATTTAACCTAGAATATTTGTCGAAAAAGAAGAAGGAAAGTTGAGATTAAAGTTTGGTAAGAAGGTTTCTTTATTTTGCTTGAATTTTGTCTTGCCCGAGGACGGGCAAGGTCTAAGTGTGGGGGGATTTTATGAGAATGAAAATTATCATATATTTATCCCTTAATATTCAGTCTTTTATACTTATTTAGTGCCTAATTGGACTCACTATTCTTATATTTCGATTTAGGGCACGAAAGGAGGCGTTAGGTGAACAACAAGGTTAATCGGGTAATTTTGCACAGTTTCGGTGCCGTGTGGTAATTTGGGCATAACTCTCTCATCTGGACTCCGATTGAGATGATTCAAGATGCACTGGAAATAGAAGGAAAATCTATACAACTTTCATGTTTTGAGTTTTGATAGATTTGGAATGAATCGAGGTGTTTGTAAGTTGTGATTTCTACAAGCACTCGAGGCACTCAATCTTGGAGAAAAGAGTTCAGCAAGCAAGGGAGGAAGAAAGCAGAATACGCCCCCCTCATCTGGAAGCTGTGATATCTACATGAAGTGTGTGTAAGCTTTTATTTTCTGGTTGAAGCTTAGGGAAGCTTGATTCTATAAACATTGTCAGATCTAATTGATTTTTATTTCAGTTCATTGTTTATGGTTATTCATATGTTTTCTGCAATTTCTTGTGAGGATTATTTTTATTGATTATGATAGAAGGATCCCTTGCTCATTCAATGAGAATAATCTATGGACGATTGAACCTCCTATTTCGTATATGATTGGTAGGTTTAATCATGGTGTCGACTAACACAAATTGATTATGGACAAGTTTTCGATTTATGTTAGGACATATGATATGGTTTAAACGGTCTGAGCTTGTGATATCGCTGACCAGAATTGGGTTTCTCCCCTCTTAATGCTATTAATAGATTAAATCCTAAGAGCTTGTTTAGGATTGTCTATTAATTAGAGAAGCAATCAAAGAGCTTGTTTTGGTTGCCGAGAAATACGAGTTGAGGCTGGCTGTTAGAGCTTGTTAATGGCTATAACCAATTTATTCATAAACATATGAATTTATCCTTGCATTGATGATCAATGATAAGAATCAAGGCTGAACTTGTCCCTTGAATCAAAAGGTATCTCCCATCGATTTAATATTTGCTTTATTTTATTTTATTTTATTTTCCTTGCTTTTATAACAACCCCTCTATTTTCTTTTATCTTGGAAATAAATCTACCCAATCCCTGTGGAGACGACCTTGCTCATCACTATCTACAAAAATATTTAATTTGAGTAGGACATTTATCTTTGGTTGGATCCGACACCCACCAGATAGACCACCTCGTCAATGCCACTGCATGGTACGAGCTACTTAGCTTTATGGATGCCTTCTCTGGATACAATCAAACAAAGATGCACCCTAAGGACGAGGATAAGACCCCGTTCATCATTGAGCACAACACGTACTACTACAAAGTGATGCTATTCAGCCTCAAGAATGCGGGGGCCACCTACCAACGCCTTGTCAACAAGGTGTTCAAGAACCAAATGGGAAGGAATGTCAAAGCCTATGTAGATGACAAGGTAGTGAAGAGCCTGAAAGATGAAGCCCACACCTTGGACCTGGCCAAGACTTTTGACACTATGTGCAGGTTCAACATGAAACTTAACCCAAGCAAATGTGCCTTCGGCGTCACTTTGAGAAAATTCTTGGGCTTCGTCGTCACCCAAAGAGGCATTGAAGCCAACCTGGATAAGATACAAGCCATACTGGACATGGCACCTCATCGGTTGGTGAAGGAGACCCAGAGGCTCGCTGGAAGAATAGTTGCTCTCAACCGCTTCATGTCGATGTCGGCTGACCGCTGCCTTCCTTTCTTCCATGCCATCAAAAAGATGAAAGATTTCCAATGGACGAAGGAATGCCAGCGCGCCTTTGATGAACTAAAACTATACATTGCCTTACCTCCCCTCCTCGCCCGGCCGGCCTCAGGGGAAACCCTATACTTATACTTGTCAGCGGGGGACGAGGCCATCAGCTCGGTCCTGATAAAAGATGACGGAGTCCAGAGACCAGTATACTATGTCAGCAAGGTCCTCTGTGATGACGAAACCAGGTACCCCAAAGTGGAAAAGTTAGCCTTCGCCATCGTCACACCATTGTGGTTTTGACAAACCAACCCCTTAAGATCGTCCTCACTAGGCCCGGGACCTCAGGATGCCTTCTTAAGTGGGCAATCGAGCTGTCTAAGTTTGACATCCACTACCAACCGAGGCCCACAATCAAAGAGCAAGCCTTAGCTGATTTTGTAACGGAGTGCACCTTCAATAGACCCCTCGGTCAACCCCTCAAAGATGAGCCAGAAGAGGCGAGTCCAGCCGAGGAAGCCCATCCAGCATGGAGACTCTTTGTCGATGGAACGCCAAAGGAAGCGGAGCGGGCCTCATCCTCCTCACCCCCGATGATGCTATCATAGGATACACACTGATATTCGACTTCCCAACATCCAACAATGAAGCCGAGTATGAGGCCTTTCTCGTAGGGTTACAGCTCGCCAGGGACCTCGGTTCCAAGCATATTGAAGTCTTCAACGATTCGCAACTAGTGGTGAACCATGTCAACAGAGAGTACAAGGCCAGAGAGCAAAGCATGGCCAAGTTCCTCGTCAAAGTTCAAGAACTTGCCCGCCACTTCCAACGCTTCTCCCTGCAACAAGTCTCGCGAGCTGAGAACACAAGAGCCAACGCCCTCTCTAATCTGGCAAGTACCTCGGATGATGTCCTCGGTCGCACTGTTCCCGTGGAGAAACTACCTTGGCCCCTATAGAAGAAGCCCAAGTACTCCCGCTAGAGGCCGAGCCTTCTTGGATGGACCCCATCATCGACTTCCTACTTACAAGATGACTGCCCGATGATAGGAACGAAGCTAGACGACTTTAACGTCAGGCAACACACTACACCTTGTTGGAGGGAAAGTTGAATAGGAGATCCTTCACTCTACCTTACCTCCGATGCCTCCATCAGGAGGAGGGCGAGTATGTGCTCCAAGAAATTCATGAAGGCATTTGCGGTAACCACCTCGGCGGCCGAGCCCTAGGCCAAAAAACACTAAGGCAGGGGTACTTTTGGCTGACCCTTCACAAAGACGCAGCCGAGCTGGTACAGAAATGTGACCAATGCCAGAGACATGCTAACTTGTGCCATTAGCTAGCCACCACCCTCTTAGCTCTTAGCAGCCCCTGGCCCTTGGCAAAGTGGGGGATGGACCTTGGCCCCTTTCCTCAATCCACGAGGTGTAGGAAATACCTCGTTGTCGTTGTAGACTACTTCACCAAGTGGGTAGAAGCCAAACCCCTGGCTACCATTACAGCTCAAGTAGTTCAGAGCTTTTTCTGGAAAAACATCATTTACCGCTTCGGCCTCCCCCACATGTTAGTTATCGACAACGGGAAGCAATTTGACGATGCCAAGTTCTAGGCGTGGTGTGCCTCCCTCGATATCAAGCAGCAATACAACTCGATGGGCTATCCCCAAACAAATGGCCTTGCCGAGGTCACCAACAAGAAAATCTTGGATGGACTGAAGACTAGACTAGACCGAGTTAAAGGCTTATGGGCTGATGAGCTAAACAGTGTCCTTTGGGCATACCGAACCACACCTTGGATGGCCACGGGAGAGACCCCGTTCGACCTGACCTGTGGTACGGAAGCAGTCATCCCAGCAGAGATTGGCTAGCCGATGCTCCAAATTGAAGCATATAGCAAAGCACTTAGAGCAAACCTGGATCTGCTGGAAGAAGCCTGGGAGCAGGCACAGATCAATGTGGCTGCTTACCAGCAATGAGTGGCCCATTACTACAACTCCAAGGTGAAAGAAATGCAATACCAAGAGGGATACCTCATCCTTAGGAAGGTCATGGTCCCCTAACCTGGAGTAAGAAAGTTGGGCCCCAACTAGGAAGGCCCCTACAAAATCAAGCAAGTCGTCAGCCCCAACACCTTTCGCTTGGAAAATTTAGATGGAAGACTCGTCCCTCGAACGTGGAACTCGGAGAACCTCCGGATGTACTATAGATGAATGTAATTTTTTTGATGAAGTAATGAATGATTGAAAGCAAAGTTCCTCTTCGGCTCAAAGCTTAGCGCTTGTTCTCACTAAGTCTCTAAGACCCCTCGGCTTCGCGATTGGCCGAGGCACATAGCCTCTCTCGAGGACTTTACGCTTGTGCCGGACCGTCGCCAGGGCATATTACCAATGGCGAACTCCCTAACACCCCGCCTAGCCAAAATTACCCAGGACGGTCGAGGCCTCACAAGCCTCACGGCCCGCTGAGGAGGCCGATGGCTTCTTGGTCCCATACACTTAGCACAATCAACTAAAGGTGGCAACCCTGACATGCTCGACGGTTCGCTTCGGCATGAGACCCCAACCTCCTCAGAGTGTCACCTCGGCTTCGTCGACGTAACCGCTTGGAGAGGAACCAGGCGGGCCTCGGATCCTCCACCACAGCTCGACAAGCCACTTCGGCCTTGCCTAAACAATCATGGGAGAAAGGGAGCCAGGCGAGCTTCGGCTCTGCTTCGGCCTCTCCCCCGCATTTCAGTAGGCCACCTCGGCCTTGCCTAAGTGAACACTTATAAGGAATTTGGCCAGGTAAGCAGCACTTTGGTCACGCAGCTCTACCTCAGCCTTTCCCTCCTAACAACCTAAGGTCTGCGTATAGCGAGCCAATACGAGCTACTTTTTGTGTGTGCACTGTGGTCTCATCGTTGGGAGGGGCAGAGACTCCTCGGAAAAAAAAAAAGAGAGAAGAGAAGAAAGAAAAGAACACATTGCACAAAAACAAAAAGAAGCATAGTATGCAAAAGAATGCTTGCTTTTGTCATTACACTTTGTTAAATTCTTAAGAATTTACAAAAAGTTTGGCGGCCCCTCAAGCCGATCACATGTACATCAAAGCAGAAATAAAAAAGAAAAAGGAAGAAAACCCCATTAAGCATCTCCACCTGCCAGAGGAGGGGCCCCGTTAGCCTCCTCGGGAGTATCCGAAATCACATTCAGCGACTCAACGTCGAAGTTAGGCAACATCTCCTTGAGGACCTTCTTGGTGTCCTTGATCCCGTCCAAGTACATCCCAGATGCATAGTCGGTGAGCTCCTCCACCCGCTTCTTTGCCTCCTCAGTTGCCTTCTTCTTAGCCTCAGCTGCCCGCCTTAGCACCTCAGCAATCTTTGCTTCATCTTCGACCACCTGCCTCAGCCTCCACCGCTCACTTCTCGGCCACGGCAATGCACCCCTCGGCATGGACCGCCCGCCATTGAGTCTCGAAGAGGATGCTAGCAAGAAGGACCCCCTCTTCTTTCTCCTTGGAGAAGTTCTCCTCCGCCTCCTTTAGCTTCACCTCATTACGTTGCCGAACGTATTGCTTGTCCAAGAAGCCCTTCTTGTACTTCTGGAGCTTCTCATCGGTAGTGGCAGCAGCTTTCTGGAGCTTCTCCTTCTCCCTGTCAACACTTGCTTCTCCTTCTCAAGTCTCTCCAGATGGGCCAAGTTGAGGTTCATCCTGTCGCCCAACCCGACGAAGTGAAGGCAGGCCTGCAACCCCTCATTGTAGCCCCTCATCGGCCAAGTGTTGTAGCCCCTCGTCGTAGACTGCTCACGGCGAGCTATTCATCATTTGGAAGTGATCCCTCGTGAGAATCACCCCACTCACCAGGGCCTGACCGAGCCCTTCTTCTGTGATTGAGTCCTCCTCACGGACCGACCACCGGGGGCGGAAGACCTTATATGAAAGGTTGGCCCCTCTGGTGGGCTCTTGCGTAGAGGTGGGGGCAGATGAGGGCCCCATGTGGTGTTCCTTGGTGGGAGGCTCCTTTGTCACAGCGTCCTTGACAGGGTGCTCACTTAGGGCCACCTTCTTCGGCAGCTATCCTCGAAGGGCCTCCTCATCAAGCCTCTTCTTACCCACCTCAGCCCCCATGGCGGGCTCCTTTGCGGCTTCCTTCAGCTTCGGAGCCCCCTCAGTCCACCCCTTTGCTTGGGCGGGAACCTATGTAGATGTCCCCTTAGTTGGGACCTGCAGAACCGTCGTCCCCTTAGCCGCGACCTGCAAAGCTGTCCCCTTTGTAGGGACCTTTGGAACCACCCACTTGGTGGCGACCTACTGTGAAGATGCCCCTTTGAGGGGGGAAGGTGCCCGCTCATCCCTCGTAGGCGTGCCCTCGGCGGGCCTCTGTGGCGTCTGTGTGCCCTCCTTCTGGTTCGCTCGCCCCTTCTACATGGCGTGAGCATGCTCTATCATCATCTTCTTCGTATCCATCGGCACCTCTATAAGCAAAAAAAGTGGATAAGTATAACAGAATGAGGACGAGGAAAACGTGTTAAGAAACTGTAGGATTTCTCCTACCGAGGGGGGCAGGGCTGAGCCCCGCAAACACTAACGAAACCTCCTCCTCCACCAATGGCTTGGCTCGGATTGTCCCCATCACGAGCAGGTGGGCTACGTTAGTGGCCTCCTCGTCCCGGAGCGGAGGTGGACACCTATCAACCACTACGCTAGCCTCTCCCCAACTTGACTTAAACCTCCAGCCTTCGGGGCAAGAGACATAGAAGAACTTGTCCTTCCTGCCATGGACGGACGAAGGGTTATGCACGAGTTTTCCCCTCTGATGATGGAAGTAATACATGTTGGCCACGGAAGCATGCTTCCTCAGCATGAACATGGTGCGGAACTTCTTTGAGGTCAATCCACATCCCGAAGCCAGGCCCACACCAGCATAGCTACCATGGTCCTAAGGGCATTGGGGATGAGCTGGCTGATAGTGAGGCCATACCACTCCAGCAACTCAGAGATCAAAGGATGAAGGGGAAAACTAAGGCCCGACTCCAAAAAATGTTGGTATACGCAGATTTACCCCTCGTCGGGGGTCCACGACCGCTTGCCAACGCCAAGAACCCTAAGTGTGTAGGACAGAGTGAAGGGGTTCAAAGTAAGCAGAAAGTTGAGTGAAGGGGAAGTGACACTTTTCTTGGGAACGACTGCAAGTGTTGCAGCTGCGGCAATTGGAACCGTAGAACTAATTTTTAGAGAAGGAATTATTGTACTTAAAGATTGTCTTTATGTACAGAACTTAAGAAGAAATTTGATTTATGTTTCTAAACTGTGTGCTGATGGATATACTGTTTACTTTAGTAATATGATTACTRTTAAAYRRAATAATAAATTCATCRCATGCGGGGAACTAGAGAACGGTCTCTATGTTCTACATCCTTCTCTAGAAGCTAACTTAACTGAAACTACGTCGGTCAAAATCCCCAAGAAAAGGACTCGTGATATAGTCAGTCCCACGTGCATGTGGCATTACCGACTTGGCCATATCGGTATTGACCGAATCACAAGGCTGGTAAAGGATGGTCCTTTGGATTTTCTAACCGTAGAAGATCATCCCACTTGTGAACCTTGCCTCTGAGGCAAGATGAAAAAATGGCCATTTAACGGTAAGCCTGAAAGATGTACAGGCACACTTGACCTTATACATACTGATGTATGTGGTCCCCTGAGTGTCAGGACTCGTAACCAACACGTGTACTTCATCACTTTCACCGATGATTTTTCATGATATGGTTACGTGTACCTGATGAGACAGAAGTCCAAATCCTTTGAAAAGTTCAAGGAGTTCAGACAAGAAGTTGAGAAACAGTTAGGGAGAGAAATTAAGGCCCTTCGATTGGATCGAGGTGGCGAGTATCTCTCTAACGAATTCAGGGACTACTTGAAGGCCAACGGGATACTATCACAGTTGGCTCCTCCTACAACACCGCAGCTCAACGGTGTTTCAGAGAGGAGGAATAGGACCTTGTTGGACATGGTCCGGTCACTTCTCGTACGCTCAGAATTACCCACATCCTTTTGGGGATATGCATTAGAGATTGCTATCTACGTGGGGAATCGGGTTCCAACCAAATTGGTTCCGAAAGCTCCATACGAACTTTGGACCGAAAAGAAACCAAGTGTCAGACACTTGAAGATTTGGGGTTGTCCTGTGCACATTAAAAGAACTAGCGCGGACAAGTTGGAATTAAAGACCAAACGTTGCCTATTTGTAGGCTACCCAAAGGATTCAGTGGGTTATCTTTTCTATGACCCAAGTGAGCAGAAAGTGTTCTGCAGTCGAAATGCCCAGTTCTTAGATACTGATTACATCCTGGACACCCATCGTCAGGAAATAGTTCTTGATGAGGAGAGCTCATGAACAGTGGGAGATGTCCCACAAGTTTTAGGTAGTGACCAACCTAGAAAATCCACCCGGGTATCTAGGCCACCAGTCCGTTATGGTTATGACCAAGATAGTTACCTAGTGGAAGCCTTAACTAGTGAGGAGGATCCCGTGACTTACACGGAAGCTATGTTGGACATAGATTCCCAGAAGTGGGTGGAGGCCATGAGAGATGAGATGGACTCGATTGAGGCCAATGAAGTCTGGACTCTAGTAGATCCGCCCTCTGGGGTAAAAGCAATTGATTGCAAATGGATCTATAAGAGGAAGAAGGGCCCCGATGGCAAGATTGAGACCTACAAAGCTCGTTCGATGGTGAAACGGTATACTCAGAAAGAAGGCATCGACTATGAGGAAACCTTTTCGCCTGTGGCCATGCTTAAATCCATTAGGATCCTGCTAGCTGTAGAAGCATACCATGACTATGAGATTTGGCAAATGGATATCAAAACCGCATTCCTGAATGGAGATCTTAGTGAAGATATCAACATGCAGCATCCGCAAGGCTTCATTGCTATTGGTCAGGAACACATGGTATGTAAACTTAATAGATCCATATATGGACTTAAGCAGGCTTCTAGGAGTTGGAACATTCATTTTGACTCTACCGTCAATTCGTTTGACTTTGAGCAGAATCCGGATGAGCCCTGTGTTTACAGGAAGTCCAGCGGGGATAAGGTCACCTTTTTGGTATTGTATGTGGACGATATCCTACTCATTGAGAATGATGTAGGAATGTTTACTCCGGTCAAGGTGTGGCTTTCACAGCAATTCTCCATGAATGATCTTGGAGAAGCTTCCTATATGCTGGGTCTTCGACTCTATAGAGATAGATCGAAGTGGATAAT
>NW_010729349.1:102674-117668 GCF_000365185.1 Nelumbo nucifera | reverse complement strand
TAACGAGTCATCATGGGCCAAGTGCTTATGGCCCATGGTCGCAGCACATCAAACATCCACACATCACATGATATGGAAGAATTGATCCAATCAATGACTAGCTATAAAGCTCATTAATCAACCCAACAAAAACACAACATTAACAATTAATATCATCTAGGTATATGGGCTGAATAACAGTCAGCAGTTCGGCCCATATAGCTTTTTCTCACAAAATGGGCTTTTGCAGTTTTAACCTTTTAAAACTGGGCTTTATAGGTTGGGCCGAATAAATCCTGGCAATTGAACATCAGATTTGGGCCTGATAGTGTGAGAAAACTGGACTGAAAACAGTCCCCTTTCGAATCCTAGATTCGGTCCAAGCAAATTTGGTCCAATCTGGTTCGAGATGGTCTGAAACTGATTTTCAATTCAAGAATTAATTAAGGAACGATCTGAAATTATTATTTTTGGTTTTTAGACAATCATAAATCAGATATGGACTGTTCGCACCACCTGCAAAACAGAGGTTAGTCACAAGGGTTGCAGTTTCATAAACTRCAAAACGCAGAATGCGATCCCTCCATCTGCAAATCTCCAGCGCCGCCGTCTTCTTCAATCAAGAAAATAAAATAAAATAGAAATCCTATTTCTATTAATTAATTACATCCTTGATTGAATCCTATACATTCAGTCTAGAAAAATAAAATAAAAATAATTACTTTACAGACCAAATTGAATAGAAATAACAAAAGGAATGCACAAACAATCTGCGCCAACTCTACACTTCGATTTCCAGGTACGAACAGTCCATTAAATCAAAAATAAATCAACCACCATTCCAAATAAATTTTAGATTTAAATAAAATTAATTTCAGATCAATCGCCCTCAACAAGAAACAGTTTCCTGAAATAAAACAGCAAATTGCGCAACACCCGGATAGAATGACTTCTACTGAATTACGCAGGTTCAGATCTGAATTCTTGGTTCAAGATTCGAACCTGTGGCTCTGATACCACTGAAAGGGATGGGAGAATCCATCGTATGGACCCCAAAACAATTGTGGAATAGGTGGGCGAATTTCAAAAATTTTCTACCAGCCTTTCTATTGGGAATCGCATTCCCAAATTTTAGAATCAAGATTCAAGGATCCTAGTTGAACCAGAACCGAACCAGATCTGAACCAAAAGTGAAGGGGAATTATTCCTGATCCAGAGAAAAAATTTCTCCCACAGTGGGTGTTCACGCCCAAGGAAAGAACCAAAATCTGCTCCTGCTGAAGATGACACAGCAACTGTGGAACAGAACCAGCAGGGTGCATCCAACACATTGAATCCTTCACAAGAATCCTTTGGATGACAATGAGCACCAAACCGAAGCAGCCTTTCAAAAAATACTGATATCAAGAACTCTTCTTGATCTTCCTCTGACAGAGAAAACGAACTGTGACAGCTGGTGGCGGCTGCAACAGGAAGGGGCTAGAGAAATAGATAGCGAACTGCTTTTCTTTTCTCTAGGGTTTCTGAGATCCTATATCACAAAACTGCACAGAGTGTTCTGTCTCCCAAGGGTTTGAATTCATGTAATTCGATTAGGGTTTCTCCTAGTTGCTTAATGATTAAGAAAGGATTTCCTGATCATATCAGGAGTTGCCCCTTATCCAAATTTGTATTTGGATTAGGACTCTTCATAATCCTATCTACAGATTAGATAAGCTTTTGGGCTCATCCTAATCTCAGATCCGCCCCTTAATAATGACAGATCAAATCAGCCCAGTTCGAAATGGGCTTTAGGCCCAATAAGGTTATGAGCTCAAAAGTCTTCAAAACTGCTACCCAGTTGCGCTTCTTTGTATGGTGTGGGACCCAAGCATTGATCTACACACCAGCCACATGGATTCGGCCCAACCTCTGTTACAAGTCCTAGCCGAATTCACTGGAGAGCCCTGTAAACCCCCTGAGACCATCAAATGGACCCTTCGGGCCCAACACTTACACTTAGTGGTCCCTGGGCCAAGCCATCTTATAAAACCCAGGGACTGTGGGCAGGTGCAAGATTAGCTCATCAGGTGTTATCCCAAATGGCCTTACACTTAACATCTCATCCCATATTGATCAAGCACTGCCCGACAAGAGATGACCTCTCCATCGGCTGCAAGGAACAGTGCTGCACTCTCTACTTACATGGATCCCGGGAATTAAAACCATTTGCAAATATTTTGAAACCATACTTAAATATATATCATATATATAAATTTTGCAAAACAAAATTCCAACGATTGAAATCAACTGCCGGTAGTTTGGTTTCCAACAGAGAGAGTGCATCCCCGATCATTACCTTTGTCCGACAAAGGGGCTGATCCCGTCACTATGATCACCCACTCAGATGAATTCTCAGACTATCCCAACATACCCAGGTTTTGACCCCCGCTAAGGATCTCATTTATTGGCATATCGAAGACAGCCCAATCCGACACCAAGTGCAGTACCATAATCGGGTCAAGGGGTCAGGTGTAACTTTCCAATTTTGCCCATCAATCTCCAAGGTCCAGGGCAATACTGGAAATCTGGTCCGGTTCAAGGGTTCAATAAATCCTACATTGCATGTGCCTTGGGTCTCACCCTGGCGGCTGACACAAGCCACCCCAACAGTTGGCAGCACACCAGTGTCAGCCCTGGAAGGATAAATCTCCCCAGACTTATCCAACGGCTTTGAACGTTTAACACCAACACAAGTCTCATTAAGTGTCCAGTTTTAGGGTCTTACACAGAAGTATACCAAACAACATGAATCAAACATGTACTTCATTTATTTACATTAAATATCAAAAGTACATCAAAACTGATTGAAGCTAAGGGCATACAAAAACTATCCAACAGCTCCCACTTGCAGTTAGGTCCAATCTGGTACAAGCCGGAGTCCCATACTTTCCACGTGTTTCCCAAACACCTTTTGTGTGAGTGGCTTAGTTAATGGGTCTGCCACATTATCCGCTGATGCTACTTTCTGAATGAGGGTGTCCCCTCTACCAACGATCTCTCGTAGTACATGTTACTTCCTCTCGATGTGCTTGGACTTCGAGTGGGCCCGAGGCTCCTTAGCCTGGGCGATGGCTCAATTGTATTCTCACAACAACGGCATGGGTGATGTGCTGAACGAAACCACTCCTAATTCATGAATGAATTTCTTCATCCACACAGCTTCATTGGCAGCTTCACTTGCAACAATGTACTCGGCTTCGGTTGTGGAGTCTTTCGTGGACCCCTGTTTGCTACTTTTCCAGCAAACAACACACGATCCTATCGTGAAAACATACCCAGATGAAGACTTTCTATCATCTGGATCTGACTGGAAATCRRCATCMGTATACCCCWGRATYTGYARTGAACTACCATCGAATACCAGACAAAACTCTTTTGTCCTTCGCAAGTATTTAAGTATGTTCTTCACAGTTGTCCAATGCTCCTTCCCTGGGTTGGCCTGGAACCTACTTACAACACTCACCGCCTGAGCAATGTCAAGGCGAGTGCACAACATGGCATACATGATGCTCCCTATAGTTGAGGCATAGGGAACTTCTTTCATGACCTCAATCTCCTCAGAAGTCTTGGGAGACATCTTCTTGGAGAGAGTGACTCCGTGCCTGAAAGGAACGTTTCCTTTCTTGGAGTTCTCCAAGTTGTACCTTTTGACAATTTTGTCAATATAAGCAACATGGGATAATCCAATTATCCGCTTCGATCTATCAATATAGAGTCGAAGACCTAGTATGTAGGAAGCATCTCCAAGATCTTTCATGAAGAACTGCTGCGAAAGCCATACCTTGACCGAAGTCAACATTCCTACATCTTTCCCAATCAGTAGAATATCGTCCACACATAACACCAAAAAGGTGACCTTATCCCCACTAGACTTCCTGTAAACACAGGGCTCATCCGGATTCTGCTCAATGTCAAACGATTTGACGGCAGAGTCAAAATGAATGTTCTGACTCCTAAAATCTTCTTAAGTCCATATATGGATCTATTAAGTTTACATACCATGTGTTCCTGACCAGCAGAAATGAAGCTTTGCGGCTGCTGTATGTAGATATCTTCACTAAGATCTCCATTCAGGAACGCGGTTTTGACATCCATTTGCCAAATCTCGTAGTCATGGTATGCAGCTACAGCTATCAGGATCCTAATGGATTTAAGCATGGCCATGGGCGAAAAGGTTTCCTCATAGTCGATACCTTCTTTCTGAGTATACCGTTTCACCACCAAACGAGCTTTGTAGGTCTCAATCCTGCCATTGGGGCCCTTCTTCCTCTTATAAATCCACTTGCAACCAATTGCTTTTACCCCGGAGGGCGGATCAACTAGAGTCCAGACTCCATTGGTCTCCATCGAATCCAACTCAGCTCTAATGGCCTCCACTCACTTCTGGAAATCTATGTCCAACATAGCTTCCGCATAAGTCACGGGATCCTCCTCACTATTCAAAGCTTCCACCAGGTAACTATCCTGGTCATAACCATAACGAACTGGTGGCCTGGATACCCGGGTGGATCTTCTAGGTTGGTCACTACCTAGAGCCTGCGGGACATCTCCCACTGATCTTGAGCTCTCTTCTTCAAGAACTATTTCCTGACGATGAGTGTCCAAGATATAATCTATCTCTAAGAACATGGCATTTCAACTGCAGAACACTTTTTGCTCACTTGGGTCATAGAGAAGATAACCCACTGAATCCTTTGGGTAGCCTACAAACAGGTAACGACTGGTCTTGGATTCCAACTTGTCCGCACTCGTTCTTTTAACGTGCGCGGGACAACCCCAAATCTTCAAGTGTCTGACAGTTGGTTTCTTTCTGGTTCATAGTTCGTATGGAGTTTTCGGAACTGATTTGGTCAGAACCCAATTCAGCACGTAAATTGCGGTCTCCAAGGCATATTCCCAAAAGGATGTGGGCAATTATGAGCGTGTGAGAAGTGACCGGACCATGTCAAGCAATGTCCTATTCCTCCTCTGCGAAACACCGTTAAGCTGGGGTGTTGCAAGAGGAGCCAACTGTGAGATAATCCCATTGGCCTTCAAGTAGTCCCTGAATTCGTTAGAGAGATACTCACCACCTCGATCTGATCGAAGGGCCTTAATTTCTCTCCCTAACTATTTCTCGACCTCTTGTCTGAACTCTTTGAACTTTTCAAAGGATTCAGATTTATGTCTCATTGGGTACACATAACCATATCATGAGAAATTATCGATAATTTGATGAAATACACGTGTTGATTGCGTGTCCTAACACTCAGGAGACCACATACATCACTATGTATAAGGTCAACTGTGCCTATACATCTGTCAAGCTTACCGTTAAATGGTCGCTTTGTCGTCTTGCCTCTAACGCAAGGCTCACAAGTGGGAAGGTCTTCTATGGTAAAAAAAACCCAAAGGACCATCCTTTACCAGTCTTGTGATTCGGTCAATACCGATGTGGCCAAGTCGGTAATGCCATAGGCACGTGAGAGTTACCATGTCACGAGTCCTTTTCTTGGGGATTTCGACCGACGTAGTTTCGGTTAAATTAGTTTCTAGAGAAGGATGTAGAACTTAGAGACCGTTCTCCAGTTCCCCGCATGCGATAAATTTGTTATTCCTTTTGATAGTAATCGTATTACTAAAAGAGACAGTATATCCATCCACACACAGTTTAGAAACAGAAATCAAATTTCTTCTTAGATTTTGTACATAAAGACAATCTTTCAGTACAAGAATCCCTTCTCTAAAATTTAACTCTACGGTTCCTATCGCCATATCTGCAACACTTGCAGAAGTCCCCAAGTATAGTGTCACTTCTCCTTCACTCAGCCTTCTGCTTACTTTGAGCCCCTGCAGTGAATTACACGCATGAGTTGAAAACCCGGTGTCAACACACCAGGACACAGAAGTTACTAACAAATTAATTTCCATGACACAAGTTTCGAAAATAACTTTCTTAGATTCCAGGTAGGCGGGACAATTCCTCTTCTAGTGGTCGGCCTGTTTGCAGAATTGACAGGCATCGAATGCCTTGTCTTTCTTTTGTTTCTTAGATTTGGTGGTTTTCTTCTGAGGCTTTCTCTTTGCCTTCCTCTTCTTGCCAGATTTACCAGCTTCAACAAGCATGAGTATCAGCTCATCCTTCCTTATTAATTCCTCGGCTCTTTGCAACATATTGCTGAGCTCTTGGACACTGACATTCATCTTGTTCATTTTATTATTCATAATGAACGGGTTGAAGGACGGAAGCAGAGAGTTTAGAATAGCATCGATCTGTGTGACCAAATCGAGCCCGGAACCAAGGGCCTCTAGCTCGTTTATGTAGCCGATCATCTGAAGACAATGGTCATGCACTTGCTGCCCCTTAGTCATCTGCGTTGTCATGAACTGTTTCAGGACCTTTTGTCGAGTAGAACGATTCTATTCTTCGTATATAGTCTTCAGACTATCCAATATGACTTTGGCGAGTTTGTTCTGATCGAACTGCCTCTGTATCGGATTGTCCAAAGTGGCTATGATATAGCAGTAGGCCAGGGAGTTTTTATCCTTCCATTCCTGGTATTCTCTCCTTCGGGCCTCAGAAGCCCTGTCCCTCGGACGATCCGGAGCAGGATTTTTAGCCACCTTATCCAGCTTTTCTGAAGCTAGGACCAGCATAAGGTTTCTGTACCAGTCAGCATAATTGGGTCCCTTAAGCTTGTTGTCGTCAAGCAACTTAGCAAATTCCCCGTTTGCCATTTTCTGGTTAATCAACGAAACATTAGTTCACAACCTTTAGTTTGATTCATGTTACCTACATAGATATGGCTTTTAATCTAGGTTAATCAATTACGCCCTAGTTCTAATTTAGGTGAAACCAAAGTGGCTCCAACTAACTTTCATAAAGTCAGATTTTTGGTTGGCCTAAATTGGCTAGGGTTTCCGCACGCTTCCCTTTTCAGGGTTGTGGGGCCCACCAAACAAGGAGGGATCATCCAATGACCATATGGGACACGATGGCAATGATGTGCATTCCGCCATGGTGTGCGCAAGAGACACTAACGAGTCATCATGGGCCAAGTACTTATGGCCCATGATCGCAGCACATCAAACATCCACACATCACATGATATGGAAGAATTGATCCAATCAATCACTAGCTGTAAAGCTCATTAATCAGCCCAACAAAAACACAACATTAACAATTAATATCATCTAAGTATATGGGCTGAATAGCAGTCAGCAGTTCGGCCCATATAGCTTTTTCTCACAAAATGGGCTTTTGCAGTTTTAACCTTTTAAAATTAGGTTTTACAGGTTGGGCCGAATTAATCCCTGCAATTGAACATCCGATTTGGGCCTGATAGTGTGAAAAAACTGGACTGAAAACAGTCCCCTTTCGAATCCTAGATTCGGTCCAAGCAAATTTGGTCCAATCTTGTCCAAGATGGTCCGAAACCGATTTTCAATTCAAGAATTAGTTAAAGAAAGATCTGAAATTAATATTTCTGATTTTTAGACAATCATAAATCAGATATAGACTGTTTGCACCACCTGTAAAACAGAGGTTAGTCACACGGGTTGCAGTTTCATAAACTGCAAAACACAGAATGTGATCCCTCCATCTGCAAATCTCCAGCGCCACTATCTTCTTCCATCAAGAAAATAAAATAAAATAGAAATCCTATTTCTATTAATTAATTACATCCTTGATTGAATCCTATACATTCAGTCTAGAAAAATAAAATAAAAATAATTATTTTACAGACCGAATTGAATAGAAATTACAAAAGGAATGCGTAGACAATCTGCGCCAACTCTGCACTTCGATCTCCAGGTACGAACAGTCCATTAAATCAAGAAATAAATCAATAACCATTCAAAATAAATTTCAGATTTAAATAAAATTAATTTCAGATCAATCGCCCTCAACAAGAAACAGTTTCTTGAAATAAAACAGCAAACTGTGCAACACCCAAATAGAACAGCTTCTACCGAATTGCGCAGGTTCAGATCTGAATTCTTGGTTCAAGATTCGAACCTGTGGCTCTTATACCACTGAAAGGGATGGTAGAATCCATCGTATGGACCCCAAAGCTATTGCATAATAGGTGGGCGAATTTCAAAAATTTTCTACCTGTCTTTCAACTGGGAATCGCATTCCCTAATTTTATAATCAAGATTCAAGGATCCTACTTGAACCAGAACCGAACCAGATCTGAACCAGAAGTGAAGGGGAATTATACTTGATCCAGAGAAAAAATTTCTCCCAAAGTTGGTGTTCACGCCCAAAGAAGGAACCAAGATCTGCTCCTGCTGAAGATGACACAGCAACTATGGAACAAAACCAGCAGGGTGCGTCCTACACACTGAATCCTTCACAAGAATCCTTTGGATGACAATGAGCACCAAACCGAATCAGCCTTTCAATAAAGACTGATATCAAGAACTCTTCTTGATCTTCCTCTGACAAAGAAAATGAACTGTGACAGGTGGTGGCGGCTGCAACAGGAGGGGGCTAGAGAAATAGATGGCGAACTGCTTTTCTTTTCTCTAGGGTTCGAATTCATGTAATTCGATTAGGGTTTCTCCCAGTTGCTTAAGGATTAAGAAAGGATTTCTTGATCATATCCAGAGTTGCCCCTTGTCCAAATTTGTATTTGGATTAGGACTCTTCTTAATCCAATCTACAGATTAGATAAGTTTTTGGGCTCATCCTAATCTTAGATCCGCCCCTTAATAATGACTGATCAAATCAGCCCAGTTCGAAATGGGCTTTATGCCCAATAAGGTTATGTGCTCAAAAGTCTTCCAAACTGTTGCCCAGTTGGGCTTCTTTGTATGGCGTGGGACCCAAGCATTGATCTACACACCAGCCACATGGGTTCGGCCCAGCCTCTGTTACAAGGCCTGGTTGAATTCACTAGAGAGCCCAGTAAACCCTCTGAGCCCATCAAATGGTCCCTATGGGCCCAACACTTACACTAAGTGGTCCCTGGGCCAAGCCATCTTATAAAATCCCGGGGACTGTGGGCAAGTGTAAGATTAGCCCATCAGGTGTTATCCAAAATGGCCTTACACTTAACCTCTCAGCCCATAATGATCAAGCACTGCCCGACAAGAGAGGACCTCTCCCTTAGCTGCAAGGAACAGTGTTGCACTCTCTACTTACATGGATCCCGGGAATTAAAACGATTTGCGAACATTTTGAAACCATACTTAAATATATCATATATATAAATTTTGCAAAACAAAATTCTAACGATTGAAATCAACTGCCGGCAGTTTGGTTTTCATCAGAGAGAGTGCATCCCCGATCATTACCTTTGTCCGACAAAGGGGCTGATCCCGTCACTATGATCACCCACTCAGATGAATTCTCAAACTGTCCCAACATACCCAGGTTTTGACCCCTGCTAAGGATCTCACTGATTGGCATATCAAAGACAGCCCAATCCGCACCTAGTGCAGTACCATAATCGGGTTTAGGGGTCAGGTGTAACTTTTTAGTTTTGCCCATCAATCTCCAAGGTCAAGGGCAATACTGGAAATCTGGTCAAGTTCAAGGGTTCAATTAATTCTACATTGCATGTGCCTTGGGTTTCACCCTAGCGGCTGAGACAAGCCACCCCAACAGTTGGCAGCACACCAGTGTCAGTCTTGGCAGGATAAATCTCCCCAGACTTATCCAATGGCTATGAACGTTTAAAACCAACATAAGTCTCATTAAGTGTCCAGTTTTAGCGTCTTACACAGAAGTATACCACACAACATGAATCAAACATGTACTTCATTTATTTACATTAAATATCAAAAGTACATCAAAACCTATTGAAGCTAAGGGCATACAAAAACTGTCCAACTAGAGTAATGATGTTTGAATCGCCGTGGATGATGTCCATGGTGAAGATAAGGTGGTCAAAGGAGATATGGGGTACTGAAGGGCTGCATAGACGACGCCTGCAGGTGCTCTATCCCAGAGCGAATAGGCAGTGATACGAGACGGTGGTGTCGAGGACGCGGAGGGTGGAGAGGGAGGGGTTGTGAGTGAAGCATATGGGCTTCCAGAGGTGGTCTGAGGACATGGAGGTGGTGGTCTGAGGACATGGAGACAGACCACAACTTGTAGACACATGACGTCATGGCTAGAGTCTTGGGGTCAAGGTAGTGAGCAACGAGGAGGAGGACTTCCCTTGGAGGAGTAAGGTTCGAGAGTTTGTGAGATGCAGACATGTTCACTTCCATTTTCCTTCTCTTCTTTTGGTGTGTTCACTTGATTAGGGGGTGAGCAGTGCACAAGCCAGAAGTACACAAGAGGAATTTTGGTTGGTTGTCTCTGTTCATCATTCGATGGCCAGTGGGGGTCTTCGTCATTCTTCTGGGCGGCTTCCAACTGACGCGTGCCGTTGGTAGGGTGACTATGCATGAGAAGGGATTGCTACATAAGGTTTCAGCAAAGGCAACCAAAACCCGGATTGTATAGACTGGTGTTTCAAAACCGTTGCTTTTAAATGATTCTACAAGCCTTGCCATCATCAATAGCTTCCCCGACGACACTACATGCACTAAAGCCTCTACTGTCTGTCAGAGTCTCGGATTCTATACCCTCCGGAGGAGGACCTAATCTGAGGTTTAAATCTATATAAAACCCCCGCTTGGTTGAGAACAAAGCCCTACTCTTTTCCGTGGAACCATTGGCCTCATGCTCTAATCATCATGGAATTGAGGATTCAATGACAAAGAAGGAGTTATGCGGAGATTTTCTAGCTTAAATAGGTTTTAAGAGAAAAAGGGCAAGAAAAAGAAAATAGAAAAAGTTTAATGGGGTATTTTGGTAATTTAACGCTTTTTGTCATCTGATTTAACAACTAAGGGGGTCTTTATCTAACGGCTAAAGTGTAGGGGGTCTTTGTCGCAAAAAAAAAGTACAGGGGGGACTTTGTCACTAACCCCATAGTACAAGGGGGGTCTTTGTAATTTATCCAAAAATATAACAAAAAAAAAAGGATAAAACAGAATAAATAAGTGACATCAAATTAATGACCAATACATAAAGATAAAAAAAAAGGTTCAAGAAAATAATTGGAAATGGCAAAAATAATTGATAAAAATAGATAATTGATAAAAATAAAAGATAAAAAAAATGACAATAAAATGGGGTAAAAACTGCATTGTTGAATCGACTTCAAGAATACACTGCACCATCTTCAATAGAGGCTGGTTTTAAGACTGATTTAGGTGTGAATTTCCACTTTGGGATCTACATTTGTAGTATCCGTATCAATTATACATTTCCCTCTTTGATTGGTTTTAAATTTGGTTCGATTTAGTACAAGACCGATCTTGAAAAATGCAGTTTCTCAAAATATAGGGAATTTGATTCTCAAAATGATTAGAAAATTTTTGAAATTTCATCCAACCATCTAGCATGATTTGGCCATCCATATAATAAATCATAACCCTTCATAACGGTATAATATTATTACTATTTCGCTGAACGGCAAGTAAATCGACCTTCCTTCAACCGGCAACAAAACTCGACTTTCCTTCAAACGACGAACATAGGAAGCTTTGAGAAATCGAAACGAGGAAAACTCAATGACCAGATTAATTTCAAAGAAAGCTTCCAAGGCTATAACGGATATAATGATAATATTTTTATTCTGATGTGGGGGGAGGAGCTGAAACAAATTTTCAACTTATTGACTGGGGATGGCATGGGTTTCATATTCCATACTAAGCTCATAGAAATTTCGATTTCTGAAGGGGAGCTGACCGAAGAAACCCCTTTTATCTGAAGCATAGTAAATCATCCACTCTCACCCTAGTGCAAGTTGATTTGTGATAAGATAAACTAGATATAACTCAAAAAATTGATTGAATTGGACTTAGATGAGCGTCGTTTTACTAGAAATGTCATAAAGCTCTTTCTTCAATTTTTTTAATAAAACCCACGCATCGGATAGGTTCCAACTAGTAATACAAAAAAAGAGAAAATAGAAAATATCCAAACTTAATTTAATCCAAGTAAACTTTTTTCAGGACCATATCCTTAACGGTCAACACATGGAAAAACAAGTCACCCAACAACCGTCAACTAAACAGGACTTGTGGTTGGTGCTATACCAAAATCAGTTTACCACAATGAAGTAAAACATTGAGCGCATGCTAACATCCCTATAACAAGAGAAAATTTAGTTCAGTATATTATGCCCTTACCCCAACCTGAACCTACCTAAAAAGATCAAAATGTCGAAGTTTCACAAGTACGATAGATCCCAAGAGCATCCTCTATTGCAGAGATATTTCAATTTGGACCAGATGAGTGGTATATATATCAGGCCGGGCCCAAAAATTTCTGGGCCTGATGCAGGCCCAAGCCTGTGTCAGGTCTGCACACAAAACATAGGCCCAAGCTTAAAAATTTTCAGTCCAGGCTAGAAATGACCACCTCTAACTGCAACGTAGAATGGGAATGAATTCACAATGACCAACTGTAAAGTGGCATTTTATTCACAACTTATAGGGGTGTATACAGTTCAAGTTCTAAACAACAGTTCCATCTCAGAACGTACAATGGTCTGATCATAAAGATACAACGCTTGTCAATCTCCTAAAGATAATTGCAAGCTCAAGAACAGGTCATGGATCAGATGGTCTGCTGGGAAAAGGAAGAGTAAAATATGGCCAACACAATGATAGAGAGAAGAAATAGAAGACCTGAGGGAATTAATTTACGAGTGGCCACCAACCGTATACCTGAAATGGGGGAAAGGCAAATTAGTTAACAAGTAGAACACATGAAAGAAATGATATTAAATCAGTTCAAATCTATGAAATATAGGACAGCTCAAATAGCAAAGAAACTAAAACAGGTTGAAAGATACCAAATTAAATAAGCAATTATAAATCAAAAGGGTTGTATCCAAATTGGGCTTACCTTGCTACGTTACACACAATGTTAACAATGGTTTACCCTCCGTTGGTTTGCTTTGACTTACTTTGCAAGCAGATCACATAGAAAGAATGCTAAGTATAGATATTCCTAGTAACTTTATACCCTCAAATTGTTTCTGTGTTCTATTAACAAATTTTGTGACACTCACTAAGAACTTTCCCTCAACCTTCTGTTTCTCTCTTATTTTATACCAAACCAAACACAGCCCGAGGTTAACAACACTAACAGGTAGTCTCACATTAAGAATGGGATTTTCCAAAATGAGTATTTGTGACTTTAATTTTTCCAAGATAAAAACTAATCTTGTACTTTATCTGTCTTATTGTTGAAATCTTTGTTTGGCATTACTAACATGTAAATTCAACTTTCTTTTATTTTTCGTACTATTTCTTCATACCAAATTGTCTTTTAATAATAACTCCTATATTCCACTACATTCACATTTGCCTACCATAACCAGACAGGAATAATCATCCTACATCCAAATCATCTCCAGCAGTTAATTGTTGGATTTTCTATTTAGAACAGATGAGCAAAAAAAACTAAAGAAAATCAGTACAGCAAGCTTTTGGCTCTGGGATACACGTTACAGCTTTCCATTAATTGTGAAATCTAAGAGCTTAAAGTTGACTATACTATCAACCATTTTGAATCACCTTTTATGTTATACCCTATGTGGAAACAAAAATGTGACACATTCTGTCAAAATATGCTACACAAGCTATGAGGTACAAGGGATGGTATACCCATCATCCTTTTGTTCAACAATTATAAAAAATGATGTGATTACAAACCTAACAGTTAAGTACCCCAAGAAATATGCCTCTTGAGCTGTAACATGGAAAATTTAACAGAACATTAGTCCTTTAATTAAGTACTTCCAAATTACTTTATAAGGCATAGTGATAATGGGATGGCAGGGACGATGCCTCTAACAAGAAGAAAGTAGGAGCAGATTATGTTATTTTAGAAAAAAGAATTAACAAAGGTAATTTCCAAAGTTAAATATCAAGGTATGAAGAGAAGTTTAAGTGCCACATCCCTGCTAAATTATGCCCTTTGAGTGTATTACTTGCATTTTCCTAGGTCTTTCACCACTCCAATATTTTTTTCCTTATTATTTCAGGTTCCCTACATCAAAGCATTAGAACTATAGCTTATTCTGAAGTGTGTAATCAAGATACCGAATTTTTCCCTCTTGATCAATTTTTTCTCTTCTTGTTTTATTTCTGCAGGTTTATTCAACACCTATAAGCCAACCACAAATCCATCTTAGAAGACACTAACCCACTGCAAATTCCCATCTGTTCATTCAAATAAGCCTCCTTTCTTATCTTTGAAGTTTCTCTAATTCTGGAACTCTTGGGTTTCTCTAACGAAAGGAATCTTTCTTTCCTTCTTTCTCTTTTCTTTTGTCTGTATGTGCGTGTATCACAAACCTACTCTAAACCTCTTCAATACATGCAGGACCCCATTATTAATTATTACAATTCATCCCAAAAAGTTTTGGATTTCTTCAAAAAAGTCAATTTTCTGTGCATAACATACCTAGAATCTTGCCAAATCTGGTAACCCCTTGTATTCTTTCATTCTAAGCCTCTACAAAAATTTTTATAGAGAACCTCCATCCCTAAACCAATTTTATTGATTTTCACAAATTTTACAACTCCTAGTTCCTGTAGGACCTACTCATCCTACATCAAATTGATATTGTGGTAAACCCTGAGGGATTCTGAAACCAATATGACTTATGCAATAAGATTCTTGATTGTACATTCTATAATAGGATTACATGTACTGTCTAACATGTCATTCTGATTAAATCTTATTTAAACCAGTAGTCGATCAAGACTACAATCAGTCTTGAATTCGAAAGCAAAAAGAAAGATTTCAGACGAAAAGAAGGGAGGGAGAAAAGAAGAAGCACACGAAGGGTTTTTAGAAAAGAGAGAGAGGGTCAATCATAATGATCTGCCGACCCACTCTTAATATTTATATATGTAGACTAATTGTAAAAGGGCTGAATTTCCCTTACTGCTTACATGGCAAATAAACTA
>NW_010729349.1:29214-55873 GCF_000365185.1 Nelumbo nucifera | reverse complement strand
ATGTGCCTCGTGTCTTACCCTGATGGCTGAGACAGGCCATCCCAACACTTGGTGGCACACCAGYATCAGCCTTGGCAGGATAAATCTCCCCAGACTTATCCAACGGCTGTGAACATTTAAAACTAACATGAATCTCTATAAATGTCCAGTTTTAGGCTTTTACACAGAATTAAACCAACCAACATGAATCAAAACATGCACTTTATTTATTTCCACTAAATAACAAGTACATCAAATCAGATTGAAGCTAAGGGCATACATAAAATGTCTAACACTATTAAGAAAAACGGGCCTAAAAATGGGTTAACCACTAAAAATAAGTGATGTAGGCGCTTTTAGCAGGCCACTAGCGCGACGAAACGTGGCCGAGGGCAGAGCCAATCAGCGCGTCCGCAGGGCGGAGGTCGGCGCCCAACGTGGGACCAATGGCACGACCACACGCGGCGAGCTCGGATGGCCGCCCGCCCAAGGCCGTACCACATCCTGACCGTCCGCATGGTCTGTCGGACAACCTCGAGTATAAATAGGACATGCCACCCCCAAGGTAAAGGGTCTTTCTCTAGCCACCAGACTTTCATCTCTCCAAACTCTCTTGGTCCCTAGCTTTCTACAACCTTGTTCGAGCTCCTCGAACCTTGTCCGCCCTCTTTGTTACGCCCTCACTAACTTGACCGTCGGAGTCTCCGCTTCAAGTTATCACCCGGGGCCCCTAACGTTCCCTTCCTCGCAGATACTCGACCTCAGCCGATCTCAGGCAGACTTCATCGACCCTCGGCCGCAGCACACTTCGGGCTCCTCTAGCCCTCGGCCTCGGCACGCCCTCGGATCCATCCACTAGCCAGCCCGTCTAAGAAACTAAGCAAATTTACTATGTTGTCCTTGGCCAATCCAAGCATCAACAATAAGGAAATTACACCAATGCCCTTCATCTCATAACTAAGAACATATTCCAATACTCCCTGAAGCTGGTAATTCCAACCTCAAACAAACAAAATTTACCCAAAGATAACTCAAAGACCTAGTGAACAAATCTGCCAACTGATTTTCAAACTTAATGTAGGGAATTACTACCATAGAAAGAATCAAAAGCAGTCACTTGTCCGGTCCCTATAATTTCTTCTCTTAGGTTTTATATTTCTGTTTTACTCAACTTTTGTTATTTGTTGTAAAACCCATGTAATTTCATGTAGTTAGTCTTTATTCCCTCACGAGGGCTAACTTTTAATTGTAAATATTCAGCCCTATATATAATACAGACCTGTTGGGGGTGGAGTTGACTTCTGAAAGACACCCCAACCCCATATATCTCTTGTTGTTCATGCTGCTTTGTTCTGGCTCTAACATCGACTGAAGCACTGAAACTTAAGAAGTTTGTCCACAGACTCCGCACCACCATTGCTGAGCCGCTTTTGTCACCACTAGATGCCTCTGAGATGATAAGTCCCAATCCTCCATCACCTAACCCTGCTGTTTTCTCTGACTGGCATTTGCCCATTGCCCAGAGAAAAGTAAATGGCATTCTTCTAATGGTTATTGAATCTCCAAATACCTATCCTGTAATCTTTTGCCTCCTTATTAATCTTTTCTAGTTTCTACTTCAGTACTTCTACTGACTTTATCCCTAAAAATGTACAGAAGCATTATCCCATCCTAAGTGGAGAAAGACTATGCAAGCTGGAATGGATGCTCTCCTTAAAACCAGACTTGGGATATTGTTCAGTTTATCTCTCTTTCATTTGTTAACTAAATTTTACTATTCTGGGACGTCTTCCATGGTAAGATTGATCATATCGTTAATGAGATTTGCAATTTAAATGAGCATTGGATTTTGGTTACCTCAATAAACAGTAAGTTATATAGAGAAACTATATACATAATTGATAATACATAGAATCATATTAACCACACAAAAGAGAAAATTTTTCTAATGTTGAAGCATTTGTTCTTAGCAGAAGAACAAGTTGTGTACTTACGACTGCCATTAGAGCAGCTCCTGATAATCCCCCATACAGAGATCCCTTGCTTCTAGATCGTGCATCTGAAAAAATAAAATGAAAAAAAAATGAAGTACTTTGCAACCGTGTAGCAGGAGAGAAGGCGATGAAAAGGGACTTACAGGCAAAGAGACCGCCACCGAGAAGCAGAGCTCCATAAGCAACGGAGGTAGCAGGAGCCAGCTCTGCCAGCTCAGCTTTGCAGTGGTGGGATGGAACCTGTTTCGCGCCTCTTTTCCTCTTTGGAGCAGAGACGGTCACGCCAAGATGGAAGATGCCAGTACGAATTCCGGAGGCAATGCCGGTGCCGGCATGACGAAATGATGCATCCGAGGACCTCCGACACCGCTGCCGATTACCGGAGGCTGTCGGGAGAAACATAAGAGAAGAGACCATCGTCGCCATCGTTGAGTTGAGTCCCCTTGATTGCTATGGTCTAAACCTGTCAGAGAACAAAAGACAATCCACTGACAGACTTGCGGAGGCCTTAGAGAGCCTTTGCTTCAAATTTCGATTTGACATTCGACGGCTCGTGTGAGGAGATCAAATCAGCCCCCCTCAACGTCCACAGTACATTCCCGCCGTGTATCGGTTACATCACCCGATGAGAGATGTTCTCACACACGGCAGCGATGTATTGTGAAATGTTGTGGGGCAATCTTGTGGGGAGTGGTTTTTTTATGGAAACCAAGAGGGGCTGATTTGAACTCGTGTGAGCGTTCCCGCTGCATCCCTATGCTTCCCTGCATGTGGGCCATTTGGCTAGCGGTGACAGATACTATAGAGGAATCCTCTTGTTCTTGCCACGTGGAAAAATGTAAGGCAAATATAAATCGTCTAACGGATAGAGGAGCCTCCAGATCTCGCCACGTATCTTTCGCATCAAACCCATTTTCGGTTTTACATGTCAACTTGTTGATTCATCAATTATTTCTTTAATTTTCGTTTGATTTGTGTTGTGGAATGAAAAGGGAAAATTTGAAATATTCTAAAATATTTTTTTTCATGTTTAGTTTGTGTGATGTGATGAGATGGGATGAGAAATGTGGCATTATATATCTCAATTCTTTCGATGTAGAATCCTACCATTTGGATAAGAAACAAATGAAAATGGAGAGAGAAACTTGTTTAACAAAAAACACCTTGTGCATTTCTAAGAGTTAATATTAGACTTACGACCCATTTATAAATTATTAATTATTTAATAGTATTAAAATATTAATCAATTAAAAATAATTTAATAGTTAATTAATATTTTAGAATAAAATTTTAAAATTATTAAATAACTCATAAGTATTAATAAAATATAAACTAATAAAATTTAAAATATTAATTCATGTTAATAATTAATTAACTATTTATTAATATTAATTAATAATTAATAATAAAATACTAAATCATAAAAACATTATTAATTAATTAATAATTAAAAAAATGTTTAATCATTAATTAATTAACTAATTAACAAAGAATTGAATAGTCATTTTATTATTAATAATTTAACTAACATACATTAATAAATAAATTAAAGAAATAATTAACAAGTTAAAAATAATTTAACAATTATTATTAAATTTATTAATTAAGTAATAGGTATATTAATAAGTAATAATAAATTATAAACTAATAATAATTAAAGTATTAATTAATTAATTAATAATTAACAAATAAAGAATAAAGCATAAAATAATTAATAATACAAAAATTATATTAATTAATAATAAATATTAATAAAATAAAAAATAAAATATTAATTCTTAGTTAATAATTAATTAACTAATTTTCAATATTAGTTTATTAAATAATTAATTAATAGTAAAATATAAAGTAACAAAAATATTACTAATTACCTAATTATTTAATAATTCTAATTGGTGCTAACTTTCCCACTATTTTCCCTTTTGCATCCAAACAATGGAGCATGAAAATTTTCCATGCATTTTCCCTTTTTCACCCCATCCCATCCCACCAAAATTTGTCCTCCTCAAACCAAATGCATCTTTAAGTTTCAAGTGATTCCAATGGTATGTTTTAATGTTGATGAAGGATGGATGATAAAGGAAAATTTGTTTTCTCATTTTTGCATCATGTACTTAGTTCCCAAAACCAATTATTAGAAAAAAAAAATTGCTTTCTAGTGTTTAATTGCTGAAAAAATTTAGCAATATACCTAACTTTATTCCATTTTGATAAATTAATGCATTGCTTATCCCCAAAACACAAATTTAAAATTTTATGAGATGATGTAGTATAGTAATGACCAAAACATGTCATATGCATGGCATCAATTATCATGGTTAATGTGGCAAAATTAAAAAACCATGAAAATTTGAAAATGCAGTCTATTCATAGTTTTTTCCGTTAATAAAATGGGGCATATAAGAGTCCTACAAGTACAAATCCGTTTAACACTAAAATGTCATAAGAAATCTCACTATGATGATAACAAATAGATAACTATAAATGTTATTTAAATAAGTATAAAAGTGGCATAACTATCAAACTAATCACTACTAAAATAAAAATGACCATGGATTGTGAATGGGGTTCTAATAAGCATATATTTGTACATATTTTCATACCTCTAACTTGATGATTTTGGTAATAATGTTTTTGGAATTATTATGGTATTGCACTAATTATGATGAAATTGTCTTGCAAGATGATTTGGAGCTTAATTGTGCAATTTTAAGGAGGAGTTCGATTTAATTGATCAAGATAATCATAGAGGAAGGACCATGCAACAATGATTCTCCATGATATAGCCATGAAGGAGAGAATCCATTGAAATCGGATTTGATATATATGCACAAAAATCGAGAAATTTTCTGTTTTGATATAGTTCCCATATTTTAGGCATAACTTTCTGCCTACAACTCGGATTGAGGTGATTCAAATGGATAATTAAAGCTAAGAGATAGGGTTACAACTCTTGTGTTTATCACTCAACCTAATTCTACCGCCAACCAATTGAAATTTGAGCTAAAAGTTTCGGGTCTAATAGTTGGTAGTGCAAAAGAGATAGAAATTCAACTAAGATAAAGACTAAGAGACCTAATTTGTGTTGAATTAGGAGTCTGCATTGAGAAGCAATTGAGGGGAGGCTGCACTATAAAAAGGACCATAGACTCAAGACAGGGCACATCCTTAGAGAGAATTCAGCAAAGAAGAGAAGAGGAAGCAGTCTCAGCACATCAGAAGATAAGAGGAAGCAATTTCAACATGCCAGAGAAAGAGAGGAATAATCTGAATTCAAGAGGGAGAAAGGCTTAATTGTTGCACCTGTCTTCTACCTTAAAAGGCTAAAGTTTTCTTGTTATTCTATTTATTCGTTGATGTGTTCTTGTTGTGCTTCCCCTTTAATTTTCTTGAGTATGTTGAATTTAATGATGTCTAGCTAAATTCTCTTAGATTATATAGTTATTTGTTTAATTTAATTCAAGACCTTTATTATTTGCATGAGGAATTTATATTGATATGTTTAATGCTTTACAAGAATTGGCCAATCTTTTAATGATTTGATGATTCATGCATGACTGACCAAAGGATTGTTATGAATTAGATCCCTAGGCAATAGAAATCGCATGATAGACTATGATATCGAAAGATGATTAGTTCATGTGTGGGAATCAAGGAAGCTTAGTGAGTCAAACCCCCTTCTAGGATTAGATGTTTCCAAATAAATCAATGCTTATTTTTCCTTTTGACAATCACTTAGAAATTTGATGGTAGAATCGGATTAATATGGCTTGAGAAAGCTTATTAATTAATTTAGGAAAATCCACCATCACATGCAAATACCTTAGGGTAATTTCGGTCTTGAATTTGATTAAATAGGTAATTATATAACATTGATTCAATGAAATCTAAACCCTAGTTGCACTCATCCATCAATTCAGTTTTTATTAAGTTATTGGATTTGCATTAATTCTTTTAGTTTTTTCCTTCAATTGATTCACAAGTTCAACTTAGGTTCGTTTAAAATTGATTTGGTACTATGATCTAGTCTCTGTGGGATCGACACTTTTCTCATCATTATACGCACATTTGATTAAGGTACACTTGTCTGAATTAATTGTGCATAAATTACACAATAGGTTCTTTCACCTCTTGTGTCAATACCCTTTCTATTGGTGTTAAAGGTATTACCAATTATTGAGTGTTGTGGTATTGGATCAATATTATGTTGGTATCATTGGAAAATTGAAACATTGCTTCTTCATAAGTTCTAGAGAGCAAAAAAATGTTCCACTAAATTTATACACTTGGGCATTACATTCTACCCATGTGAAGTAAATTCTAGGTCAATGTCCTTTGAACACAACATAATATTTAGCCATTTCAATACATGTAACACACGTAAAATACATATTCTACCAATCAACTTGCCTTCCCCTATATAGTCACATAGTCCATCCATTCTTATATAATGGTCTGTGTCAATGCAACTATAGTAGTTGTAGGCCAACCACTACAAACAACAATTCTTTGTGCATCTATCAATGCAAATATATGTAAAAAAGAGTTAAGCTCTAAACACTTAGAAAGACAACATTCAGCCAAACACTAATCAAGAGAGAGAGAGAAAGAGAAGGCACTTTCATCATTTCAGCACACTTCATCATATACCTTGTGGTCCCTTTTGGTACCTTATTTCCACCATTTCAGCACACTTTCATCATATATAATATATAGAGATAACACTAGACTGAGGAAAAGAGGAAAAGAATATCGAATTGAACTTTAAAGCCCCAATACAAACTTTATTGTCTGCATACATGTGCACATTTTGTAGAAGCATGAAAACTGAGTTAATTTCATAAAAAGAAGCATTTCTTTTTAAAAGGTGACAAGATCAAACAATATATTATAACTTCATAAGAACTATAAATTTTAAAAATATTTCCTCTCTATATGAGCATGGCTTGAAGCATACATTAGAAGAAAAATTTAAGTATTTCTCTGAACTACTCATTTTAGGTTGGTCCGAAGGACAACAATTGATTGGTTGAACTCTAGAAAAAACTACGGTTTCTAAGTAGGATATGTTATGGGGTATTCCTAGGCCTAGGAGTGACTTGTAAAATTCTAAACAGATAATTTTTTGTAATGCCAAATATGTGCCATATTTATTTCCCTTGATTTTGTTTTGTAAGGATGGTAAAACTTTTATTAGCTAATAAATACAGATTTATTTTGTTGATTATCAAAAAGAATTCATCAATAAAAGATTAAAGGATCAATTTTGTCAATCAAGAGTTTGTGCATTGCTTTCTAAAGGCATTCCAAAAATACATAAAATTCAAGAATCACATCCATAGACTCTAATTATTATTTTATTGGGTTAGGGGTGTAACTCGAGTACCTAAATCAAGAAAAATAAATTGAAAGAACAATGATATTTGATTAAGAATATTGGATTCTTATAAAAATCTAAATTAGAAAGTAATATTTAATTTAGATATGTATTCTTATAAGAATCCAACTCAAGGATATTTGATTAAGAAATCATATGTCATATAATATCAAATAAAAAAATCAAGTATACATTGGTTGTAGAATCATAAACAAATCAGGTGTCTTAAAATATTTGATAGAAGAATCTTAAACATAAAAAAAAGAATCATATTCGGAAGGAAGCAATGGTTGATGCAATTGCATAAGGTTTATGTGGCTAAATGCTCTGAGAATATAAAAGGAAACCAAATAAATTGGAAACATTGCCAATAATTTTTTTGAAACCATGTTTTTTTTTCTTAATTTTAGTCTTTGAATCTTTGAATATGTCAGCAAAGATCTCAAGCTTAAGTTGATTTTACTATCTAATTTTTTTATAGTACAATGTCAATTTCTTTTATACCTTTGATTTAATGGTTATTGATCCTTTGATTTCTAGCAAAAACATAGGTGTAGGCCTTAACTAAATTCTGCCTCAAGGCTAAAGGCGTGTATGCCTTGGTGAATTTGAAAACATAGGCCTTGGTGGATATGGTTGAGGCCATTGATGAAAGATGATCATCCATTGATCATAATGTGCTAAAAATCCCAGCAACAAGAAAGGTAGAATTTCAAAAATTCACAAAACCCTAGTGTTGAAATCACATATATGAGAAAACCGATTTTTCTCATAGGACCAATTGGGTTCTTGGACCATGAAAGATTAGATCATTTTTTTATAAAGATCGAGTCCATTAACTAATGTTGAAGTTCACAAATGTAGAATTCGAAGTGTTATTCACACCTAAGCTTGAATCCTCCCAGTAACATTGCAACAAGTTGAAGATGGCGCAGTTCTATCTTTGTAGTCTTGAATTTCTTCTCTAGAATGTACAACAGAAATGGCCTGACCTTTGTCACATTTTTTAGTGATTTTCTTGACCCAAAATAAGGTTGGAATAGTGCTTAAACCAATGGATATAAGCTCTGGTTGAATGGGGTTCAAAACCCTAGTTTAAATGTCTCCAGGGGATCGAATTCAGCTAGTAGGTATAACAAAAGCATGGTTCAATCCCCTGTCATTCCTCTCTATTTATAGACTTGGGAGGGTTATAAGAGCCCTCTCCTAATCCATTTACAACTCCTAATTCATTTAGGATATAGAGAGTCCAACTCTCTTAAATCATCCATTAGATTGAAATCCATCAACTAGTCAAATTAGTCAAATCCTAGTTTTACTAAACTTATTTAGCACATAGTTTGAATAGGACTCCTATGTAAGACTTTTAATTATCCATTAGCACTTTATAATTTTTTGGAAAATATTTATCCAATTAAGAGATTACAGATTGTATGGTGTTGGATCCACAACTTAATGGGAGAGCCAATATATCACATACTTAATACAAGCTAGTGGGGCCAGTCACTTAAGTTTTAATTTGCCATTATAGGCTAATTCAACCATAACTCTTATGGGATTAACTGATCAGGCCCATTAAGCATTGAAACACTTAAAGTCACTTGGAACCTTAACATCCTAAAGACCTAGATCTATTGGTTCAGCCTATTATGTGATAATCAAGTCAATGCAACCTAATTAAGGAAAAGACTTTTTCCATCTTTGTTTTTTTTTTACATGGTGTCCAACTTCCAACACCATTGGATCCTTTACTAGGGATTTAGATAATCCTATTGTTGACAAATTTAAGCTCTAAGTAGGAAGTTGTACAAAGTGTCCTCTATGTCTTTACATATTAGAACATCCTATCACATTGATCATCAATCAAAATATCATTCTTAAATGTCCTAATATACACAGATATTTGATGTCATAAGGATCTTCACTAGTTGATATATCAAAGATAGATAAGTTTAATACTCAATCTGTTATCAATATTAAGTCTAGAGATTAAAAGCAACACCCAGTTGTTCCACCTATCAAAAGTACAGGAATATGTTAGGTTTGGTCCAATTCAATGTTTCTTTTAAATACTCATCCTCACACCTTAGGCCATAACCCAAGAAACAGAGACTCACTGCTTTACTACCTTGGGTAATTTGAGAATGACAACCTTGTCAAGACAAACTTTCCCAAATGTATCCACTAGTTGAAAAGTTTCAAGTACATATTATAACAATCATGTGGTCTCATATATAATACTTATATAAACTAAGGGTATTTAGTAGAATAACCCGATGACACATGAAATGAATATTCTTTTTTCATAACCAAAATATGTAAAATACATCAGTTGGAGTTAAGGGCATACACACTGTCTGACAATTGAGGTAAGGCAAATTGGCTCCACCTCACCTTGAGGCTTACACCTCTTCACCTCACCCCAAGGCCTTTAAAAACCATGTTGAAAACCCACCTTTTTCCTATCCCATAAACTAGACATGAGAAGGGAAGAATATTTGATAATATTCCAATTTTTTCCCTTTCCATCCCATAAAACAAAGGAAGCCCAAGGAAATAATGAAGAGACCTTATACCATTCACCTTAAATTGTGAAGCTAAAAATTCTTTAATTTTTGTATCCCATTGTCCCAATTTCCTATAATAATGATGCTATCCACATAAACGATAAAAAATTCTACATTGTCTTGATCTCTTTAAACAAAGAGAGTGTGATTTCATTGACACTAGTTAAATCCTATTTGTTATACATCATGTGCAATCTAATGAACTAAGCCCGGGAAGATTACTTCAACCTATACAAAGACTTCTTCAGCTTACACACCTTACCTTTACTTCTTTTTGCACATATCTAGGAAGTTAAACCAAATGGAATTCATTTTAGCTATAGGAGCAAACATTTTTGCATAATCAATTCTTTACGCCCAAGTATACATTTTGGCCATAAATTTGGCTTTGTACCTTTCCACCATCCCATTTACCTAATGTTTTATTGAAAACATCAACTTATGTCCTACTATTACCTTACTCTCTCCTTACCCTTAGGAGGATGTACCAACTCCCACATGTTGTTTTTATGAAGTGCATTAATCTCTTCCTACATTGCACATATCCACTCAGGAATGATAAACGCTTCTACAACATTCAAAAGGGATGAGGAAACAACTAATGGTAAATGAAAAAAATATGAAAGGAAGGTGAAACAAGACCATCTAAACAAGTAATGGGCAATAAAGTGTTTTATGGTACATGACCTTTTGATGGACAATGGGATGTTAAGGTCATCATCAACAACAATAGGATCAAAAACATCAATAGGGATAATGATACCTAACTAAGAAGGATCTTTCTTTGGAGAATTAGATGGTGTTGGTCAAACAATTGTAGGTTTCTCCATATCGTTCAAACTCTATTGGTCTCGATGATGCATGTGCAAGAAGACACAAAAAAAGGGTAAGATCTGGAAGAGGAGGAAGTTGGACCTATTGGAGCTACTTCTCCTCTGGTATACTATTCTTGCCGTAAGGAGAAGTAGAGAAGAAATGCTTGTACTCAAAGAATGATACATCCATGAAAACAAAATACTCATAGGATATAAGGTCATAACATTTATAACTCTTTTGAAATGACAAGTAACCTAAGAAAACACAAGGGATAATTTTAGGATCTAGCTCACCATGAGAAGAAGAGAAATCATGGGCAAAAGCAATGACAACAAAAAGACAAGCTTAAGAATAGAAAATGAAGTAGATTTGGGATACAAGAGTTGATGTGGGCCCTTATATTACAACATTCTAGAGGTCATGTCGTTGGTCACATAGGTTGTTGCAATAATTGAATCCATCCAAAAATATTTGGGGGCATTGATATGCAACTTCATTCCATGAGCTACTTTTAAAAAAATGATGGTTCTTTCTTTCCACAATACCATTTTATTGTGGTGTTTTAGAATAGGAACTTCAGTGAAGAGATCCATAGGAAGCAAAAATCACATTTAGATCACTATGGAATTATCTTTAATATTATTATTAAAATATCTGGATCTTGATATGCAATTTAGTGAAAATCATGCATGGAAATTCCATTACAATTTTTAGAGCTTTCCCATGAATGCATTGGATATCTTCCCTTGGTTGGCTGAATTGTACTTCTTTTGTGTTGAATTTTTATGTGGTTCTTTGTTCTTGATTGCCCACTTAGGCTTCTCAACTAAATCCCAACAAGTCACAAATGTGTGTCTCAATTACTAGCAATGGTGTAACATATTTTATCTTTACCGTAATCCTTTTTGGGAAATCACCCTTAGGATTACCTTTCTTTATTCCATTATTTTCCCATTTTACTATTATGGAAATTTATTCCCTTTTAAGATTATTCATCACATTTCTCTGATTGTACAAGGGCATAATCTTTCTAGACTAAAGGTAGGCCTTTGATTTCCAAGATTTGAACATTAATGGAATCATACAAAGGATTCAACCTAAACAAAAAAGTAAAGACACACTATTGAGAGACTAGGATTTTGTAGCCATTGGCATCTTCTTCATTTTGTAGCCAGGTGAAGAGAGCAAAAATAAGGAGAAGGATGATTTCCTAAGAACCATTGAAAAGTCTCGGGACAACGTAGTGGATCAGCTGGCAAAAATACCAACATAGATTTCAATACTTGGGTTCTTATTGTCTTCAGAACATCATAGGAATCAAGTTATGGAAGTTTCCAAGAGGGCTCTTGTCCTCCCAAGTATAGAACCAGAAAGGCTAGCACAAATGGTCGGCATGATTTTGGCTCCCCGAGTCATAACCTTTTCAAATGATGAGATCCCAGTAGATGGTGTTACTCACAATTTTTTATTGTATATCACAGTGACTTACAGAGGAATGAGGGTCCCTACTGTCCTGGTGGATAATGGGTCTGGTCTCAATGTTTGCACTCTCGGAACACTACAAGTGCTTGGAATGGGTATACACGATGTGAAGAGAAGACCCATTGCGGTAAAGGCCTTTGACAATTCAGTTATGCCAGATGTAACACTTAATGTGACTATTGGAAAGGTTAACTATCAGATTCAGTTTCAAGTTCTAGACATTCAAGCATCTTTTACCCTGTTACTGGGGAGACCTTGGCTTCCTTCAGCGAGAGCCATGCCATCTTTCCTCCACCTAAGATTAAAGTTGGTCCATGATAATAAACTCATCACAATCCTTTGGGACAGTTAGATTGCACCAGCTACAGAATCATCAGTTCAACACCTAGAGGAAGGTCTAGGTTTCTTCTCTTATTAGTTTGAAGAAGTGAATTTCATTGAGAAGGTTCAAGAAGCAAGGAAAGTTCAAGGGAGAATAGTGCCACCCCTCCGAATGATGGCTCATATGAAGTTTGATGCGTTTAGAAGACACTAGCAAGTGCACTAGCCGATCAAGTAATATAATGATGAGTAAAGTATCGTTCCCATGGGATTGATCCAACAACTACTAGTACTGAATTAACCTTTTGTTGTCTGATAATCTGAAAGATTAAACAAAGAAAAACCTAACTCCTAATTAGCAAACTACCCTGAGTATTCTCAGATCAAACCGCCTTTAATGATGAGAAGAATTACTACATGCAAATACTAGCAGAACCGATTTAGCAATTAAATCATTAAACTGTCCAACCGAAGTTAATTCAGTCTTGGGTTGGCTAATTCCTAATTGTATGAGCAGCCTCTCTCGAGCACAACCCACTCTATCTATGAGCAACAATTCCTATATTTCTATCAAGGATTTAATCGCCATAGATGCATTAACAACAAAGAATTCGAAGGAAATCAATTCTTGCTGAATGAATGTCAAACGAATCATGCATATTATCTCTAAGATACATTCAATCCATTTTCTTGATTAGTTGATCTGATTACCTAAACCCTTTCTCAAGCAATTCAAGTAATCCAAGAAACAAGAATAATTCGGCCAAGATTACTCTATTAATTGAAAACCCTAATCAAGAAATCCCAACAATGAATCATAATTAATTGAATCTGCTTAAAATATTAATTACATATCTAAATTAACATCCATCATGGTTCAAATAATAGAAAGAAAGAAAGATTCAACAAAGAAAAACCATTAAACCCTAATTGAATCTGGGTTACCGAATTCACAGAATCAAAGAAGAAGACAACTTAGGATTTCTGCATCAATCTTCGATCTCCTCTTCAATTCGCATTCAACAGCCTTGTGATCTTTCTCCTAGCTATTCTCCTCTCTGATTTTTGTCTCAAGGGGTCCAAACCCTAATTTCCTCTCATTCTTTTCTTTTTATACTCTTCCTCTCTCTCTCTCTCTCTCTCTTTTTCAATTCTCTAAAGTCAGCCGCCTTTTGGAGCCTCCCTTAGGGCTGCGATTGGGCTGTTGTTGGCCCTCTCTCCTTGGTGAGCCGAAGTGTTTTCCCATAAGGTTTCGGCTGGGCCTTTCTTCTTGATGGGCCAAAGTGCTTCCCTTTCCTCCATATCAACATGTCTTCACGCTCTCTTCACCCTAGACTGTCCCAAACTCCTAGTTTCCTGAAATTCTGCTCAATTAGGGTAAAAACCATTGAAAATGATCATCAAAACCATGTATAAAGCAATAAAAATAATGTGTAGCATGCGCACACATCAAACACCCCCACACTTAAGCTTTTTCTTCTCCTCAAGCAAAGATATTACCCATAAAATGATCATTCCCTAGATTATTTCCATCTATCGAATGAATTTTAAGATGAGAATGCGTTAAGTGACCGGAAATCCTACATAAACATTCTAATTCATCCCCATGATTGGCCACTCTTACCACATACATAAGAACAGTGGGAAGGGAGAACATGAGATTCTTCATGCTCCGGCACTCAATTCCGTTCAATATGTATAGTAGCTCCTTGACTGCCATAATTAACCATCACCTCAAGCTTGGTCTCAAATCCTGTCAATGCACTAAATTGAATTTCCAACTATATTTTTGTCCCCTTGAACCTTAGCCATCACCGAATTCTTTTCTTTCTTTTTTTTTTTGGTGTGAGTGCATTTTATGCTCCATCTCACACGGGTCACAGGCTAGAGGCAGATAACAATACTCATATTCCAAGTTGCTAGTTTTACTATTCAACTTGGAATAACGGAGTTAGGACTAAACTCATATCATGAACCGCTAATTTTACTATTCAGTTCATGACAGCGTTGTAATTCGGACTTTGTCCTTTTTTCTTTTCTTTTCTCTTCTATTTTTTTCTGAATCAATTGTTGAAGTTCATGCATTAACAGTTCATGATGTTCACTAATAGCTTGAATGTTCATTAAGACTTCAACCAAGCACACTATACACATGAATAGAGTTAGTGCTGGTCATGATGAAAGCCCTATTCGACTTCCTTATCCTCATGTATTGTGATAAAATTGGATAATTCACAAGAACAAATTCTAGCACTTACAGTGATTTCCTTCAACTTCACCGTATTCTCTCTTGGAATTCACCTTATAGATAGTAATAATTTTTAGGGTATTTCTAGTTTATGCGGTCTATCAATGCATTTATGTATTGGGGTGCATAACTATATCCTAACACCCCCACACTTATCATGAACATTGCCCTCAATGTTCATGTAGATAGAGTGTGAAGATGGTTTCAACAATGTGGTCAGTAGGAGTTCAAGCATCTGAGGAGATTTAGAGAACTTCCCTGAAGAGCATTTTGAGATCTGAAGTGGCTCCTTCGTTTGGACCCTCTAGCTGTTAAGGATCAAAAGAAACTAGGAGGAGAAAAGAAACTAGAATGATATGAAAAAAAAACAAAAGAAAAGCAGAAAAACAAATAAATGATGGAGAAACTACTTATCAGCATTGGGTTGCCTCCCAATAAGCGCTTGTTTTCTGTCTTAAGCTTGACATTCCAGTGGGATCAATGAACATCTAGGTATACAGTTGATGGGGTAGGCAATGCTCCATCCGGTATATATGGTTTGAGGCGCTGATTGTTGACCTTAAATCAATTGGTCCTACCACCTCACCCTTTTTATAGAGAAGGGTGGACATAACTGGAAATAGGGAGAAAGATAGGGGGCGGCAGTTGGGATTTAGCAAAGTTAGGGATGCCCTAGGGTTTCTATTGGATGGCTAAGATGGTTTTGGGGTGATCCTATGGCTGAGAATGGAAGGAGAGGGCACCCAAAATTATGTAGGACTGAGATTTGGGTGCTCAGAAATGGAGGGTGTAGATTAGAACATCTAGGGTTGAAGAGTTAAGATTAAAAGAATAGGTGGCACCCTAGATTGAATGGTTGGGATATAAGATGGAGGGAGTGACTGAGATTTAATGGTGGGGGAGCTAAATGGTGAGGATTAGTAGAATAGGTGGCACCTTAGGGTTTAAAACCTACAAAGGAGAGCCCTAAAATGGATGGTGGAGATTAGAAGGAATGGACGGTGAAGATTACACAGTTAGGGTGACTAGGGTTAGCTAAAGATGAAAAGAATGGGTTAGAAAGGCTCCCTAGGGTTTTCTAAGGAGAGGGGAGCATGGTAATACAATAGGATGGGTGCCAACTGGGTTTAGCAGATAAGAGGCGCCCTCCTATTATCAGTTCTTTACAAAAACACCCCCTTTCTCAGTTGGTCTTCACACCAGTAGATAAGAGGCGCCCTCGCAATAAGCGCTTGTTTTCTGTCTGAAGCTCGACATTCCTATGGGATCAATGAACATCTAGGTATACAGTTGATGGGGTAGGTAATGATCCATCCGGTATATATGGTTTGAGGCGTTGACTGTTGACTTTAAAACACCCACCAATCATTGGTACATATGGTTTGAGGCACTGGTGGTGTCAGTCGTCGTTGTAAATTTAATGGTAAGGAGGATACTGGTTGATAGCGGCTCCTTAGCCGACATCCTCTTCTATAACACCTTCGAGAAGATGAAGTTGGCACCTAGGCACCTTAAGCCAACCGACGTGCCACTTGTCGGCTTCTTCGAGAATGCCATCAAACCGGAGGGAAGGATAACCCTACCAGTCACAATAGGAACAAAACCTCAACATGTGACGAAGATGAATGAGTTCCTGGTCGTGAAGATTGGCTCCCCCTACAATGCCATCATCGAGAAGCTGAACCTCCACTTAATCAAGGCAGCCTTCTCCTCCTACCACCTCACCCTCAAGTTCCCCACCAAATACAGTGTCAGAGTCATCCAGGGGGATCAACAAACTGCCCGCCAGTGCTATGTGGCAGCATTAAAGGGCAAGTACAAGGAATCTTTTTGTTAAAGGGTCTCAACCTCAGGGAGGAGTTAGTGAGCCGAGGCCAACCGGCTGAGGACCTTGTCTTGGTACCCCTAAATGACGTTGAACCCGAGAAAATGGTTCGCATCGGGTCCAACCTTCCTCTAAATAGCTTATCCGAACTGGTAAGTTTCTTCAAAGTTAATGCCGACATCTTTGCTTGGTCTGTCGCTGACATGCCCAGAATTGACCCTTTGGTCATTACTCATAGGTTGAGCATGGATCCAAGCTCTAGGCCAGTTCAGTAGAAGAAGAGGAACTTTGCACCAAAACGGTGGAAGGCCATAGGAGAGCAAGTTGACAAGTTACTCGACGCCAGCTTCATTCGAGAAGTACATTACCCTAACTGGTTGTCCAATGTGGTTACGGTAAGGAAAGCTAATGGGAAGTGGCGGATCTATATTGACTTCACAGACCTCAATCGAGACTGCCCTAAAGATAGTTTTCCTTTGTCAAGAATAGACCACCTCATTGATGCCTTCTTTGGGTATAATTAGATCAAGATGCACCCCGAGGACGAGGAGAAGACCTCGTTCATCATTGAGCATGACACATACTGTTACAAGTTCATGCCCTTTGGCCTTAAGAATGCCGAGCCCATCTACGCTTAGAGAACAAAGTCTTCATGCACCAAATGGGAAGAAACGTTGACGCCTATGTGGATGACATGGTTGTGAAGAGCCTGAAGGTCGACCAGCACACCTCGGATCTAGCCAAGACCTTCGACACCTTGCGGAAGTATAACATGAAGCTCAACCCCAGCAAGTGTGTCTTTGACATCACCTTGGGTAAGTTCCTAGGCTTCGTTGTCACGTAGCGGGGTATAGAGGCCAACCCAGAATAGATCTGAGCTATCATTGACATGGCACCATGATAACCCTGCATTTTGATGCCTTAAGGGCATCAATTTTGGGGTATTTCCAGCCTTAGAGTAGTCAAAGTGCACCCTTTTTCTAGTTAAAATCAATTATGTGACCTCTGAGGGTCTCTGTGCAAATTATGTAGAAAACTGGGAAGTTTTCATGGCTGAAGTGCAGTTTTTGGGAAGCTGGTGTGAAGACCAGCTGAGAGAGGGGGTGTTTTTGTAAAGAACTGATAATAGGAGGGCGCCTTTTATCTGCTAAACCCAGTTGGCACCCATCCTATTGTATTACCATGCTCCCCTCTCCTTAGAAAACCCTAGGGAGCCTTTTTAACCCATTATTTTCATCTTTAGCTAACCCTAGCCACCCTAGCTGTGTAATCTTGACCGTCCATTCCTTTTAATCTCCACCCTCCATTTTAGGGCTCTCCTTTGTAGGTTTTAAACCTAAGGCGCCACCTATTCTGCTAATCCTCACCATTCAGCTCCCCCACCATTAAATCTCAGTCACTCCCTCTATCTTATATCCCAACCATTAATCTAGGGTGCCACTTATTCTTTTAATCTTAACCCTTCAACCCTAGATGTTCTAATCTACACCCTCCATTTCTGGTTACCCAAATCTCAGTCCTACATAATTTTGGGCGCCCTCTCCTTCCATTCTCATCCATAGGATCACCCCAAAACCATCTTAGCCATCCAATAGAAACCCTAGGGCATCCCTAACTTTGCTAAATCCCAGCTACCGCCCTCCATCTTTCTACCTATTTCCAGTATGCCTAGAGAAGACAACCACTTTGTGGATGCTTTTGCCTCCCTTGGATCATCCATGCGTTTACCTTCCAACATGGAAATAGAACCAATTGATTTAAGTTGGAATAGTGAGCCTGCCTACATGAGTAGCATATTAACAATCACAATAGAAGATGAGGAGTCAGATGGTAAACCATGGTTCTATGACATCAAAAATTTTTTGGAGCACCAAGCTTTTTCAGAAGGAGCAGATTCCAAGGTGAGAAGAGCTATAACCAAGCTAGCAGGGCATTTTGTCATAGTAGGAGGGATATTGTATCGAAAGTCCCTAGGATTACCTTGGTTGAGATGTTTAGATGAAGAGGAAGTACAAAGAAAAATGGATGAGGCACATGGTGGCATATGTGGCCCTCACATGAATGGACATATGTTGGCTAAAAAGTTGCTCCGAATGGGATTTTATTGGATGACAATGGATGAGGATTGTTGTCGACATGTGCAAAACTGTCATGCTTGTCAAGTCTTTGATCAAAAGATAAGTGCACCTACCTCAGAGCTATATTGTTTCACTACACCTTGGCCTTTCTCAGTATGGGGAATTGACATGGTCGGTCCGCTGCAACCTGCAACGAATGGGCATAAGTTCATCTTATTCGCCATTGATTATTTAACTATGTGGGTAGAAGCAATGTCCATAGCTCGCCCAACAATGACCAAGATAGTTCAATTCATCAAGACCAACATCATTGCCAAATACGGAGCACCTTGCGAGATCATCTTAGATAATGGAAATAATTTCGTTGTAAAGGAAGTCACTGCCCTTTGTAATCATTTCAGCATTATGCAGTTGCGTTCATCCCCTTATTGACCTAAAATGAATGGAGTAGTAGAGGCTACAAACAAGAACATTGAAGAAATTCTAAAGAAGATGTCTCTTACCTACAAGTCTTGACGGGACATGTTACCATACGCTCTCTTGGCTTACCGCACGTCAGTCAGGACATTAACTGGGGCAACACCATATTCTTTAGTGTATGGCATGGAGGCATTCCTACCAGCAGAAGTGGAAGTGCCATCTTTGTGTGTGATACTAGAGTCGAAGATCCTAGAGACAGATTGGGTCCAAGCACGTTAAGAGCAGTTGGCATTCTTAGATGAACCACGATTGAGAGTTATGACCCATACTCAAGCCTATCAAAGGCGAATGGAATGACACGTGATTTCAACAAGAGGGTACGGCCCCGAGATGTGCAACCAGTTGAATTAGTGCTTAGAAGAACCATTCTGAATTAGTCAGAGACAAGGGGCAAGTTCACTCTCACCTATGAAGACCCTTACATTATTAAAAAGAAGTTATCTGGAGGAGCATTAATACTCAGCAGAATGGATGATGAAGACCTCCCAAAGCCAGTCAACTTAGATCAAGTGAAAAAAATACTATGCTTAAATTATAATACATTCCATGTATCAATTTTTATTAATGAAATGAAGGGAGGCCATTTTTGGTCATTTTTTGTTACCTTTCCTTTTGTCCAATACACTTATAATAATTCACTAGTTTGACAGTTGAGATTTGTGACCTTTTCCTTGAATGTCCCAATATTTGGATACTAGCAAGGTAATGCAAAATAAATGAGAAAGAGAAAAAAAAAAAGAGGAAGAAGAAGAAAAAAAGAAAAAAAAAGAAAAAAGGAAGAAAAAGGAAAATTTGAGAAGGTTTTAAGAATTTAGCTTCCTGAGCCAAGTTGTGCTAGTTTCCCACATACTCTTGAGCCTTAGCCACATTTCGTCCTATTACTAAGACCTCCCTAATAAAAGATAAAAATAGGAACATGGAATCGGATGACAAAGAAAGCATCTCCCCATCCCCTTGTGGCAATGATGGGAGGAGTGGCTGGAGAAATAATAGGTAATCATGCGGTTTGAAAGGGCAGAGTGAAAACCCGAAAGGGCACTCTAAGTAAAAGTATCAAGTCATGGCAAGATCCAATTTCGCCGGCCCAGATGAAAACCAGTAATGGGTTCGGTGTGCAACAATTAGGCGACACTTAGGCTCGGTGAAAACCCAAATCAGGGCATTGAGGGCAAAAAGGTGTAAAAAAATGAAAAAAGAAAAAAAAAAGAGGAGTTCAGCTTATTAGTAGGTCAGGGAATCCTATCGTTAGTAGATTCTTTCCTCTATTCATATGAGTGCAAAGTCTTTTCCTTCCTTAGTTGTCTAAAAGACCTTTCCTTAGTGTTTGATAGACCTCCTAATTCCGAGAATTACAGCAAGACTAAAGTTAGATCAAGGTTTTGTAAGGTCTCATGACTGCACGGAGTTAACCTTGACCTCGCCATTTCTATAAGGTTATGCACCTACAACATTCTTCAAAAAAAAAAAAAGAGTGATAATAATAATAAATAAAATCCAAAAATAAGAAAAAAATCATCAAATACCATCATCAAAAATAAAAAATATCAAAGTCATCAAATTCATCAAATATCAAGTCAAAATCAAATCATCAAATATCAAATATCAAAATCAAATCATCAAATAATCAAATATCAAATTCATCAAATATCAAAATCAATTCATCAAACATCAAATCAAAATCAAATCATCAAATATCAAAATTAAATTATCAAATTCATCAAATATCAAATCAAAATCAAATCATCAAATATCAAATATCAAATATCAAAATATCAAAATCAAATTATCAAATTTATCAAGTCATCAAATATCAAATATCAGATTCATCAAATTGAAATCAAAATCAAATATCAAATATCAAAATATCGAAATCAAATGATCAAATTCATCAAATATCAAATTTATTAAATCATCAAATATCAAATCATTAAATATCAAATATCAAAATATCAAAATCAAATTATCAAATTCATTTAATATCAAATTTGTCAAATCATCAAATATCAAAATATCAAAATCAAATTATCAAATTCATCAAATATGAAATTCATCAAATATCAAATCAAAATCAAATCATCAAATATCAAATATCAAAGTTAAATAATCAAAAATCAAATATCAAATATCAACTATCAAATCAAAATCAATCATCAAATATCCAAACATCAAACATCAAATATCCAAATATCGAAATCAAATCATCAAATCATCAAATATCAAAATATCAAAATCAAATTATCAAATTCATCAAATATCAAATATCAAATATCAAATATCAAATTCATCAAATATTAACTCATGATCAAATCATGAAATATCAAATTCATGAAATATCAAAACAAGATCAAATCATCAAATATCAAATATCAAAATATCAAAATCAAATATCAAATTTATCAAATCATCAAATATCAAATCAAAATCAAATCATCAAATTTCAAATATCAAAATATCAAAAATCAAATTATCAAAATCATTAAATGCCAAATTTGTCAAATCATTAAATATCAAAATATCAAAATAAAATTATCAAATTCATCAAATTCATTAAATATCAAATCATCAAATATCAATTTATCAAATCATCAAATATCCAATAACAAATTCAACAATCATCAAATCAAAATCAAACACCAAATTCATCAAATATCAGAATCATCAAATATTAAATATCAAACATAAAAAATCAAAAATATCAATTTCATTAAATCATCAAACACCAAAATACCAAATATCAAAAATCAAAATCAAATAATCTAATACGTCTAGGTTATTGAATAACAAATCCATCAAATATCCAAGCTATCAAGTTTAAAATTATTAAATCAAATTCATTAAATAACAAACCTCGAAACTTTCAAATTAAAATGATCAATAGAAGTTACCAAATATAAAAAATTGAGTTAAATCAAATTATCCAAGTTACCAAAAAATCAAGAATAAGACTCATCTAATACAAAAATTCAAAATCACGTTTATCAAAGTCACAAATATTCAAATCAAATTCAAAAATTATCAAATCGAGTCAGTAGAGATAAAAATTATCAATGACTTCTTCTGGGATGTCACCACTTTGTTGTTTGTGTGATGATTGCATTTGCCTGCTAAGGCCTGGGATGGTACTACGCCTTCCAGGCGAGGGTATTGCACTATATCAACTTTGACCTTGACTGAAATTCCAACGACAAAATCTCCTCCCCTAACCTCTTGTCCCTCACAAAAACCTCTAGGTGCTTTTTTTTTCTTTGTTGTTCAGCAGCTCGCTACCTCCAACAAAGAGGGGTAGCTGTTAGCACATAATTTTTGCTCAGTCCCTTATTTGACCCATCTCATTCCAGATGCCCGATCGGACTACACCAATTACTTTAAAACATGCCTAAATGATGAGAACAAAAAGTATCATATTTTTATCCCCAAATATTCATTCTTTTACATTAATTTAGCACTCAATTGGACTCATTACTCTTGTATTTTGATTCAGGGCAAGCAAGAAGGCGATTGGAAAAAAACAAGGCTAATCGAATGATTTTGCATAGTTTCAGCACCATTCAGTAATCTGAGCTTAACTCTTGATCCCGGACTCCGATTTGGATGATTCAAGATGCACTGGAAAGATAAGGGAAATGCCCACAACCCTCATGTTTTGGGTTTTGACATATTCGGTTTGAATCGAGGTCAAAATCTGGCCCGAAGTCAGAATAATTTCGTAGTAAAGCCTAGCCCACAATTGAAGCCCAAATTTGCAGAAGAGTCCTGTAGTGGCCCAAGTTATTAAATAAGCCCAACTCGAATTCAAGAATGAAGAGTCCTATCAGATTTAAATTTCAATTGTAATCCTAAAAGGATAAGAGATTGAGATTACTAGATAGGATAGGATAGAAGTAGATCAGATTAGGACTTTCTAATTTTAAAGTTAATCTCCTAAAGGGAGTTGGAGAGTGCCCCTCCTCCTAAAGCTATATAAAGGGGGAGGGGGGGCGGACCAGCTTTAGGCATCAATCCAACAATCCATCAATCAAGCATCAAGCAACTCAATCAAGAAAGATCAATTCGGCCTTCTGAGAAGCAAAACCTGGAGGATTCGAAAATCATGAGCAACTAAGCTTTTCTTTTCTGGTTCAAGGGGGAGGTTCGATTATGTCATCATGAGATTCTGTATTTAACTCAAGTTCTTGCTTTTTAATTCAAGTATTCGTTAGTTCTTGTGCATATTCTCAATGGATTTTAATGTTAATTAGACTAACAAATTAATTAATGTTGATTTTCCTACTGCTATCCATGGTTCGGTGATCCGTAATTGTCACGAATAATGGTACAAATAGCAATTAGGTTAATATCTTTCTAGGTCAATTGTTCGTGATAGCCTTTGACCAATGTATTGACATGTTTTAACCTAAGGGGAACCAATGGGGCAAGATTCGATAAGTGCAACTATCTCAATTATTGTTATTTTGGTTTAACTATTTTCACAAAGCTTAATGCTATCAGTAGTCAATATGGAACGCTATCGTACCCAGTCGATTAGTAATAAGTGTTGATCAAATGCTGCTGGGTTTGGTTAGCTGATTTAGGAAAATACAAGATTTATTATGACTATCCTAATAAATCTAAGGTTAAATGCTTGAATTGCAAGACTGCCGATGTCTACCTATGATCGATGACCAATTGATTAATCCGAACCCTTGAATCAAAATTCGGTAAGACTGATTTCTCTTGTTTGGTATTGCTATTGCTTTCTTGTTCTTTTAGAAATTTTAATTATTTAATTTTCCTACTCTATTATATTGCGCATTTGGCTAAGAAATTATTCCCTAGCTCCCTGTGGGATTCGACCTAGTACCACTATTACTACAAAAATTTTATTGTGGGACTAGCATTAATTTTGAGGGCTTCGACAACTCGTCAGAATTTTGGCGCCGTTGCCGGGGAGCTACTTTAATTTCTTAGTTTTGTAACTTCTATTTGTGTTAACCTCCTTTGTTTTATGACTCGTGCTTCTCATCAAGGTGAACTAGAATATAACCCTGAAATTGAGAAGACCACCCGTCGGTTGAGGAAGGAGGCGAAACAAAGGAAGGACCGTTCACCTCCAGGGGTGAATTCTGAGATCGATTTGACAACTTGTGATCGACCCATTTTCGAAGAGGAAGAAAGGATGGCTGATAGAGAAAGAACGCTAAGAGAGTTAGCTGCGCCAATCATGAATCAACATCCATTTTGCATAATCTATCCCACTCTCGAGGTATTTTTTGAACTTAAATCGGATTTGATTCAATTGCTTCTTGTTTTTCATGGCTTTCCAGGTGAGGACCCTCATAAGCATCTTAAAGAGTTCCATGTCATCTGTTCGAGCATGAAACCACAGGGTATGACTGAGGATCAGGTAAAGCTTATAGCTTTTCCTTTTACTTTATGAGATAAAGCAAAGGACTGGTTATACATTTTTCCTCCTGGTTTGATACATACATGGGATGAGATGAATAGGATGTTCTTAGATAAGTATTTTCCTGCATCCCGAGCTACAAATATTAGAAAAGAAATTTGTGGAGTTCGGAAGTTTAGTGGTGAGACACTATACGAATATTGGGAAAGATTTAAACAACTTTGTGTTAGCTGTCCCCACCACCAAATACCCGAACATCTCTTGATCCAATACTTCTATGAAGGACTCCAACCTATGGATAAAAGTATGGTAGACGCAGCTAGTGGAGGAGCCTTGTTCAATAAAACACCCGAAGCGGCTAGGGAATTAATTTCCAACATGGCCGAAAATTCACAACAATTCGGAGCAAGAACATATGGTACATCAGGCGTGTTAATGAGGTAAGTCATTCTAATTTAGAAAATCAAATTTCTGATCTAACTGCCTTGGTTCGACAACTGGCTGCAGGGCAATTGCAAACGGCAAGGGTATGTGGTGTCTGTTCGATTCCTGGGCATCCTACGGATATGTGTCCATCATTGCAGGATGGTTTGATGCAGCAAGTTAGTGTCGTAGGAGGATTTCCGAGCCAACCTCAATGCAAGTATGATCCCTATTCCAATTACTACAATCCTGGGTGGAGAGATCATCCCAATCTGAGCTACAAAAATCAAGGAGGACCACAGAGATATCAGCCCCAAGCTTTCAATAGACAGCCCCCAATTTCAGCACCTATCTCAGCGCAAAATCAACCCTCAAGTTCAGGTATGTCTTTAAAAGAAATCGTTAAGGCTCTTGCTACCAACACTCAACAATTTCAAATGGAAACAAGGGCTAGCATCCAGAACTTAGGGAACCAAATCAGTCAGCTTGCTACTTCCATTAGCAAGTTGGAGGCGCGGAACTCTGAAAAGCTACCATTGCAGACAGTAGTAAATCCCAAGGAAAATGCTAGTGCAGTGGTGCTGAGAAGTGGGAAGCAATTGCAGCCACAACCGACCTCACCAAGGAAGGCGGATAAAGAACAACAAAAAGAGGAGGAATAAGTCTCGAACGAGAGCCCCATTAAGGTAATACCCGACCCCCTCTCCCTAAGATTACTAATGCCATTGTGCCTCCATTTCCTAGTAGGTTGGAAAAATCCAAGAAGGAAGAATATGAGCAAGAAGTCTTGGAGACCTTCARGAAGGTGGAGATAAATATACCCTTGTTAGATGCCATCAAACAGATCCCAAAATATGCAAAATTTCTGAAGGAGTTGTGCACTAACAAGATGAGGCTGCGAATCGATGAGAAGGTAAGCAAGAAGGCGATTGGAAGAAAACAAGGCTAATCGGATGATTTTGCATAGTTTCGGCACCATTCAGTAATCTGGGCTTAACTCTCGATCCCGAACTCCGATTTGGATATTCAAGATGATCTGGAAAGATAAGGGAAATTCCCACAACCCTCATGTTTTGGGTTTTGACAGATTCGGTATGCATCGAGGTCAAAATCGGGCCTGAAGTCGGAACAATTTTGCAGTAAAGCCCAACCCACAGCTGAAGCTCAAATTCGCAGAAGAGTCCTGTAGCGGCCCAAGTTAATAAAAAATCCCAACTCAAACTCAAGAATGAAGAGTCCTATTAGATTTAAATTTCAATTGTAGTCCTAAAAAGATAAGAGATTGAGATTACTAGATAGGATAGGATAGAAGTAGATCAGATTAGGACTTTCTAATTTTAAAGTTAATCTCTTAAAGGGAGTTGGAGAGAGCCCCTCCTCCTAAAGCTATATAAAGGGGGTGGGGGGGCGGACCAGCTTTAGGCATCAATCCAACAATCCATCAATCAAGCATCAAGCAACTCGATCAAGAAAGATCAGTTCGGCCTTCTGAGAAGCAAAGCCTGGAGGATTCGAAAATCATGAGCAGCTAAGCTTTTCTTTTCTGGTTCAAGGGGGGAGGTTCGATTATGTCATCGTGAGGTTCTGTATTTAATTCAAGTTCTTGTTTTTTAATTCAAGTATTCGTTGGTTCTTGTGCATATTCTCAATGGATGTTAATGTTAATTAGTCTGACAAATTAATTAA
>NW_010729349.1:3923-20547 GCF_000365185.1 Nelumbo nucifera | reverse complement strand
AGATAGGATAGGGTCTTGACCCTATCCACTCAGAGAGTCCAGATCTGAATGTGATTCAGATCTAGAAACCTCCTAATGAGATTAGGAGAAAGTTAATCCAATCTGCAGATAAGATAAGGGTTTATTCTTATCACCTAAAGAGAGGACTGATCCAAATATGATTTGGATAAGCAGTTCCTAATTGGATTAGGAGCTGATCCTTTAGGTTAACAAAAGAAGGAGGGGGCGGCAGCCTTTAGAAAGTTATTCATTCAGATCTTCTTCAGTGCTGAAATCAAAGAAGGAAGAATTAAGCATCCCTGCAGAATTCTTTCTTGCTGCCTCCCTGTTCTTGCCGCCCTGTTTGCCTGTTCGATCTCCAGTTGTGGGAGAAGTCAAGATTCAATCTTGACATCAGTTCTTTGAGAAAGAATTGATAGGAAGTTGTGCTCATGTGCCATCCTGCTGATTCTTGCGAAGGACTGAGTTTTTGGAGAAGAACACTGCTGATTTTGCTCCATCCTGCCTTGCGCCATCTTCAGTGGGAGCAGTCTTTGGATCCTTCCTTGGGCGTGAACACCTTCGTTGGGGGATACTATTTCTCCGTGTCAGGTATATTCCTCTCCTACTCCTTTTTGGTTCAGATCTGGTTCAGTTTATGGTTCAAGAATGATCATTGAAAATATGATTTTCTAAATTGGGAATGCGATTCTCAGTTGAAGGGAGAGAAAAATTTTTGAAATTCGCCCCCTTATTCCGCTATCTTTGGGCATCCATGCGATGGATCTCTCATCCCTTCACCTCATCCTCGCAACAACAGCAACAGTAGTAGCAGTTAGCAGTCGTCATTGATGTCATCTTTGGGGGCATGGCCTCGGGTGGCACCTCGGCCTCGGCCCAAAAGTCCTGCACCAGGCAGATAAACATCCAGGGGCGAACTTCCAAGAAGTCGAAGCAAAGTGAATCCCTTACCTTTATGGATGAGGACTTGGAGGGGATCTCGGTTCCCCGTGACGACGCACTGGTGGTGTCAGCCATCGTTGCAAATTTCATGGTAAGGAGGATACTGGTCGATAGTGGCTCCTTGGCCGACATTCTCTTCTATAACACCTTTGAGAAGATGAAGTTGGCACCCAGGCGCCTTCAGCTTGCCGACGTGCCACTTGTCGGCTTCTCCGGGAATGTCATCAAACCGGAGAGAAGGATAACCCTACCAGTCACAATAGGAACAAAACCCTAGCATGTGATGAAGATGAATGAGTTCCTGGTCGTGAAGATCGGCTCCCCCTACAATGCCATCATCGAGAAGCTGAACCTACACGCACTGAAGGAAGCCTTATCCTCCTACCACCTCACCCTCAAGTTCCCCACCAAATACAGTGTCAGAGTTGTCCAGGGGGATCAGCAAACTGCCCGCCAGTGCTATGTGGCAGCATTAAAGGGCAAGTACAATGAAGCTTTATTGTTAAAGGGTCTCGACCTCAGGGAGGAGCTAGCGAGCTGAGGCCAACCGGATGAGGACCTCGTCTTGGTACCCCTAAATGACATTGAACCCGAGAAAATGGTTCGCGTTGGGTCCAACCTTCCTCTAAATAGCCTATCCGAACTGGTAAGTTTTCTTCAATGTTAATGCCGACATCTTTGCTTGGTCTGTCGCAGACATGCCCAGAATTGACCCTTCGGTCATTACTCATAGGTTGAGCATGGATCCAAGCTTTAGGCCAGTTCGATAGAAGAAGAGGAACTTTACACCAAAACGATTGAAGGCCATAGGAGAGGAAGTTGACAAGCTACTCGACGCTGGCTTCATTCTAGAAGTACATTACCCTAACTGGTTGTCCAATGTGGTTATGGTAAGGAAAGCTAATGGGAAGTGGCAGATCTATATTTACTTCACAGACCTCAACCGAGACTGCCCTAAAGATAGTTTTCCTTTGTCGAGAATATACCACCTCATTGATGCCTTCTTTGGGTATAATTAGATCAAGATGCACCCCGAGGACGAGGAGAAGACCTCGTTCATCATAGAGCATGACACATATTGTTAGAAGTTCATGCCCTTTGGCCTTAAGAATGCCGAGGCCACCTATACCTAGAGAACAAAGTCTTCAAGCTCCAAACGGGAAGAAACATTGACGCCTATGTGGATGACATGGTTGTGAAGAGCCTGAAGGTTGACCAACACACCTCGGACCTAGCCAAGACCTTCGACACCTTACGGAAGTATAACATTAAGCTCAACCCCAGCAAGTGTGTCTTCGACATCACCTCGGGTAAGTTCCTAGGCTTCGTCGTCACGCAACGGGGTATAGAGGCCAACCCAGAAAAGATCTGAGCTATCCTTGACATGGCACCATGAGGGTCTTTGTGCACCCTTTTCTAGTTAGGGGTATTTCCGGCCTTAGAGTAGTCAAAGTGCACCCTTTTTCTAGTTAAAATCAATTATGTGACCTCTGAGGGTCTCTGTGCAAATTATGTAGAAAACTGGAAAGTTTTCATGGCTGAAGTGCAGTTTTTGGGAAGTTGGTGTGAAGACCAGCTGAGAGAGGGGGTGTTTTTGTAAAGAACTGATAATAGGAGGGCGCCTCTTATCTGCTAAACCCAGTTGGCACCCATCCTATTGTATTACCATGCTCCCCTCTCCTTAGCAAACCCTAGGGAGCCTTTTTAACCCATTATTTTCATCTTTAGCTAACCCTAGCCACCCTAGCTGTGTAATCTTCACCGTCCATTCCTTCTAATCTCCACCCTCCATTTTAGGGCTCTCCTTTGTAGGTTTTAAACCCTAATGCGCCACCTATTCTAGTAATCCTCACCATTCAGCTCCCCCACCATTAAATCTCAGTCACTCCCTCTATCTTATATCCCAACCATTAATCTAGGGTGCCACCTATTCTTTTAATCTTAACCCTTCAACCCTAGATGTTCTAATCTACACCCTCCATTTCTGGTTACCCAAATCTCAGTCCTACATAATTTTGGGCACCCTCTCCTTCCATTCTCAGCCATAGGATCACCCCAAAACCATCTTAGCCATCCAATAGAAACCCTAGGGCATCCCTAACTTTGCTAAATCCCAGTTGCCGCCTCCCATCTTTCTCCCTATTTCCAGTTATTTCCAGGTAAGACGGAAGGCTGATCTTGAGAAGTTCAAGGGTCGAGGAAGAGGAGGACGTCCAGGCAAGAGGAGGGGTTCCTACTTGCAGTTTGCCAACACCACTACTGCCACCTCTGGAATCGGATCCCAATTTTTGTTCTTTCAATTATAGTTTTGTTATTTACTTTCTGCAATTTATTTTCATTCTGTTTGATCTTCGTTTTGTTTTTTGCAGATCTGCAATTTGGCTAGGTAAGATGGAAGGCCTAGCTCGAGAAGGTCGAGGATCAAAGGAGAGATCCGGAGACTACTACCTCTGATCAGATTAAAGAACTTTATTTCTTTTCTTTTGTTTATTTATTTTTGTATTTATTTATGTTTCTGCACTTTTAACTTTCCATACTGTTTGAATTCTATATTTTTCTCAGTTTAATTAATTAATTTTAATATTTTTGCACTTACTTCTTGTGTTCTCTTGTCCGGATTTGAGTATTTATTAATTTTCCCTCACTTCCATGTGGATATGACCCGTTCTCACCCATTTACTGTGTTTGTATTTGTTTGAGAATCAGAAAAATTTTATAAATGTTTAAACCGGTGTTCCGAAGTGGTTAACGATACGCTTCTAGCAACACCAAGTTTTTGACGCCATTGCCGGGGAAGGACGAAGAAAAAATTTTATTTGCTTTATCCGGATCTGTTTTATTATTATTTTATTTTCGTTTAATTATTTGATCCGTTATCTTAGTTCAATTCTTGTTTCTCTTTGATTTTGCAGGACAGAATAGCGAAAGGTGGGGTATTAGAGCATTGTGGAACTGTGGGAGAGAAGAGATGAGAAGTGAAATTGGATTGCGTTTCAGGTGAAGTCGCCCCTAAAATTAGGGGCATATCATAATCTTCTTCCATATCCAAAATGATGAAGTCAACAGGAAAAATAAATTTATCTACTTTTAACAAAACATCTTCCACTATTCCCCTTGGATATTTGATACTTCTGTTAGCCAATTGAAGAGAAACAGTGGTAGGTGTTGGCTCCTTCAACCCAAGCTTCCTGAAGACAGAAAAGGGCATCAAATTAATGCTTGCACCAAGATCACATAAAGCTTTGTCAAAATTAATTTCGCTAATGGTGCATGGAATAGAGAAGCTCCCTGAATCCTTGGAGTTTTGGAGGTAATTTATTTTGTAGGATTGCCGAGAATTCCTCATTAAGTTTTACCATCTCAAACTCCTCCAACTTTCTTTTGTTTAAAATTATTTCCTTTAGGAATTTGGCATAACTTAGCATCTGAGAAATAGCATCAAGAAGAGGAATGTTAATATTCAGCTTTTGAAACACCTCTAAAAATTTAGCAAATTGTTTATCCAAGTTAGCCTTAAGAAATCTTTTAGGAAAAGGAAGATGGGGTTTGTAATATTTTAAATTAAGAGTAGAAAAACTTCCCTTTTTCTCCACTGATGATTCATAGTCTCCTCCTTTGGATTCACGATCTCGGCTTTCTTCCTCATGTACATGCTCATCATTTTTTTCTTCTTTTCCAAGTTCTTTTCCACTTCGTAGAGTGATGGCCTTTACTTGTTTCCTGGGATTCTTCTCGGTATTGTTTGGTAATCTTCCTTGTAGCCTTCCCAAAATTGCTTGAGCAAGTTGTCCAATTTGAGTTTCCAAGACTTGAATTCTTGTCTCTGTACTTGAATTCTTGTCCATCATATCCTCCAAATTTGGCTTCTTTTCTTGTGGATTTTGTTGGTGTTGTTGTTGAAAGCCGGGAGGTGCTCTTTGTTGGTTATTACTCCAAGAAAAATTTGGATGGCTTTTCCATCCTAGATTGTAAGTGTTGGAGTAGGGATTGAAGTTGGACTTGTTGCCACCATAAGAAATAGAATTAGCTTGTTCGGAAGTAGAAGAAAAAGGATTTCTTACTTTATAGCCTACACTATCATGCCCCCCTTGTCCACAAAGCTCACACAAAAGAAAGGGAATGGAAGAATCACTCATAGTTGAAACCCCCAAACTTTCCAATTTCTTATTTAATGCGACAAGTTGAGCCAATAAAGCAGTGATAGAATCAACATTATAAATTCCAACTCCCTTTTTATTTGCCCTCTCATTGCCCCATTGATAGCTACTGGCCGCCATCTCCAAAAGTTCATATGCTTATTTGGGAGTTTTCTTCATAAGCGTACCACTTGCAACTGCATCTAACATTGAATGATTAGATTGATTAATGCCACTATAAAAAGTTTGCACTTGCATCCAAATAGGTAGACCATGGTGAGGACACTTCCTAAGCAATTCCTTAAATCTCTCCCACGACTCATATAAGGTTTCATTATCAAATTGAGAAAAAGTTGTTATGTCATTCCTTAATTTAGCCATTTTAGCAAGTGGAAAATACTTAGATAAAAACTTTTGTGCCAAGTCATTTCATGTAGTAATCGAACCTGCAGGAAGAGAGTTAAGCCAATCTTTTGCTTTATCCCTTAAGGAGAAGGGAAATAACCTAAGTCTAATGGCATCATCACTAACTCCATTATGCTTAAAAGTATCACATATTTCAAGAAAACTAGCAATATGAGAGTTAGGGTCATCATTGGGGTTAGAAAATTGCACACTCATCTAGATCATCTGAGTAATTGCAGGCTTGATCTAAAAATTGTTTGCTTGCACATTTGGCCTCTTAATGCTTGATGTAGTACCATCAAGAGTAGGTATAGCATATGATCTCAATGTCCTTGAATTATTTTGGTCTTGGGCCATCTTGTTCTTTCTTTCCCTCGTTCGCTTTTTCAAAGTCCTTTCGATTTCTTGATCAAGGGGTATTAATTCTCCACCACGGGTGTGTGTCATGCACTAGGAACCTAAAAAGAAAAGGAAAAGAATTAAAAATTTCCTAAAAAAAAATTTATAAAGCCGAACCCAACAAAAATTAAAATAGAATAAAATTTTAAATCCTAAAATAAAACAAATAGATGTTCAATCTAAGGCTAATTTAGGTAGTTTTGATATGTAATAAACTAATCCCTAGCAACGGCGCCAAAAACTTGTTGTGTGATTTATGCACAGTTAATTCAAGCAAGTGTACCTTAGTCAAATGTGCGTATAATGATGAGAAAAATGTCGATTCTACAAAGACTAAATCACAGTACCAAATCAATTTTAAACTAACCTAAGTTGAACTTGTGAATTAATTGAACGAATAAAAACAAAGAAGAATTAATGAAAATCTAAGAACATAATATAAATTGAATCGATGAATGAATGCAACTAGGGCTTAGATTTCATTAAATCAAGGTTATGTAATTACCTATTTAATCCAACTCAAGACCAAAATTACCCTAAGGTATATTAAAGTTATTTTCATGTGATGGTGGATTTCCCTAAATTAATTAATAAGCTTTTTCAAGTCATATTAATCCTTTATTAATCCAGTTCTACCATCAAATTTCTAAGTGGTTATCAAAAGGAAAAATAAGCATTAAGTTCTTTGGAAACCTCTAATCATAGAAGAGGATTTGTCTCACTAAGCTTCCTTGATTCCAACATATGAGCTAATCATCTTTCAATATCATAGTCTAACATGCGATTTTTATTGCCTAGGATATACTTCATAACAATCCTTTGGTCAGTCATGCATAAATCATCAAATCATTAAAAGATTGGCCAATTCTTTTAAAGCATTAAGTACAACAATAAAAATTCCTCATGCAAATAATAAAGGTCTTGAATTGAATTAAACAAATAACTATATAATCCTAAGATCAAAATCCATCTAAATCCTAGCTAAGAGAATTTAGCTAGACATACTTAGATTAAACACACTCAAGAAAATTAAAGAAGGGACACAACAAAAACACATCAAGGAATGAATAGAATAACAATAAAACTTTAGCCTTTGAAGGTAGAAGACAAGTGTAGCAATTAAGCCTTTCTCCCTCTGGGTTTCGTATTCTTCCTCTCCTCTAGCATGCTGAAACTACTTCCTTTCCTCTTTTGACATGTTGTGACTGCTTCCTCTTTTCTTCTTTGCCAAATTCTCTCTAAGGTTGTGCTCCTTTGCCTTGAGTCTATGGTCCTTTTAATAGTGCAGCCCCCCCTCAATTGCTTTTCAATACAGACTCCTAATTCAACACAAATTAGGTCTCTTAGTCTTTATCAAAGTTGAATGTCTATCTCTTCTGTACTGTCAACTTTCAGACCCGAAACTTGTAGCTGAAATTGCACTTGGTTGGCGGCAGAATTAGCCGTTTGAATCACCTCAATCCGAGTTATAGGCAGGAAGTTATGCCCAAAATATGAGAACTATATCAAAACAGGAAATTTCCCTTTTCTGTGCATGCATATCAAATCCGATTTCAATGGATTCTCTTCTTCATGGCTACATCATGGAACATCATTGCTACATGGTCCTTCCTCTATGATTATCTTGATCAATTAAATTGAATTCCTCCTAAAAATTTCACAATTAAGCTCCAAATCACCTTGCAAGACAATTTCATCATAATTAGTGCAATACCATACTAATTCCAAAAAAATATTATTACCAAAATCATCAAGTTAGACATATGAAAATATGTATAAATATAGGCTTATCAGCAAGCCGAGCCCTATTGGATGGACCCCATCATCGCCTATTTGTTGTATGAGCAACTGCTCAAAGATAGAAATGAAGCTAGGAGAGTCCAATGATAGGCAAACCATTACACACTCCTCGAGGGCAAGCTGTACCGAAGGTCTTTCACCTTACCCTACCTCCGATGCCTTCGTCGGGAGGAGGGTGAGTATGTTCTCCAAGAGATCCATGAAGGCATCTGTGGCAACCACTTCAGAGGTAGAGCATTTTCCCAAAAAGCACTAAGGCAGAGATATTTCTAGCCGATGGTACAAAAGGACGCAACTGAGCTAGTACAAAAGTGCGACCGATGCCAAAGACATTCTCTTGGCTCTTAGCATTCCATGGCCCTTTTCCAAGTGGGGCATGGACCTCCTTGGCCCCTTCCCTCAAGCCAACGGAAATAGGATGCACCTCGTTGTCGCCATCGATTACTTCACTAAGTGGGTAGAAGCCGATCCCTTATCCACCACCACTGACAGCATGATCCAAAACTTCTTTTGGAAAAATAACATCTATTGCTTCGACATTCCCCACATGCTGGTCACCGACAATGGGAAACAGTTTGATGATACAAGGTTTAGAGCATGGTGCGCCACCCTCGGCGTTAAATAGCAATACACCTCGGTAGGCTACCCATAAACCAATGGCCTAGCCAAAGTCACCAACAGGACAATCCTAGAAGGATTGAAGACCAAACTAGATAGAGCCAAAGGTCTTTGGGCTGACGAACTAAGCAACATCCTATGGGCCTACCGGACAACACCTCGGACTGCCATGGGAGAGACCCCATTTAACTTAACTTATGGCACCGTGGCCGTCATTCCAACAGAGATCGGCTAGCTGACACTTCAGACCAAGGCATACAATGAAGCCGAAAATGATGAAGAGCTTTGAACCAATCTAGACCTGTTGAAAGAAGTCCGAGAGCAGGCCCAAATCAGGGTCGTGGCCTGCCAACAGAGGGTAGCCCGCTATTACAACTCTCGGGTGAAAGAAAGACACTACAAGAAAGGAGACCTCATCCTTAGGAAAGTCATGTTGCCTGAGTGTGGGAAAGCTCGGCCCCAACTGGGAAGGTCCCTATAGAATCAAGCAAGTCATTAGCCCCGACACATTTTGGCTTGAGTATTTGAATGGAAGACTGGTCCCTTGGACCTGGAACTCAGAGAACCTTCGAATGTATTATCAGTGAATGTACTCCTTGATGACCAAACAATGAATAAAGTGCAAAGTTCCTCCCCTCCTTGGCTCCAACTTTTAGTGTATAAGTTCTTATTTCGCTAACTGCCAGGACCCCATAGCCACACGACTATCCGACGCATACAACCTCCTCCGAGGTTACACGCTTGAACTGGATGACGGTCTAGGAATAGGGTGCCTTACAAACCATATGCCTACATGGCCTTCGTGCGAAGGCAAAGAATGGCAGAGATCTTGTCTATAAGCATCGGCCAAAAACTTCGGCCCACCACAAAAGAACACTAAAGAATAATCTAAGTACTTCGCTATGCAGGAAGCACACCGTGATCTCAGCCAGGTGCGCTCCTGCAGCCTCGGCCGCCTGAAGGCTCACACCCCTAACATCCCTATGGAAAGCCAAGCTAGGTTAGCTAAGGCACACTCCTTGCCCCGACCCCTCATTGACATCAAGCAGCCTTGGTTTAGCTTCCTTGGTAGGGATAAAGAATAGGCTGAAAGGAGTTAAGGCTTTTGCCTCCCCTCCCTTTCCACTAAGAGAAGGGGCCCTGACGCCTTGGCGGCCTAGTTCAGCCTCATCCAACCAATTTTTTATGGGGGTGGAGAACAATCCAAGAGAGCTAAGGCTTTCACCTCCCTTTCCTTTTCACTAAGGAAAGGGGCCCTGAACCCCTCGGTGGCATAGCTCGGCCTCGGCTGAGCTCCCTTAACTTCCTAAGCGAATGACTAAGTAACAAGCCACTTCAGATAACTTAACTTCTTTGCTACTTGTGTCCTCTTGGAAGGGGGCATCGATCCCTAAGCAAAAAAAAAAGTGCAAGTACAAAAAACAAACAGTAAAGACATAAGTTACACAAAAAGTGTATTTCATTAAGTATCTTCAAATATCAGCTTTACAAAAACTAGCCTCATCAGATGGGGTAGGCCAAGCCCTTACAAAATAACTTAAGCAAAAAGCACAAAAGAGAAGACAAGGAGCAGCCTATGCAACGTCCTTAGCAAGAGTAGGGTCCTCGGCTAAAGGAGGAATGTTAGCGGCGGGCACCTCGATAGAATGAAGGACCTCAGTAGCGGGCACCTCGGTAGAAGGGGCTTCAGCTTCTGGGACCCCTAGTTTGTTAATTAGAAAGTCGGGCATCAGCTACAACACCTAAAGCTTGGTGTCTTCGATGCTCTCCAAGTAGGAGTCCACCCCAAAGTTAGTGAGGGCATTCTGGTACTCGGCTGTCGTCTTCCAAATCTCGATGGCGTCTTTGGCCTTCTCCTCGGCCTCCACCACTTGTGTACGAGCTGCCGCTAGGGCCTTGTCCAGCTGGACGCGCTTCAGCTCAGACTGCTTCAACATCTTGTCCACCTTCTTCAAGGCCTCCCTTAGCTCCTAAGTAAGAGACTTTTCAGCCTTAAGGTCCTCCTCCAGGACCTTCCTTAGCTCTTGCTCCCCCAGCATGGCCGAGATAGTGGAATCTCGACCTCTGTTGACCTCAGTGGCCTGGACCTTGAGCTGCTCCCTCTTCTTCTTAGAGTTCTTCAAGTGATGATGGAGAACTCCAATCTAGTCACTTAGGCCGACGAAATACCGGCATGCTTGCATCGATAACACCCTCATCAATGACTAAAGCCTAAAAGACAAAATTTCAACTGAAGAGATGAGACAAGAAGAAGCATAACTCGGCCAAGTGATCCATGGCGCTATCATGGAGGTCCAACGGACCCTGGTTCATCATAGCTAGATGATCCCCTCGTGGGATCATCCCTGTAACCAGAGCCCTCCCAACTCCCTGGGTGTCAAGGGAGTCTCCCTCTATAACGTTCCATTAAGGGTGGAATGTACACCGCATCACCAACTCCCCCTCATCCCACGGCCCCCTTGCGGCCCCCTTGGTTGGAGGCCCCCTCGGTGTGCTGATGCCTTCTCCTCCTCTATTGTCGCCCTCGGCTGGGTGGTTCTTATGTGCCAACCTCTTCCCCACAGGAGGTTGAGGTGGATCAGTTGACCTCTTGTGGATAGACTCTCGGTGCTGGTCCTCCTCGGCCGGCCCTTTCCCTTGGTCGGTCCCAGAATCGGCAAGAACTAGCGGTCGAGGTGTCCTCTCGATTGGCACCACCTTCCATGGCACCTGTCTCTACGAAGGGTCATCGCCCAACGTCCTCTTCTTGGACTTTGCCTTCTCCAGCAACATTTGTTTGGTGTTGACCGAAGAAATGAAGCATACATCAGTACTATAAGGAAAAGGAAATCTAATGTGTTAAAAGCCGACAACAGGAATTCTTCTACTGAGGCGGGCAGGGTTGAGACAAAAAAAACCAATCGTAACTCTTCCTCCACTAAGGGCTTGGCCCAGATCGTCCCTAACACTCAGATGTAGGTAATCACCTCGGCTTCATCATCCCGAAGATAAGGAGTGGGCTTCTCAATGGTTAAGTTCATCTCCCCCCAGTCTGACTTGAACGACCAACCCTCGGGACAGGAGACAAAGGAGAACTTGGTCTTCCAATGGTGCATCGATGTAGGGTTGTTGCAGCTCGGCCGCACCAAGCCTGGAAATAGTAGATGCCTGCCTCTTGAGGGTGCGGCCTTGGCACAAACTTGGCTCGGAAAATTTTCGGGGTCAGCTCCCACATCTCAGAGCTGAGCCATGACCAACACCATCCTCGGCCACCATCCTCAAACTGGGCTCAGGAACTTCCTTGCCCTCAACCACCTCGGGTGACCCTAAGGCCCCCTCAACTTCCCTCGGCCTCATATATCCAGTACTTTCGTTGGGAGAGTCATCACTCCTTCGGTTGCATTCAGCCTTATAGAGGCAGTCCTCTCCCTCAACACCTCTACATCAGGCCTCGAAGCAGGGACCTCAGGCTCACCCATGTAGCCTCCGCTACTGCTAGCGGGCGTCGGGGTTTGGAAGGAGCTCACTCCTGAGGGGTCTGGGAGTTCATAGCATTCTGGGCCAGAGTCTGGGAGTTCCATCATACATATCGAGTGTTGGTGCTTTGAAGTGTGATGGGAGGGATTCCAAGGTGATTTCGGTGGTGAAGGCATCCATTTTCCCAGATGAAGGGTTCTGGCTTGCTGAGAAGTTGACTTGACTCTCTTTAACTTAGCGGAGTTCATCTTGGACGGTGTCGAGCTGTGCCTGTAGGTCGACGATCTTCTGGTCAATGGGGGCCTGGGTCTCGTCCTGGTCCTCCCAGACGCAGAACTGGTCAGCCCTGTTCCCCGAGTACTTTGATGTGGGGACGTTTCCATTTCTCCTGGTCCACTAATTGTTCAGGAGGTCTCGGAGGTATGAGACACGAGAGGGAGAGGTGTGGTGTCGGCCCTCAGCCCTCGAAGGGGGGTTGTGGTGGCCTGATTGCCTGCCTTCGTACCGGGGGCTTTCACATCGGTGGTGATGTTCTTGGTCTCGGCAGTGATCATGAGATTCTGCTGACTCGTCCCCTATTCGGCTAGGGGGTCAAGAGGTGCTCGGCAGCTGACTGGCGCGATGGCTACTATTGGACTATGAGGGGTTGACCCTATTGGATCCGACTGGGCCGATGGCTGGTGGGTTTGGAGACACTCATTTGCCATGATGCCCCAGGCTTCTAGCGGTGTGGCCACCTTGAGGGCGGCCTCTTGTCGGGTGCCCCACCTCGTCCAGCCTTTGTGCAAGGTTGTTGAGCTGATCGAGGACCGCTAGGAATTGGTCCATTGTAACCAAGTTCTAAGCATTCCTCGTGTTTCTTGCCATTTGGTTGAAGCTTCAGAGTTAGTTTTCAAGAAAAATTTTAGTGTGTAAGTTCAATTGGGGGAAGTCTTAGCGATGTTTCAGATAGGCGACACCAATTTTTGCTGCCTTGGATGGGTTGAGGTCAACAAAGTAAATTCACTTCTAAGCTGAGGGCTGATCAATGAGTCTGAGGCCTGATGTGGCCAAGGGCTGATCGATGAGTTCGAGGTCTGCTATGGCTGAGGGCCTGTAGGTCAGACCTGTGAAGAGAGAGAAGATGACAACGACCTTGGGTGCTAACCTGAGGCGGAGACTCCGAGGGTCAAGTTAGTATGGGTGTAACGAGAAGTGGACGAGGCCTGGACGTGGCCTGAGTTTGGAGTGCTCAGACAAGGCCACGAGGGAGACAACAAAGTTCTCACTAATAAAGAGTCTAGATGCTCACCTTGGGGGTCACCCCCTATTTATACTTGAGACCGCATGGAGGTAGGTGGACGCGGATGGCCAGAATGTGGTCCATCCTTGAGGGTGTGGTCATCTGAGGTCGATGTGTACTATCACGCTATTGGCCCTGCATCACGCGCTGACCTTTGCTCTGCACGATGCTCTCATTGGATCCACTCTATGCACTGCCTTCCACCACGTGCGTGTGAGTTATTGGCTCGAGCTATAAGTGCCTACATCAAAGGGAATACAAAATTTAGAAAATTTTCCTTAAGATGTTTGGAATCATATTAGATCTGTTATTTTTCCTTCTAAAGAAAAAGATGATGAAATGATTTGGAGAGTTTGGCTGGGCTACACATTTACATGTTACAACGCGGGCTGCACTTCCATCCTCGCGTAGATGGTTTAACTGATGTACAAAAAAAGTAAAGATAGGAGTGTTAACTTCTGTTACTTATTTTTTCTACATTTTTCAACCTAAAAAATAAAAGAAAAACTTTAAGTTTATTTATGGTTTTTGAACCACTATTGAACTGGATGGTTAGACCATTTGGCCCAAGAATCGTCCCGACAACCGGTTCCGTTTTACCTCAAACCCGGTTCTTAGCCAAAAACCTTTGAATTGGTCAATAACCCATTGACCCGTTCAATGATTTTTGGCCATTTTTTATTTTAATTATTTTTTAAATTTTTATGTCAAAACGGGCCATTCGTTTGACCCAGACAGTCGAATCGTTGACTTGAAGACTGGTGGCTAGAACGGATTGGACCAAACGGTCAGAATGGAAAAACTATCTATTTTAATCCAGAACCGTTATTTTGCCAAAAATCGTTGATTTGGTCAGCAAACCGCTAACCCGGGCGTTTGAACCATCCAACGGTTTTGGTTGTTTTTTATATTTTATATTTTTCTTTTTAATTTTTTGTCAGAATGGGCCGTTTGTTCGATTCAAACGGTCGAACCGTTCGTTGTTCGATTCAAACAAATGGCCCGTTTGTTGGATCCCTAATTGGTTAGGTGTTCGGTCTGGGCCGAATGGTCCAACCATTTGAATCGAACTGACGGCCCGTTCTGATAAAAAATAAAAAAATTAAAAGATTAAAAAAAGGCCAAAACCATTGGACGGTTCAAATGGTTCGAATGCCCGGTCAGCAGTTTGTTGACCAAATCAATGGTTTTTTTTGCAAAATAATGGTTCTAGGGTAAAATGGATGGTTTTTCCAGTCTGACCGTCTGGCCCGTTCTGGCCCCTAATCTTCGAGTCGACTGTTCGACCGTTCGATTCAAACAAATGGTCCATTTTGACATAAAAATTTAAAAATTAAAAAAATAATTAAAATAAAAAATGTCCAAAAATCATTGCAAATGTTGACGAGTCATTGACTGGTTCAAAGTTTTTTGGCTAGGAATTGGATTTGAGGCAAAACGGAACCGGTTGTTGGGACGGTTCTTGGTCCAAATGGTTTGACCATCCAATTCAACAATGGTTCAAAAACCATAAATAAACCTAAAACTTTTCTTTTATTTTTTAAGTTAAAAAACTATAAAAAAAATAAATAACGGAAATTAACACTCCCATCTGTAGTTTTTTTATACGTCACTTAAACCATCTACGTGTACAGCCCGCATTGTAACATGTAGATGTATCCTAGCCGAACTCTGATTTGGAGGCTTTAGCCTAAAAGTCAAATTTTCAATTAGTTTAACTTATTCAATTTTCAAAATGGTAAAATGATGGCTTAGCAAGAAATAGTACCCATCATGAAATTTGGAAATTGAAATGAACTGAAATGCCCACCAATAGTTAAATACTTTATCTATCTCCTCTTAAATAAGAAGTTACTAAGAAAAATAAGATTGGATATGAATCTTGATAAGGACTGCCCATTTTGTAGTGAGGAAGAAGATGTTAACCATATTTTTACTTAGATGTCAAATTGCTACTCAGATGTGCATATCCTTGAACCCAACCATCCCTAGACTGTGTTGGATTGGTGGAATTGGATAAAAATTAGGGGGAGGACCAAATATGGATAACCACATTTTTCAAAATATTAGAACATTTTATGGTATTGATGGGAAAACAGAAACAACAAGATATTTAACATTTCTTGTTTACCTGACCCGATGATAATCAAAAAAGTTAGGACCAACTTCCTAGAGTTCCTTTTTTTATACCAAAAAGTACGGACAGGTTCAATGCAGATTTTTGAATTCCACTATAAACATTCAAAATATCAAAAACCTACACTCTATACATCAATGTCTGTTTGTGAATTGGCATCAATTCCGAGCTGGCACCCACCCCAACTGTACTTTGGGCCTAGAAATTCTGACCTTGGGCTAAACCATTATTCTCCCTTCTTTATATTTGTAATGATAATTCCTAGGTCAATTTGTCAAACAAAGTCATTCAAGTCTATTGGAAAAATTAGTCCTTGTAGAAGTGAAGTGAAGATCAATTTTATTGCATAAATAAGATGGTTCCAACTTTGGAATTGGCAGTTTAATTATTTCTACTTTTTTGATACTTAGGGACTTGGGGAGAGGTTGCCCCTTGTCAATATTCAAAATATCAATACATATCGGTGACCTCTCGATACCCCTCATTAAGCGCACATGGCAGGCCCAATGGCATGCGCGCACATGGCAGACCCAGGATAGCGATGTGTGGCACAAGGCAGATCACATCCTGGTCGTTTGTGAAAGAATGGTAGGATCCATCTGATGGACACCATAAATGTTGCGGAATGGGTGGGAGAATTTCAAAAATTTTCCTACCTTCTCCCAAATGGGAATCGCATTCTCTAAATTAGAATACAATATTCAAGGATTCTACTTGAACCATAATCGAACCAGATCTGAACCAAAAAGAAAAAGGGAGGATTATACTAGATCCGGAGAAACAGTATCTCCCAAAGTTGGTGTTCACACACAAAGAAGACACCAAGAACTGATCCTGCTGAAGATGACACAGTTGTGGGTGGAACGGAACCAGCAGGGTGCGTCCTGCACACTGGATCCTTCGCAAGAACCCTCTGGAAACTCTGAAGCACTGAGCTCATCACATGGACCCTATGGGCCCAACACTTACATTAAGTGGTCCTTGGGCCAAGTCATCTCATAAAAAACCTAGGGACTGTGGGCAGGTGCAAGATTAGCCCATCAGGTATTATCCTAAATGGTCTTACACTTAACCTCTCAGCCCTTAAATATCAAGCACTACCCGAGAAGAGAGGACCTCTCCCTCGGCTGCAAGGAACAGTGCCGCACTCTCTACTCACATGGATTTCAGGAATTAAAACCATTTGCACACATTTTGAAACCGTACATATACATATATATATATATATATATATATATATATATATATATATTAATTTTGCAAAACAAAATTCCAACGATTGAAATCAACTGCCGGTAGTTTGGTTTCCATCAGACAGAGTGCATTCCCGATCATTACCATTGTCCGACAAAGGGGCTGATCCTGTCACTATGATCACTCACTCAGATGAATTCTCAGACTACCCCAACATGCCCAGGTTTTGACCCCCGCTAAGGATCTCACTGATTG
>NW_010729348.1:482003-501302 GCF_000365185.1 Nelumbo nucifera | reverse complement strand
AGCTGAGGTTGGGGCAGCTGGGGGAACTGCTGCTGATACTGATACTGGGAGACCTGGTGCAGTACGTGCTGTTGATAGAGTTGAAGTTGTTGGAACTGTTGCATTTGAGTCTGCATGGCCCTCATGCACTGCACCAGGTCCTCCAGCTGGTTCGAGCTGGCCGCTGGGGGCATGACCGAAGGTTCGGTGAACGTCGTTCTAACTGTAGCAAGGAGTGGGGCGATGACAGGTGCCATTGTGAGAGGCACGTTCAAGCTGGGGATTCCGTCCGCTGAGAGGGGGACGGTGAACTGTCCAATACAAACAGTAGGAAGCTGGGGTTGTTCCCTGGAGTTATCCATTTCCGTGCTTCGTTTGACGTTGCTAGAAGAAGCCATGAGCGCTGGATTGTTTCAAAGAAGAAGAAGGAACTGATCGAGTTTGGAGGGAAAGGCTTTTTGAAGTGTTCCCATAGACGGCGCCAAATGATGTAGCACAATCCGGTCACTCCTAGCTGGTGCTCGCGTGGCTCCTGAGATGTACCTGAAACGATAAGAAGGAGGAAGAACTCCCGGGGGGTTTCCCGGCGGGAACGCTCCGATGCTTAAGTTAGTACTGTGTGCAAGAAGCTAAAAGAGAGTGAACACTAAGAGTGCAGGTTGCGCTAGCTATTCCAAATGCCCTGTTCCTTGAGGATAAGTTCCTTATAGCTAAATTCCGTTGCTCTGGGCCCTCTACCACAGCCGTTACAGGCAAAGCTGAGGTGGCACGCGCGGGGCCGTCGTGCAGGATACGTGTTTGTCAAGTGTGGGACGCCTTTCTAAAGGTGGCAGGCGCAGCGAGGGGACATGCCTACAATTCACAGGTTTGTCGGGTACGGTGGTCGGGCAGGAAGCCCTCCTACGGCATACCGAGCTATTCTCCTGCGAATCCCCCTGAGCTGGGCCGTCCCTTGAGTGACGGGCTGCCTGCAGCTGGTTATGTCGAGCTAGCCGACCCGAGGTCTTTGTGTCTCGGGGCGTCCGAAGAAGAATCGGTGCATTCTTGCTTGGGAGTGGCCCGAGGTTCATTGGGAGGAGCTCGGGTCTCAAAAGGGGTCAGGGTGCCCCGAACTCGGGACCCCCCGAAGTGCCTTAACCCCGGGGAGGAGGTGCGGGCGAGGCGGCTTTCGATGAGTAGTTTACCTGTCGAGTTGCCGTGCTGAACTCGGTGGGACCTCCCCACCGAGTTGTGCTCATGTCCGTTGTGCTGTCATGCTGAGTCACTGTTTGAGCTAGGTCACGCTTACTTGTACCTGAGCTACGAGGTCGGGCCAAATCTCCCTCCATCAGTATATATGTAATATAATTATGGGTAAATTACTAAAACCCCCTGAAATTTTTAGTTATTGTTGAAAACTCTCATAAAGTTTGATAATTTCAATCACCTCTTCTAAACTTGATGACATAGTTGCATGTAGATCTCCTTTGCTAAAATCTTCTAAAAATAAGCATGAAAATGTCCAAAATATGCATATAGCTAATTTCGACCAAGACCCTTTGTTTTCAAATTTTCTTCTCATATCAAAATCTAGCCCAAACCATTTCAATTTCTTTTTGAAATTGATTTATTTTCAAATTTCACTTCATATCAATCATTCAAAGGTAAAGTTGTAATTTAAGTTCTCTATTTTTTGTTATTTATAATATTTGAATTAAATCGAAAATGTGATTGAAATAAGAGGCAACCCGGAATGCATGGCGTTCTCTCCAATGTGCGGTTGGAAAGCAAAGTTTTTAAAACCGATCTAGACAATAAACTGGTCAGGGGTCTGGTTCCCGGATTGAATGGTTCGACCGTTTAAATCGAACAAACAGACTGTTATGACAAAAAAATAAAAATAAAAAACGGCCAACCATTGAACGGTTTGAATGCCTGAATCAACAGTATGCTTACCAAATCAACTGTTTTGAGGAAAATAACGGTTCTTGAGTAAAACAGAACCGATCACCTAACGGAATCCTGATTTTTTCGGTCAAACCATCCGGTTCGATTTGATTTTGAAAACCATGCCGGAAAGGACAGATGTAAACAACTTACTCTTGTACAGGTTGTTTCCAAGATCAAACCAATTATTAAATTGCAAATGCAACAATCTAACTCTTTGCACCAACGCTCACAGACAAATAATCAAATGTAAATACAATTCTAGAAATTTCATAATTGGATATGGATTGGATCCGATCCTGGTATATCATTTGCGTATGGCGCTTCAATTTGGGCCGTTGGATGGATGAGAAAAAAAAGGTCTAAACAATCACACAGGTATGTTCATCATCGTATATACAGATGGAGATGGTTTGGTGTGAAATCCACCAGAAAAGAAACGAGGATCTGGATCCCACTACTGCATCTGCATGTGCATCATGTGGGCGGCATTGATGGTAAGATGGTTCATTACCCACTTGGTCTCTTTCACTATCCATTCAGATTTTACATTCTTGCACAAAAATCACATGATCAGTTGATCTGATCACCTGGTGAATTATATTGTGTAAGGTGTCTGATAAACTAATATTTCTGTCGTCTTTTAGTTATTATTCTCTTGATATACTTGGCCACTCATCTAATGCCATCCGTTTGATTGGCCAAGGTGTCTGATACCAATACAAGATGACTTGTGAGTGTTAAGAAGATCCCAATCTGGCGAAGAAATGCTTCCTCATGTGGCAAAATTTTCACCAATAATCCTTTCATGATGAGCCCAATCACTAATCTACAAATTTTCTCACCTATTTTAGGTTTTTATTTTATTTTATTAAATTTTCAGCTTATCACATCATCGCACATGAAGGCCGGGAGGTGGCAAGATTAGTAGGTAGCCTGGTTTTCTTTTCTCTGTGCAGGAACCTTTTGTAATTTGTAGTTTTGTACAATTAAAGAATCTCGTCTGTACCCCGAAATCCACTCTCTGTGGTTGCTGTCCCGCCACTGATATTTCCTCAACCACTTTCCAATTCCCTCCCTCCTGGGCTGTCGCTCTCTAAATCCACTTCTTTGTCCATTGGCTCTTCTCGCTTCCTCTTCTTGTAATCCTTCAATTTGTTTTCTTTACAACGAGAAGACTTCCATGGATTGATGGGTTAAGTTCTGATAGCAACTCTAAGCCTCTAACCCGTAACAATGCGTACTTCAGCTGTATCTCAAGAGCCCATGAATTTTGTCGACGTTTTGTACAAGTTGGATTGTTTTCCCTTGGATTCTAGAGGTTTTTACCACTTAGGTTCTAATGGGTACTGCTCGATTTTGTCGAGTTTCTTGCGCAGTGATGGATTTGGGGGTCTGGCTGGGGAGAAGAAGAGACCCAAGGTGGTGGCTTCCTTGGGTTTGAGCAGGGGTGTTTCAAGGGTACAGAGGATTTGGAATGAGTTCAATAGGGCTGTTAGGATGCACTGCGAGAGGATCCCAATTGGGTTTGCTTCCGTTGGTGTGTCTACTGGGGAGAACGGGTTGAGAGAAGATGGATGTGGTGTCCTGGAGGAAGAGGGGATGAACTTGAATGGGGTTGAGGCGGTGAATCCAAAAAGGGTTCTGATTTTAATGAGTGACACTGGTGGTGGCCATAGAGCTTCTGCCGAAGCTATCAAAGCGGCCTTTGATGAAGAATTTGGAGATGAATATCAGGTCAGTTCGACTTGGCTTCCATCAATGTAGGATTTATTCGATTATTTTCTGATAATGTTGAGTGTGTTAAGAGTATATGGTGCAGGTCTTTATTACGGATTTGTGGACGGACCACACCCCATGGCCGTTTAATCAATTGCCCAGGAGCTATAGCTTTCTGGTGAAGCACGGACCACTCTGGAAGATGACGTATTATGGATCTGCTCCGCGGTTGGTGCATCAATCCAATTTTGCTGCGACTTCGACGTTTATAGCTAGGCAAGTCTCTTCTTCCCTTTATTTAAATTCTTACATTTAAATCTTGTGATGTCATTCTGTATTGGCATCGGTAGAGAAGCCTTGTTGATTAACAACTGAAACACAATGAAACCCGTGTATTAGCAGCTTACAGAACAAGCCCAAAATTAATGATGTCTTTACTCTTCCGAGAAGAAATATATGTGAGAATAAGGAACTTCTATATAGCTACGGGGTAACATCTCTGAATTCTTAGGAAATTCCATCCAGTGATTCAATGATATAATATTGTAAACATAGTTTTCAAGGTGCCAAGGCGACTAGGCAATGGWTTTTTTTTTTTAAGTAAAAATCACATATCCTAGGGTAGTTCYBTAGGTTCCATARCMAACTTTCTTTAATMAYTATCCATAATTTTCATAAGAAAATTATAAACTTCATGTTTAAGTCTAGAAAATCAACATATTTATGAGAAGAAAAAGAAGGAAAGAAAATAAAAAAAATATAGGGGCTGAACCCCTATTTTTGTTATAGGAAAAGAAAAGAAAAGGTGGAAGAAGAAGGAATGTGTTGATTAGACAAAATTTTAAGTTCATCCCTGATAGGTCCTAGCCAAAGCTAGAAAGGAAAGACTATTCTTCTTAAGGTGAGAATAAAACCGTAAGGTTTATTTAACTTCCAACTGCCCATCCATGTGGTTGGATGGTGTTTAAATACAAGAAATTCTAACTGTCTACCACTGAGATAGCCTCAAAGTAAGGGATTAGCCTTCTAACTACATAGCCGATCCCTATGCCATCTCATAATAACAAATTAACAAGAATAACAAACTAACCTATTTGGCCGATTCTCATGCCATGTCAAACTAACAATCAACAACTTAACAACCTAACTTCTTAACCGGTTCTTGTGGCTAGCAACCTGACCTCCCTGACCGATTCCTGCTCTACTGGGCCATTGCATGGGCCATGCATGATGGCTTTTATTCTACGTATTTTGGGTTGCGCGTAGGCACCCTGTTCGACCTTCGTGGCCCATCATTGCCCCCATCTTGCAGATGGACCTTGTCCTCAAGGTCCAGATTGATGTACTTCTCGCGCAGCTCTTGAGAATTTTCCCATGTGGCATCTTTGTTGGGAAGATTCTTCCATTGGACGAGGCTTTCTTCCACGAAGGTGGATCCTTTCTTCACCCAGCGGGTATCCAGAATGGCTGCCGGTTCTGTGACAAGTTCTCTATCCTCATTTATGGGCAGTAACTCGGTGCTAGTGGCAGTGGTTTCGCCCACCTGTCTTTTGAGTAGGGAAATATGGAAAACTGGGTGGATGCGCGAGCCTTCGGGAAGTCGAAGTTTATAGGCCACCTTGCTGATTCGTTCTTCAATTTGGTACGACCCATAATAGCGACTGGCCAGCTTGTGATAGGCTCGCCTATGAACAGTCTACTGTCGGTACGGGTGGAGTTTGAGGAAGACCAGATCTCCTACTTGGAATTCCATGTCTCTTCTTTTGGAGTTAGCCATTTGGGTCATGCGGTTAATCGTTGCATGTAGGTTGATTTTGAGTTGCTGCAAAATGGTATCTCGTGAGAGCATGGCTTGATCTACCTCTTCTACCGGGGATGTTCCGCCTTGGTAATTTGGAATACGAGGTGGTGGTCTTCCATAAAGGGCTTGAAAGGGCATCATTCCGATAGAGGAATGGTAGGTGGTGTTATACCAAAATTCTGCCCAYGGGAGGAAGGAGCTCCACTTTCGAGGTTGTTGGAAAACAAAGCAACGAAGATACTGCTCTAGACAACGATTGACCACTTCGGATTGTCCATTAGTTTGGGGGTGATAGGCGGAGCTCATGTGCAATTTGGTACCGGACATTTTGAAGAATTCCCGCCAAAAGTGGCTGACGAAGATAGGATCTCTGTCGCTAATGATTGTCTTTGGCATACCGTGGAGCTTCACAATTCCTTCTATAAACCTTTCGGCTACTAATTTCGCCGTATAGGGGTGTGGTAAGGCCAAGAAATGAGCTGATTTAGTAAGACGGTCTACTACCACAAAAATAGTGGTTTTACCCTTGGAGGGTGGTAGACCTTCTATAAAGTCCATGGTAATGTCGTCCCATACTTGGCAGGGAACGGGTAATGGCTGTAGTAGTCTTGCTGGGGATAAAGTGTCTGCCTTATTTTTTTGACAAATGACGCAAGAGGCCACGTATTTCTAGATATCTTTATACATGGAGGGCCAATAGAGCTGTTGTGCCATACGCTTGTATGTTCTTAGTACCCCCGAGGTTCCACCATATGGGTAGTCATGAAATTCTTGTAAGAGGGTAGGGACGAGGTGGGATTGAGGAGGGATCACGACCCGGTTTTTGTAAAATACCAGTCCATTCTTCCATGTGTAGGGAACTCTAGGACTCTCCGTTGCAAGCTTGCCGATGCGGATCATGTAAGGGTGAGTGCTGGCTTCTTTCTTGACGGTGTCCCACAGAGATGTTTGAGGAATAAAAAGAGTATTAAGGCTAGGACTGCCTAGTACTCTAGATAGAGCATCTGTTGGACACCCGTCCAGGCTTGTAAATGATCTCATAGTCATACCTGAGCAGTTTGGACACCCACTTCTGTTGTTCTGGTGTCCCAATGCGTTGCTCTAAGAGATACTTGAGGCTGTGCTGATTGGTTTGGACGTAAAATTTTCGGCCCAACAAGTAAGGTCGCCATGTCCGTATTGCCTGAACAATGGTGAGCATCTCTTTGGCATAGGTGGACCAAGTTTGTTTGTTGACGCCCAGAGCTCGGCTCATGAATGCTATGGGTCGTTCATGTTGCGTCAATACTGCTCCAATACCTGCCCCGGATGCATCTGACTCAATGATAAAAGGCTCATCAAAATTAGGCATTGCTAGCGTGGGGGTCGTGGTCATTGCTTTCTTCAAGGCTGTAAATGCCTCTTGGGCTTCGGTGGTCCATCGAAATTCACCCTTTTTGAGAAGATTAGTGAGGGGTTGAGCGATGATCCCATAGTTGCGGACGAACTTCCTGTAATATCCTGTAAGGCCTAAGAAGCCGCGCAAGTCAGTAACATGAGTGGGTTGAGGCCATTTAAGCATAGCCTCAATTTTCCCTTGGTCTACTTTGACCCCTTGGGAAGTGACAATGTGTCCCAGGTACTCCACTTCTGGCTGGCCGTATATACATTTACTAAACTTGATAAAAAATTGGTGATGCCTTAAAACCTCAAAAGCTGTTCTAACATGTTCAAGATGCATGCTCCAGTTGGGGCTATAAATAAGAATATCATCAAAGAAAACTAGCACAAACCTTCGGAGATAGGGACGGAAAACATAATTCATAATAGCCTGAAAGGTGGAAGGTGCATTACACAGGCCAAAGGGCATAACCAAGTACTCATAGTGACCATTGTGTGTGCGAAATGCCGTTTTATGAATGTCATGTGGGTGGATCCGTACCTGATGGTATCCGGACCGTAAATCAAGTTTAGTAAAGGAGGCTCCATATAGTTCATCTAGTATATCGTCGACAGTTGGAATAGGAAATCGATCCTTAATGGTCACGGCATTGAGTGCCCTGTAATCGGTACAGAAACGCCAAGTCCCATCCTTCTTTTTAACTAGCAAGACAGGGGAAGAAAAGGGACTTGTGCTAGATCGTATTAGCCCCAACCGTAACATGTCCTGTATTTGTTTTTCTATCTCAGCTTTTTGGAAATAGGCATACCTGTACGGGCGGACATTGACGGGTTCCGTTCCTTTTTTGAGATTGATGCGGTGGTCGATCTCTCTCCGTGGTGGCAGCTGTGTGGGCTCTTGGTAGAGGTCTTGTATTCGGCCAGTAGTTGCTGCATATCCGGGGGTAGTTGTGGTGACACTTCTTCCGTGACTGCTTGGAGACAGACGGCAAATAGCGAATGTCCCTGCTTTATCCCCTTTGAGATTGCTTTGAAGGATGCAGGCTGAATCGGTTGGTTGTCGATCCCCTTCAACAGCCGGTGTTGGTTGGCCCAAGAAAACTCCATCGTCATTTTCTTCCAATCACATGCCACTGTGCCCAATTGCTCGAGCCAATGGATTCCTAGTACCATATCCAACCCAATCAGTGGTAAAGAATAAAGCGTTAAGGTGAACGGGATACCTTGTAGTAAGACGTGCACATTTTCAAATCTTCCTCGGCACTTAAGGGGTTTGCCATTGGCTACTTTGACATTGAAGGGCTCGGTAGGCACTACCGGTAATTGCAGCAGTTCGGCTATTCTGTTGTTGATGAAGTTTTGGGTGGATCCACTATCGATAAGAACAATCAGTTCGTGGTATCCTACCTTGGTCGTGATACGCATGGTTCTAGCCGTCTCCGGTGAGTAGTAACAGCTGCGGCCCCTTGCATTTGTGTTCGGGCCCAAATTTCTCGTCGCAGTTGAAACACAGACCTTGAACATGCCTCCTCTGCATCTCTGTCCAAGAAAGACGCTTCAGTGATGTAGTCGTCTTCGTCTTTGTCAGGAAAGAGTCACCGGCGGTCCTGGTGGCTGTATGCAGGGTCTTCTCATGACGACGCAGCTGTTCATCCTTCATTCGTGCCAGGCTGATAGCTTCCTTCAAGGATTTCGGTTTAAACATCCGAATCCCGTCGGCTATGTCCGTTTTGAGACCTCCCATGAACGTACCCACCAACGCCTTTTGGGTCCATCTGTGCACCCTATTGCCCAATCTTTCGAATTCCTTCTGATACTCCTGCAGAGACTCCATTTGTCGTATTTTTGATAACGACTCATCGAAGTCTTCGCAGTCAGTTGGGCCGAAATGAGCCCAGAGTTCTTCTACAAAAATCTTCCACGTTACCTCCTTTCTGTCTTCGCGATAGGCCCGACGTAACCATTGCCACCATTGGTTTGCTTCTTCAAATGGAAGGAGGCGAGTGATACCTTCTGTGGTTCCTCGGTGTGCTGGTATTCGAAGAATTGGTCAACACGGGCGAACCATTCGGTTGGGTCATCATCGGAATACTTGGGAAACTCGAGCTTGGCTAATTTCGAGGAGAACATGGGTCGTCCTTCTTCTGTATTGTCACGAGAAGGTCCGGAGGAGGACTGTCCGCTGTGACCATTAGCGTGGCTCAGAGATGGTTCCTGCCGAGTCAACAAGGCTTCGGACATCCTACTAATAGCTGCCTCGAGCTGGTGTTACTTGTCATTAACACCTGACTCGAGCCTGCTCAAATTTGCTTGGAGTCCCTCGAACCCAGCTTCCAAACTCTCTATTCTCTCTTTGTTAGTGGCCATGGTGCCTAGCTCTGATACCAATAATAGGTCCCAGTCAAAGCTAGAAAGGAAAGACTATTCTTCTTAAGGTGAGAATAAAACTGTAAGGTTTATTTAACTTTCAACTACCCATCCATGTGGTTGGATGGTGCTTAAATACAAGAAATTCTAACTGTCTACCACTAAGATAGCCTCAAAGTAAGGGATTAGCCTTCTAACTACATAGCCGATCCCTATGCCATCTCATAATAACAAATTAACAAGAATAACAAACTAACCTATTTGGCCGATTCTCATGCCATGGAAAACTAACAATCAACAACTTAACAACCTAACTTCTTGACTGGTTCTTGTGGCTAGCAACTTGACCTCCTTGACCGATTCCTGCTCTACTGGGCCATTGCATGGGCCATGCATGATGGCTTTTATTCTACGTACTTTGGGTTGCGCGTAGGCACCCTGTTCGACCTTCGTGGCCCATCAATCCCTCACTTATTGGTTCAGATTTTGAAGTCATTGAGGGTTCAATACAGAAGTTAGCAATGTTTGTGTTGATTAAGCCCTAACAAATAAGAAAATAATAAAAATAAATTAGTTCATAAACACAAAAAATGAATATTTTTCTTTAATAATGTCTATTTTATAATTATAATCTAAAAAAAATAACAATATAAAAGTATTTTATTACACAGTATGCAAAACTTCTTGGCGACTGGGCGAGGCGAGCCTCTAAGGGCGCCTTGCCGCCTAGGCGGTCGCCTTGACAATTATGATTGTAAAATTGATGAACCTTCTAATTGTTATTTTGATTTGCACAATTTCATGGTACACAGTGCATATTAACCATGTTGATGTCCCAAACAATATTCCCTGGATTCCCTAACCAGCGCACCACCTTGGAATCCCTTCAATAATCAAGTTGTCCACATTCATATGTCCCCAGTTATCTGCACTCCTTAAGTATGGCATGGAGTTCCTGTCCCTAGAACCATGCTTAGTTTAAAAGGAAAAGACCGGAAATTTGTTAAATGCTGGATTTTAAAATTAGCTTACCTTTTGGTAGCTTGAAAGGTATCATAGCAACCAACACATTCTTTTCTAGTTGACACCTAGAGGCTTTTTCTGTCTAGAATAGTTCTATAGTATGTCTTTTGGTGTAATACCAATGAACTCGATACAGAAACGAATAAAACACAATTTTCTTAAGTGTTAAATTTTAACATTAGATAGCTGATGGATGTTATAACAAGTCCTTGGAGTACATGGCAGTATGGTTAGGATTTATGCTTGACAGATTTTGCAGTTAAAGTTTCCAAGACTTCATTCTATGCTTGATTGCACGTTCCATGCAATGTTCTACATGCTCTCATCTGAGTCATCTCTAAAAAGAAAATAAAAATCAGTTGACAGCTAGATGACAACACAAGTGCATGTATTTTTCTTTATATTTAATCAACTTGCAGAGCCATTTCATTCCTCCTTTTAGTTAGGTTGAATTATTGGTGCAAGCCATCTATTTTCTAATACATATAACATGAATTCTTCCATAAAGGCATAAACTCTCTTATCACCTATCCAGATTGTCATTTTGTTCTTCCTTTTAATGAAATTTTCTTTTTTTTACTTATAAAAAAACACTCTTAAATTTGATTTTTTCTATGTGAAAAGTTTAGTCTCTATGATGTAATGTATTGTGTCTTGGATCTTGGATTTTTACCTGTTTGTGTGGTCAACAAACCACTTACAAAATTCAAGAGTTCATTCTTAGAATATATAGGTTCTTTTATAGGCTGAAAGTGATGAGGAGGATAGTTCTGGGGAGGAGCAGGAAAAGAATTCATCTCTTTCTTCTTTCTTAATATTTTTTTTCTTTATTTGTCTTAAAAAAATATTGTAATAGGAGTTTACTGTTTCCTTTTTTGATTGTTTATTTGTTGTTTAATTCTCTAAATCAAACAGCTGGCTTATAGGGTCTTTTCTTTGGGTGTTTAGTTATGTTGTGAGAGCAGTATGGTCTCTTGGCATTCTTTTCAAGGGGCGGATATTGACCTTGAGACGCTAATACCAAGCTTTTCTATTTTAGCTGATTTTTAAACTAAGATCATTATCAGTAACTATATTTTGTGAAATTGAGATAAACTCTTGACATGTACAACTTTTGTATAGTATTATTTTTTTGAAGATAAAAGAAAATTTATTAAAAGAAAAAGAATTACAAGAAAGGCTATAAGCAATCACTCGAGAGAAAAGTCAACCCAAAGAAAAAACTCAGAAGGAACTAACAAAAGCTTTGATAGCATAAAGACTAATCCTTCTATCAAATCCCCACACATAAAACAAGAATACATTACAACCCAATAACATTAAAAAGCCTGCCCAATATCTGTCAAGAAACCCAACAGAAATTCTAACCTCTCCGAAATGGACATGACTTCTTTATCTCTTCTCTGTTCTTTTGAGTGTGTTCTTGTTTTTTTTTGATTGGCCTTTTGGGTTTCTTAACTAACTTGATTGGCCTTTTGAGTAGCACTTCCAAACAAAGGACCTTGGTAAATTAAAATATTTCTTGGGGATAGAAGTAGCAAGGTCTAAGAACGGTATTAATTTGTGTAAGAGGAAGTGTGTTCTTGATTTGTTGGAGGAAATAGGAATTCTAGGTGCTAAACCAGTTGAAACACCTATGGAACCAAATATCAAATTGAGTAGTGATGTGGGTGAGGAGTTTGAAGATCCCGGAAKGTATAGGCGGTTGGTGGGTAAACTAAACTACCTAACCATTACTCGGCCAGATATTTCATTTATRGTTAGTGTGGTGAGTCAGTTTATGCAAAATCCTTGGGTTCCACATTGGGATGCAGTTTTAAGGATTGCAAGGTAATTGAAGGGAGCTCTTGGTTGTGGCTTGTTATACAAAAGTGGAGGAAATATTGAAATAGAAGGATACACCGATGCTGATTGGGCTGGTTCTGTATCTGACAGAAGGTCCACTACAGGTTATTATACCTTTCTTGGGGGTAATTTGGTGACATGGAAGAGTAAGAAATAAACAGTGGTGGTAAGAAGTAGTGCAGAAGCTGAATACAAAACCATGACACATACAACTTGTGAGCTATTGTGGTTGAGAAATCTTCTATAGGAGATGAGGTACTCAATTGACACTTCAATGAAGCTTTATTGTGACAACCAAGCTGCAGTCCACATCTCTTTTAATCCAATTTTTCATGAGAGAACAAAACATATAGTAATTGATTGTCACTTTGTGAGGGAGAAGGTGCTAAGTGGAGTGATAGCCATTGCATATGTTAACACAGGAAATCAATGGGCAGACTTATTCACCAAAGGGTTGAGTCAAGGAAGAGTGGGCTACATATGTAACAAGTTGGAACTATATGATATATACTCACCAGCTTGAGGAGGAGTGTTAGTGTCGACTGTATAGGAGTAGTTTTGTCAATTTGTTTATGTTTGGTGTGAGGTGTCATGTTTAAGTTAAGTGATGTGTCCCATACTTAAATAGGGGCACAACTGACCTTTTGTTTTTCATTAGAAAAGTATAAATACAATCTGACCGACTAGAGAGAATAGAACTCTCTCTAGTTCGAACCAGTTTTTCCTTCTCTCTTCTCTTCTCTTCTTCTTCTCTCTCTATCCTTTTTAGTTTTCTGCTACTGTTATTGCTTACTGAATTCTGGTGCAGGTCTGAACTTTATCATTACCCAATGTTGTTCCCAGCTATCTGGGGTCTTGGGAAGGGTGGACTGGATACATTCTAACCATTGGCATTTTTTTTTTGCACAAAGTGGCCGTTCTCAGACTCAAACCTGCATTCTCACACTTGACTGACCAAGATTTTACCAATGAACTTTCAGACCAAATAAACCCTAAATTAGATTTCAGATTTCTAATGTTTCAGTCCTGGCAATATAGAATAAGCCCTACATTTCCTCCTCAGATTATTCTCATGTAATCCCAAATGACATGATCATACTTCTTCAGTCTAAACTCTAAAGTCATGGCCTATTTCCTTCAACTGTTTTACATCATCCTGTATTTTTACATAAACCACATGTGCTTAAATTTACTGTAGTGTATCCTATATATGCATGCGTTTACAAAACCTTGTTTCTGCATCTGGCTGCGGTGACTTGATAAGTTCCATGAACCTTTTGATACATGTCTGTTGATTCTATATTGTATTTCTCTACAGAGAGGTTGCAAAAGGACTGATGAAATACCAGCCAGATATTATTATCAGTGTGCATCCCCTGATGCAACATGTTCCACTTCGTATACTGAAGGGAAAGGGTCTTCTGAAGAAGATTGTATTTACAACAGTTGTTACAGATTTAAGCACTTGTCATCCTACATGGTATGATCTGCATTTGTATTTAGTGTTCCTCCAATTGCTCATTTCTCTTGTAAATCATGTCCATCTTTCATTTGGTCATTGTTTTGGCCAGGTTTCACAAGCTTGTCACAAGATGCTACTGCCCAACAACAGAGGTGGCAAAAAGAGCATCGAAAGCTGGCCTTCAGCCTTCTCAAATTAAAGTTTATGGCCTTCCTGTGCGACCTTCTTTTGTTAAGCCTGTTCGACCTAAGGTTGACAGCCATCCTTTTTGAATTGCCTTTGATTCTTTTATTACTCATTCTATCCTATGTATCTTGCATAACAATTTTTAGTAAGGATGGCTAAGATATGTTGGGCATATCATAAGGACAATTTACCGTTTCCATATAAACTGATGCTATAAATATCTCAGGGGCTTGGCAGCCTCTATTTAATGCTTCTTCTAGATGTACTGCATCTTGCTAATATTATCAGGTCTATCTTACATGCTTAGCATACTCAGCTCAACATGATATGATACTAATGATGACACAACAAATCGATTCACTATAATGAACCTCATAAATGTTAGGACTTTCATTTAGCTGACAGGTAACAAGTCTTGAAGAATATGTAGCTTAAAAACTAAAAGGACAGTATCAATATAACAGACTGAGATATTCTTATCTGCAGTCTGTTCCTTGGATTTTGAGAATTGAAGAGTCTTACCCACTTTTCCCATCCCAGTCCTTATCGATTCCTGTATTTTGGCATCTTAGTTATCCTGCCCTATAATAATATTCTTTTATCAATAACAAGAGGTTTCCTCTTGAAAAATAACAAAAAGAAAATATTGAGCACAAAGAAATGCAGAGGCTTGTGGCCTCAGACAATGGGGGACAATAATAGTCACCAAGAAGCAGCAATACAAAGTTAAAAGTTTAAAACAACCACTAAAGTGGAAAACAACAAACCAAAGATGTACAATTGCTCTGCAATGCTGTAATCCTGTAATCTTTTCAATTCTCTAATGAAAGTTACCGTTTCCTATAAAAAAAATGCTGGTCCTGGAATAGCTCAGCCCTCAGCCCTCAGGGAATTTTTTTTCTAGAAAGATCATCGTTAAGTGACTCGGCCTCAATGGTCCATAATTGGTCCATAATGGGTGTCTCTAATCAAACAGATCACTAGCTTGGAGTCTCCTGCTTCCGTGATCCTCTCAAACTCCATGTAGAGAAAATAGAGATCTGACTGACCTCCCCATTGTGGACCTTCTTTTGGTTAATATTACTACCTGATCTATCACATACATTTGACATGATGAATGTTGAAGAAAGGGTTATGACAGTGGATTTGTTTTGGCTTAGATTTTGCCATCTTAGATTGTTACCTTAAATTTGATTGATGTATATGTTGTAAACATTTGGCCTATTTTCTTATTTATAACTAGGTTGAATTAAGGAGGGAGCTGGGAATGGATGAAGATCTTCCTGCTGTATTACTTATGGGAGGTGGAGAAGGCATGGGTCCAATTGAGGCTACTGCTCGGGCGCTTGGAAATGCATTGTATGACAAAAATCTTGGGGAACCAATAGGCCAAATTCTTGTGATTTGTGGCCGCAATAAAAAACTTGCAAACAGATTATGTTCAATCAACTGGAAGATTCCTGTTCAGGTATGCTTTGGGCTTAACTTCTATAAAGGGCCTCTGTTACAACTTTTACCATTTAAAACCAGTTCCTCTTTACCCTGTTGAAATTTTAAATGAATCAAAATTTCAAAGTGAAATTTGGGTAGGTAGTAATGTGGTTGCATCATTTTAACATTATAATATTTTATTGGGGTTGAGGTCTGACCTGCTGGAAACTGACCTGAACTTAGACTGAGTTGAAGTTACTCAACCTGAAGCCAAGTAAGTCCTTGCTGGTTAGCAAGGCCAAAATGTCAGACCTGAAACCAATATTTAAACTATATTGAGATTTTGAGTTTGAACTATAGAGAACACTGATCTGGTCCCCACTGTGTTCGTAGGACAGTATGTGCAATTATTTGTTTCAGTCATGTTAGTGTTAGTTGGTGGTCAGCTTGTTATTTCAGTTGTTATTTATTTCAGTTTGTTATTTGCTTTATTTGTCATGTAAGTATTAAGGGCAGATCTGTCCTTTCCTCTATGTACTGAACATAACCTATAAATACTAAGAGAGTGGCGGCGGCAGATCAATTGGAGAATCTGTCCCTCCTTTCAAATCTTTGTGTTCTCCTGTTCTTCTCCTCTCTTTTCTTATTTTCCTTACTTTTCTTCTACCTTTTCTAATCTGAAATCCATTAGGATTCAAGGCTGATTGTAGTCTTGATCGCCTACTTGAACCATTTCCTTCCTTTTTTATTTCTTTGGTCAGTGGAAGTGTTTCTTTTGTGTGATAATAGCTTGTTTAGAGATGGTAGTGCCAATTAGAATTTCCATGTCTGTTTATATTACCATAATTGCAAATTGCTTAGATCAGTTTGTTTCGAAACTCCCATGTCAATGTTTTCAAACCAGATCAGACCAGATGAAATTGGTTGAATCAGAATGGATGCATTTCCAGTCCAATGAGAACTGTGGATAAACTGGAAAATTTGAGGTTGAACTGCTGGTTGAAATGGAAAAAACATTCCCCCTTTCTGTTTTGATGTCTGGTCCAGTTTCAAGCCATTGGTCTTATCCAGATATATGGTTAGTCCAAGAGTTGCCTCCAAATAAGTGGTCAATATTGGTCAATGGTGGGGGAGGGGGGAGGGGGCAGTTGCATGGATGACATTCAAACTTAGTTCCTTATCATCTCACTGGACTACATTTTTCATCTATTACCTCTTTTCATTCAAAAAGTGGTTGTCTTATAGTAGAAATGGAATTCATTTTCAGGTGAAGGGATTTGTCACTAAAATGGAGGAATGTATGGGGGCCTGTGATTGCATTATTACAAAGGTAAATCTGTCGTGGATTTACTTGTTCTTCTCTTTTGAAAAATTTTCATATTTTTAGTTATATTTGTAATATGGCATCTGCAGGCGGGACCTGGGACTATTGCAGAAGCAATGATACGGGGCCTCCCCATAATTCTCAATGATTATATTGCTGGACAGGTAAGTTTGTTGGTTTTACTCTTATATTTTCTTGGGCTCTACTTGGAATGTGGGAATGGATTTCAAACTGGATTGCAATCTAATTCCTGTCATTCAAATGTCAACTTCCACTTGGTTATTTCAGTTCCAGTAATATGCAGAATTCAAAGACTAAAAATATGTATTTTGCCTAATTCATCCCCTCTGCAGAAATGGGCTCAAACTATGGAACATGTAGACTTGTGGCCTTGTGGAATTTATCCCCCCCCAATTCCACTGTCTATTCCAATTCTGCTCTGATCCAAGTGCAACCATAGTTCCAAACATCATGTTTTGGCTAGCTTTAATTGTACAAATTTATACTCTGATTGCTAGTAAGTTTTTACCTTCCATTCAAATCATAATTTCTTTCAAGGGAAAATCCTCACTCATAGATCACAGAGTCACAGTGATAGATAGGTCTAGATGTCTTTAAAGACCTAAAGCAAAATAGATCAATGCTTACCAAGGAAATTGTGAGAGTTGGCCACAAGATGTATGAGTTGGCACCATTGCAAAAAATACCAAATGCAAATATTTGCTCAAATTTGTTCCTTTTAATCCAAATTGTGGGTTTTAAGTAGAGATTTTATACTATCTCCAAAGAGTCTAATAGACTCGTATGCATATGTGAGACTTCAAAATAAACTCATGCTTAAAAGAAAATCTGCCTTAATTTCAATGATATACTTTTGAATTTTGACACATTACAACTTTACAAAGGCAACCATCATATATACAAAAAGAGAATAAAAAGAAGATAGAAAACCTTAATGGGTTCTTTTGTTGGCTTCTGTTGCCATATAACAAAATTCTATGTTAAAAAAAAGATAAGAGTCTTATTTTCACCGGTGATCTGAAATTAGGGGCGGTTGACCCAAAGCATTTTACACCGCTTAAGGCTTGGACCTTCGAGCTGGGCCCATTGAAATTTTAACAACCAACCCAAGCTTGAAGAAGTTGCACCCCTATCTGAAATAGCTGCCAGTTTTCACTGCTTTGCCTACAGCTAGAACTGTAAACAGACCAGATTTGGACTGGATTTAGATATTTTGTGATCTGATCCAGTTACCTAGTTTACAATATCAAGGTTCCATCTGAACAGGGTTGAATTGAATTTATATATGTTTTATCTTCAATCAAATCTCTTTCACAAAACTTGAATCTACAACTTCTTAGTTAAAAAACACAGTTAGTTGGATGCAGGTTACATACACCAATTTGTTAATTATGTATTTGTTTAATCTTATGGGATACAATTAATGTGGATTGGAATTTGATACAATTATAGACAGATTTACCATTACTTTTTGGATTAGTAGGTTTATATCTGAATCAATGATCCAATCCATTTGATAGCCCTATGGGTAGTGCATAGCATTTCATAGATTGATTCTTATTACAGTTAGCAGCCATTGCTTGGTAGATGGTAAAATCCTGGATGACAAGTCTGAGAAGGCTTGTTTCCAAGTCTGAGAGTAGCCACTTTATGCAGGTTAGGTCTATATCCAGGTCCACCCTTCCCAAGACCCCAGATAGCTGGGACAAACATTAAGTAATGACCTTGTGGCCTTATTATAGTTATTGATGGAGTGATTGTGCAAATCTAAGCTCATTCAGGAGGCCAATATTCTTTTAGAAGTTAGATTCTCTAATAGAAACTGTTCCTGAAGGTTCCCCTAAACATGGATGGACCTAGACTGTTAAAGGAACATTAGTGAAAGTTTGACTTGAATGAACCTCCAAGATGGCTGCTGAACCACGACATTCTTTTTAAGAACTGGATAGAGAGGAGATGACCTCACAATATATACTTTATCTACAAACTAGATTTGTTAACCCCTTTCAAATTCCTATAAATTGACAATGAAGATGCTCGAGACCATTCACTATGAGTTGGTAACTTTTACCCTCAAAATTTCATTTATTCTCTTTGCCCAAGATGACTCCACAAGACAATGGTATCTTGAAGTGCATACACAAAGCAAACTTGAACTGATCCTACAATATCTTCCTTTATCTTCTCTAGCATTGCACCATCAATGTATGGTTGTTTTCTAGAGCCTTCAACTGATCAAATTTCTTATATCCCTGTTTGCGTCACTATTCTATTACAAATTTCTTGTCCCTGTCTCAACAACTTAAAATTCTGCAAATTAAGTGCATTAAAAACTGAGATGATAATAGCAAAAAGTTCAACCTCTTGTTGGTTTGTTCTGGAATAACAACACACTGGGGATTTGGAAATATGGAAATCTTATTAGGGAAGATAGAAAACTGGCTTGAGAGAAGAATGGAAAATATGGAAATCTCCTTTCTTGCTTGAGAGAGAAGAGAGTCCTTCCATCCTATAGTTTTTGAGGCCACTCTTTCGTTAGTGTGATTGAACAATTGACACTTCCGAAATTTTGAACCTTGATAAAAAGAAGAAGAAGGTGAGAAAGATGGGAGAGGAGAGGAAGTACAAGCTGGCGGGGAAATGGAGACTGGAGTTGATCATTGAAGCCAAATCTTTCCTGTTTGAGCAGGGAAGGACAAAGGGGAAGGCTCACTTGAAAATCAGAGAAGGGAGCAGGGCGACGATTCTCCTACCAGAGGAGGCCTGTGTGTGGTTGAAAGGTTTTGTAGATGGAACTGTCAATTCCTTACGGGAAGAAGGTTGGAGAAACTCGTT
>NW_010729348.1:402082-471565 GCF_000365185.1 Nelumbo nucifera | reverse complement strand
CTTGAAGGTATTCGAAGAGCAAAGGAATTAAATATTAGCCGCTTGATTCTGGAAGGTGATTCGAAGGTGGTGGTTAGTTGGTTGAAGACAGAGCACAGTGGTTTGTGGAACTTTAACAATGAAAAAAAACAGTTCTTATGGCTGGGTAGGGACATTGAGATTCAGTACAACTGGGTGAAAAGGAGTGCCAATTCATTTGCGGATGGGTTGGCCAAGCAAGGAGTGAATAGGGAGGCTGTTTTTTTGGGCTAGTTTTTAATATTTTTCTTTGCATTCCCTGTGTTTTCTGTTTTTGGGGAGCTAAGTTATTTTATCTCCCCCTTTGTATACTTATTCCCTCTCTTCTCTTAATTTAATGAAAATGATGTTATTGATAAAAAAAAAAAAGGTTCAACCTCTTCTAAATTTCACTTGTACTAGACTGTTGTGGGTTCTAATCCTACCTGTCAAAACCATTTAAAATACTGGAAATTTCAAATAAGCAACCTTGGTTTCCTAAGGAGCATACTTTCCTGTAAAGAACCACCGGTTAGAACTTAAACCAATAAACTAAGAAAGATGTTCGTAGAAATAAATCAAGTAGGTTCATATGCACAATATATTTATTTCCGGTATCATATGCATGATATATCTCGGTTAGACTTCCGATATGTTTTTCCTGCTAAATTTGAGCATATTCTGATTTGCTTTTAACATTGCAGGAAGCGGGAAACGTGCCCTATGTGGTGGAAAATGGATGTGGAAAGTTCTCAAAATCGCCAAAACGAATAGCCAATATTGTTGCTCAATGGTTTGGTCCAAAGACTGATGAGCTTAAGGCCATGTCTCAGAATGCATTAAAGCTGGCAAAGCCAGATGCAGTTTTTAAGATTGTTCATGATCTTCATGATTTGGTGAGTCCAAGGAGTTTGCTTGTATCCCAGTATTCTTGTACGGCATAATTTTCTTCTGCGATCAATTTTGCTGGTTCTTTTTTTTTTTTTGTAAAATGTTTTTTTGATGAATCTTTTCTTCTTCTTCTTCTTCTTATTATTTTTTTTTTGTAAAATGTTGTGGCCAAAATAAATCACCATGGTTCCTTGGCATTTTCTCTCTACTCATCTCCTGACCTGATCTTTGAAGTTTATTCTGCTTTGTACAACTGAAACCCAAGTACCCAACCTATCATCCTTGCAAGTTGCAATTTTGCAATTTCCCATTGCTTGAAACTGATACGAGCCTTTACAGGAGCCCTGGGGTTACAAATCACTTATAAACCTGCTGACGTGGCCATCATCCTAATCGTCATAAAGAATGAATATCAAAGGCTGCAAACTGTTATAACAGTCATTACAGTAATCATCGTTGCACATTATCGTGACCCATGATTGTAATCATTAGGCTTGATTGACAGTTGTATCGGCTTCCCATATATAATCAATCAATACTGAAATAAAGGCATTGGACGATTAAACTCTTCTTCTTCTTCTTCGATGATGTTTGTGATTGCTAAAACCCTCTTTGAGCGGTGCTTCAGCACCACAGCTCGAGGTCAGATACAAACTTGTTCCGGCAATGGGAAGGGTTTGTATCAGAAACATCAGTAATTATTAATTACCTCATTAAACCGTAAAATTCAAATAAAATGTAAACCATAAATGAAAACACTTGAATGAAGAAGGTAAACCATTGTCTTCTGTTGCACGTTTCTGTGCAGTTTGTCAGCGGAATTACTCTTAAAAAGTGAATTGGGTTCTTAAAGTGGGATAGGGCTACAAGTTGGGCCGGGTTAGGTCGGGTTGAGGCCAACCCTAGCCCCACCTTAAGTTTTAAACCCCCAACCCTAACCCTAACCCTAACCCAACCTGACTTATTCAACCCTTACCCTAGCTAAATTCCTTCAACCTTAACACAATCCGAAGCCAGCTTTGGGTTGGGCCCAACCCAACCTTCCTTTCATCCCTTAAAATCTTGTAAAACTTCTTAATCTCACATATTAACTAAACTTTCACTACATATATTAAACCTATGTTTTATTAGTATTTGTTGATATTTTTATTGGTTTTCTAAGTACAAAATTAAAAAAAAAGTGTTTGAAATGACTACAGTTTATTATAAGTTATGATTTATAATAAAGAGGAGATAAAGAATAAAATATTCAAAAAACATAAAATATGTTATTAAGGTTTTGGTATTTTCAATTAGGATTAAGTGAAGTGATTATCTTAAAAGAAATAAATGATAGTATGTGGTGGGGGCCATATAACTATCGTGCATTTAAACAAATCAATGTATGATCAAGGTTCAAAGTATCGATACGTATCGTATTGGGAGCTTTCCGATATGCCCCTACAGAGGGTGTATTGGGGTTTCGACCAGTTCAAGAGGTGGACGGACCTTAAACCGGCCCCTCTGAATTGGATTTAAAAGAACTAAAAAAAAAAAAAAACTATTGATACTGTCCGATATGCCTCTACCGGGTGTATACAACTTGTTTGGGTTCTTGGCCTGGCCTGGGATGTTTTTTAGGGCCGAAGTTTCTTTGTTTGTCTAGGGTGTGTACCTGGGGAACTCTCCTCATCCTTTTGATGTATACAACTTGTATGCCTTTTTTTCTTTAATATACTTCACCACTTTTCAAGAAAAGATAATATTCTTGTTATCTCAACAAATCAAGAGCAACCTATCATGTAAAAGATGTAGACAGATACACCTTTACTGGCTACAATATGAGGAGTCTTGTTTGCGTATCATCGAACAAAGTTCACCCCTCTAGGTGGATATGATATGAGTTAGCCATCATGGTGGAATGTTGTGACCCACCAACAAGAGAATAAGAGATTACTATTTTTTTTTTCCACATCAACTTCAATATCAATACAAGATAACTGTAATTGTTGTAACAATGAAATGCCATGACACACAGTTGGAGCTTCATCAATATCCAAGCTGCTGCTACGTTTGATGGGATTAGCTCTTGCCAAACTAAGGTACCCTTAATGGTGTCGAAGTACCAAACCAATTGGACCAATAATCAGATTTAAAAGCCGCATCTACAACTATTTTTCAGGGATGCAACAGCAACAATTAGCTTAAGCCAAGCAGTGGGATGACTAACAATCGTGGAAGCAGTACTCATCTAGCAACAAAACATCCATCATCATCTGACTTTCACAATAATAAAGGTATGATCAAATTGTACATGCTCAAACAATTGAGTGTGTTTGAAATACAATATATGCTTCATGATAATTGCACCCCTTAAAAGCCATCCATCGGCAAAAGTGTAGGCTGCAATATCTCTACACCACCGCACAACAATATATAAGCTCTTTGACATTATTAAGAGGCTACACCGTAAGTCTCAAATAAAGCCATGAACCTACCTAACCAGGCCGCTTGGGCATCAAGGCAATACAGTAATAATGTAACACGTGAAGAAGAGTTCCATCAGCACTATTGACACAATGGGAAACATGGATTAATGCGCAACCAGTGTTTTTATTACTACATCAAAGGCGGGATTGATGGAAATAGTTCTTCCACCAAATGCATTTTATCTCCACCCATGTGTTGGCCTCCTGGAGTAAAAGATGTAAGGGTCCGATTGGACCAAGCAATTCCCCATCCTTGGAGAGATATTTCCAGAAGTTCCAATTCAAAAATAAGGTTACAAAATTCACAAGAACCTTTCTAGTAGTAGTAGTAACCTTGGAGGAACTAGGGCCTTGGCATCAATCACCACAGATTCGTTCAAAGTCTCCAATATGCAAAGGGAAGATTACCATGAAGCAGTCGTGATTTTTAAATTCAACCAATAATGATTTCTCTTATGTTTTAAAAACTGGCCATACCCAAAACCAGGCATCGAAGGATGTTTGGTAGGATAAGAGGAAATCTCGAGGAAAGCATACATGTTGGCTTATAGCAAAAGGTGACATCTATTCCAGATTTCCAAAATAAAGCTACTCCTTTGGCTTGGCCTTTATGAGGAATAATGTAAGAGTTAGCATATATAAAGCCTTCTCAAACAGAATTTTGGTTTCACAAAGAAAGATAAAATCTAAGCTGTATTTGGAAACCAAATTCTGGAATCACTTAAAACTACCTTGGGGTAGTTACCCGCTCGATTGTTTCAGCTCAAGCTTTAAAATGTTAGTTTGTGAGATGGCTATGGCATATAAACTCTTGTATATTCTTCACTATCTTTTACCTTGATTGCATACATATGATCATCAGAACATTTGAAAAATATTCAACTTGCTCAAAAACTTTAGATATATGACAATGGTACAAGTGTATCAATTACACAGTTGATTTAGCTGTTGAGACATTGGATAAAGACAAATTAATGTTATTTATTTATTTTTGAAAGAGTAAAAGCTACTTCGAAGTATAAATGGTATTTCATGCTTGATTGGACTGAGCAAACTGAAAACTAAGGCATTAAGATTGTTTTCAAAAAAGAATTCAAATATTATAAAAATCATTATGGCCCATCCATACAAAAAGTTTGTAACTTCCAACCAAAAATGAAATTTCCAATTATTTTGTGAAAGAATTAACTTAATACTTAATTTATTGTTCCATTAAAAACCATCTCCACAATGAACCTTAATACTCTTCCCATAAATTCACTTGGTTGTGCTTGAATATAAGAGTCCAACTTCTCATAAACCTTCCTATGGTATTCCCAAAGTATACCCTACAACATTATAACCAACACCAATGGGTGTGTTATGAGTTAACATGCAATAGATATATGCTACATGCATAGAAGAAATATGGTATTTTGATTAATTTAAATCTAATAGCATAATATTGTGCTTAGGATGCAAAACTAGCTTATTAGTACTAGGCAAATATTATATAGTATCTTAGTGTAAAAATGGGAGCCATTGCATAGTGTATTGGTAAAGCTTCAGTCTAGCTAGAACTATGAAAATGTAAGTTCATGTCTAAGAGCCAGCCACTTTGTGCATAAAAATAATGCTAAAGGTTGGGTGGCGGGCTTCTTATCCCGATACTAAAATGGAATCCTAACCAATTACCATTATACAGTTGCACTATACACGTCACAATACTAAGAAAAGAATCAGCTTAGTTGGGTTTCAAGGTCTATTTTGTGTTGATTGAAATGTTTTAGAATAAAACAAAGATGGTGTGCCGGAGATCATTATTGGAAATAAAAATTGGCACAAAAATGATCATACGTTTTTCTAAATTATGTTTTGTAGTGCTCGGGAGAACGAATTTTTTTATGTTCTTTCTCACTCGGCCTCTAAATCAATGTTTCTAAAAAGGAATGGAGATGAACATTACTTGGAAGGAATGAAGAGAGGTGAAAAAAAAGCTTGTTGGGAAGATTGGTGAATACGTTTGAGGAATAGAAAGTTATTGCGGTTATTAGGGAAAGAAAATGTTCAAAGACGTAATAGAGTACTCTTAGCTAAAAAGGGGAATGTGGCTACATATTTGTAGTTCTAWAAGACATTCAAAAATATAGGTTGCATCGAGCAGCCAATGTATTTTGTTTTACATTTAGTGTGTGTTTTCTTCCGTGGACGTTTTATGATAGGTGTTTATTAAAACGCCATCATAATATTGCCAAATCAGCATTTTTCTCATCATATTCATCTGTACGATTGATATTTACAAAAGTGAGTATTGATTTATGTGCACATCAATCATTGGGGGAAGACTCATTTTAATGCTTCCCCCAATGGTTGAGCATTTATTCACTAAAACGCTAATGTGGTGCCTAGTTGTCAATAAACGGTTTATTAAGTACTCTAAGTTTTGAAGACAAATCAAGTACAAACATTTATTTGATTAACAGAGGGGTTGCATCTGCCCCCCATGGATTTTCCCCCCAAAAATGTCCCACAAAACCAGAACGTGACACGTGTCATGAAACATTCACACTAGGCGAGATGCATGTGAAAACAATTTGATGCCGTTTCCAACACCCGCATTAATGAAACACACACCCAAATGGGTTTCTTCTCCCATTCTTCTCCATTCACTTCAAACTAAAAACCCTGAAACCCTTGATTTCGCACGCTTTCATAATCCACCCACCGATCGAGTTTCGTCGGCYGACAGATACTGGTAGGAGTTAAGTAGTCTGTAATGTAAGTTTTTCTCATTTCTTTTTTTTTTTGTTTTTTGTTTTTTCTCATTTGTTTTTTAACATTCACAGATCTAAACCCGCCAGAGTGGGAGCCCCCTGACGCCGCTTTACACCCCCTTCGATGACCCACCGGTCGATGCCAATGACCATACTGACAGGAGGTAAGTCTTTTGTAAACCACAAGGAAACAAAGCTTTAATAGCTGACAATAAGACAATCATAGTACTTGGAACTTACATTACAGACTACTTAATTCCTGTCGTCGACCGGCGGAACTTGATTGGTGGGTGGGCTATGAAAGCGTGTGAAATCAAGGGTTTCAGTTCGAAGTGAATGGAGAAGAATGGGAGAAGAAACCCATTTGGGCGCATGTTTCATTAACAGGGTGTTGGAAATGACATCGAATTGCTTTCGCACGTGTCTTGCCTAGTGCGCGTGTTTCATGACATGCGTCATGTTCCGATTTTATGGAACATTTTGGGGGAAAAATCCTTGGGGGCAGATGCGAACCCATAAACAAAAAGCTATACCAAACACATACTTAATGCTTGGGAGTTCTCCATGTAATGTTGAGGGATGCCACATGGCTACCTATATGTAGAAGGGTTGGTATGGGGGAATGGAGTAAGGAGAGACAGTTAAGAAGGAAGCAAGAAGGAGGGTTTAGAGAAAGGAGAGGCATGTTGATGTAGATTGATTTGCGTTATATATAAGTACTAGCGGGGACTCATGCAATACATGGGATTTATTAAGCGAAAGCTAAGTAATAGAAACACATAAGAGTATATAATTGTTTTATACTTTAACATTTTTAATAATTAATAATTACTTATATTTTATATATTACTTTTAATATTTTTTACAATATAATAATAATAATAATAATAATAATAATAATAATAATAATTAATTTCATCTAGGGTTCATCAAATCGATGAAACTCGATTGGTTTTGGTCGGTTTTCTAATATTTTCGATTGGTTTTGGTTCAACAACTTCCCAATCCAACCAGGTTGGGTCTTTTGGTTTGGCAATTTGTAAACTGACCAAAACTGAACTTACTTGACCATAAATATATATTAATATTTTAAATTTTAAATATAATTTTTTAATATATAAAAATGAGAAAATTCTCGTACTTATTAGTCTAAAGACTAAACTATTTTATACCATAAACTTAATTTTTAAAGTTTAAATCTTTTCAATCGATTGATCAAACCGAAAGTCAACCCACACCGATACAAAATCGAGTTGGACAGTTTTCACTAATGGTAAGTTAGTTTTGAGTGACCAACTCCCTAACCTAACCAAGTTGATTTGGTTAGCCAAATAGTCTGCAAYTGAACCAAACCACCCCATGAACACTCCTAATTTTAAGTAAATTAATAGACTAATCTCCAATAGATAACAATTGTTTAATCTCCAATAACTATTGACAATTTATAACAAAGATACACAATTATTGGAAATAAATTTATAATTAAAATACAATAAATAACTAATATAAATACAATAATTATAAAAATATAATAAATATTAAATTAGTCAATAAATAGTGTAATCTCAAAAAATACTTGAACCTATAATATATATTAATCAATAAATTATAATAAGAATACATAATTACTGAAAATAAATTTATAATAAAAATAAAATAAATACAATAAGTACAATAAATTAAATTTAAAAAATTAAATAAGAATAGTTTAATCTCTAATAACTTTTGAAAATTTTCTGTTAAATAACACAATAAAAATAAATTTATACACAATTAATGAAAATACATTTATCACAAAAAACAATAAATAATTACTAAAAATACAATAAATATAAATTTTATTATTTATAAATATATAAAAAATATAGATTAAATTTTTAATATTATTTAATACAATTGTTAGTTGATATACCTGAAATTAGTTATTTACAATATTATTTAGTTATTTAAATAATATCATTATTTAATTTTTTAAAATATTAATTATTTGTTGAATTTAATAATCTGAAAAAACTAAAATGTTTACTATTGAATTCATAATTTCATTATTAATTTGTAAATATTAAATTATTATTAATTTGAATATTATGAATTCTATTATAATTATTTTTCTAATTTTAAGAAATTTTTAAATTTATTACATAATTTCATTGTTTTAACTATTTAAAATTTACTTATGTTAAATATTTTATTGTTTTTAGTTATTTGAATATTTAAATAATACATTAAATATTTAAAGTTTTTCGTTAAATACTTTGTTATATAATTATTTAGCTATTTTTAGAATTTTGTTATTTCAGATATTTAGTCATTTAAATATTTAAATAATGTTTTGTCTTTTAGTGTTAGATTTTCATTATTTGAATATCATTTAAACTGAATAATCCATAAAATTATAATTTATATTGTTAGTACATAATTTTGTAAAAATATAAAATTATTAATAATATAAATAGTATTAAATCTATTATAATGAAATTTTTTGTTTTAATAAATATGTAATTTTGTTAAAATATTTAAGTAATTATTGAAATTTTAATTCTTACTTTCTTTAATTATAACAGTATGCATTGTATCAAACTTATCACAAGGTGCCAATTGGCTAGTTGGTAAGGCCTTTGGTTGGTTGTAACTTGTAAGAGAGATTTGGGACCAATTAAATCCCGTCTTTGTATTTGGGGGATGGGTTACCACTTACCATGGCCCGATGGGTTGTGCATCCCATGAAAAGAAAAAAGAAATACTATCAACCGTACCAGCATAGATGCCACTAGACCTGTTCATGGGCCGGGTGGCCCGACAGGCCGGCCTGACCCCCGGACGGGCTTGAACATGCTTATAGGCCCGCGGGCTTAAATTTGGGCCAAAAATCCCGGCCCACAATAAATTTGAGTCAAAATAGCCCGGCCCGACCTAATATTAAACTTAAATTTAGTTATGTGATTATGTCCATTTGAATAATTTTTTTTTATTTAAGAATGTAAAATTGTATTTTAAAATATAAAAGAAAGGGAAAAATACCATCTTGTAGGCCCATTGTTCATTTAAATAGAACAAAAAATACTATTTGAATTTTTAATTCTAATTTGAATAGGGAAATTTGTTTTTTTTAAATTAGGTCGGGCTTCGAGCTCGGGCTCAGGTTTCGGGCTTTTTACCAGGGCCGGGCTCGGGCCCAAGTTATAAGCCCGTTGGTCAGGCCGGGCTCGGGCTCAGGCCTAGTATCTTTTCATTAGTGACAAGTGAAAGCCCGGCCCGAGCCCGGCCCATGAACAGGTCTAGATGCCACCATTCTAAGTGTTTTTTTCCAAGAAAACAATTATAACGTTCCGAGTCTAAATAACACCTCATCCTCTTATCTCTAATAACCAGTGAATGACCCCATACTAAGTACAGAGAATCGTTATTAATTATCATTATGAAAATCGTTATTAATTATCATTTTGAATTAATAATGAGAAACATTATCAGCAATTAGTTAATATCAAATTATTATTAGTGAGTTATTATTATTAGTAATTAATAGCTGAAATTAATTAATTAGAAGTCATTAATTATTATTAGTACCCCTCTCTTTCAAAAAGTTGACTCATCATCATTGTCATCATAAATGACAACAACTTGATAAATACATAATTTGATAAAAATAGGGAAATATCATTAATTTATTATTTTATCTTTTGGAAAACTGAATAAAAGAAAAATAAAATGGTTAGCATTGCAAAAGAAAATTTATTTGAACTTTTGCAAAAAAAATTCTTGAACATAAAAAACCAATTATTCAAAAATAAGGTCATTAATCAAAGAGTAATTAAAATTATTCAGTAAATAATAATTTTAAGAAATTAAAATTAATAATTAATTATCTGTCCAAATAGTTTTAAATAATTAAAATTTTCTATTAATTATTAAAAGAAATTATTTTAAGTAATTAATTATTATCAGTGAATAATTATTATTAGTAATTAATAGCTAGAATTAATTAATTAGAAGTAGTTAAATGTAATTAATTAGTAATTAACAATAATTATTATTAGTAATTAATAGTTGTACTTAATTAATTAGAAGGTAAATATTATTAATAATCAATAGCTGGGATTAATTAATTAATTTAGTAGTTAACAGTAATTAATAGCACAATTTCTTTTTTCAAAAAATGATTAAAAGTGGGAGCTTCTCACTTTTCACAACTCTGCATGGTGGTGGGTATAGTCTGGTTTTTTTTTTTTTGAACTATCACTAATAAGAATTTGACATATGTCTAATTCATTTTGTTTATATATTAGAAATTCCCCCAAAATGATATTAGATTAGAACTTCCCCCAAAATGACGGATGGCAGCACGCAGTAACATATCCCATCACAATCGGATGTAGCTGTTAGGAGTTTGTTATGCTGTTTGTTTATTTTATATACGGCCACCAAATTAATGAAGCAAGTTGATCAAAACCCAAAAAATTAAGCATAAGGCTAGGCAGGATGGAGTCGGCAGAAACGTTGTTGGAGATTCTGTTGAGATGTCCCTGCAAATCTCTCTTAAGATTCAAGTGTGTATGCAAATCGTGGTGTTCCATGATCAATGATCCGTATTTCACCTACCGACACCTGCAGAAACGAAAGACAAGACAAGAATCCATGCACTTGATGTTCCTTCATGGTCAGGTAGATGGGTCAGTAGTCCTGTATTTGGTCGATACAAGTAGTTCTACTTCTCCTCATGTATGGCAGCGTACGACCCTCGGATCGTACCGCAATCAAAAGAGTCTTATGATCTTACCATCCGTCAATGGTCTGATATGTATGTACGGAGATTTTATTTTCATTATCAATCCCATCACTAAACAAATTGCAACCTTCCAGCCTCCATGTCCTCGTCCAGATGTTTTAAACCATGAAGTAGCTATTGGCTTTGGATTCGATCCACACACCAAGCAATATAAAATGGTTCATGCCATTTGTAGGAACTACAGGGGAATCTTTGTAAGCGATGAAGATAACCTAATTTACGAATGCCGAGTCTTCACTCTGGGTGGTGGTTCTTCTACTACTTGTTCATGGAGAAGGATCAATCCTCCCAGTTATCCTCTGCGTGACATGAATTCTGTCTATTTGGATGGAAAGATATATTGGATTGGTGATTCTCGACGCTGCAGCAGATTTTATCCGCTAAATGATTTGATRGTTGTTTTCTTTGATGTTGGAAATGAAACGTTTGGAGATTTTCAACCTCCAACTCTGACTTCTGGCCTCATGTACTCAAAGTGCTTGGTGGTGTTGAAAGACAAGTTGTGTTTTGTGGAACTCTGTGTGAATCAGTTAGATATATGGATGATGGAAGATTGCAACAAGCATACCTGGACCAAAGAGTATGCCATCATCGGCTTGGAGAGGTATGATATTGCTCCGGAGGTACCTAGCCCTTGGATGTCCAGATTGAAGTGGACGGCATTCCCCATGTACATTCAAGAGGAAGATGACATTGTATTTTATATATTCCCTCCCACGGAAATTGTATCTTATAATATCAAGAATAACAAGGTGTCTACACTTTTGAGGCTGAGGGGATGTCCTGCCGGTGAAGGTCAAATCGTGCATTTCAGGGAGAGTTTGGTCCGTTTTTGATTGTATATATCCTTTTCTTCATGTCTATCTATTATCTATTATGAGTTTGATCATGAATCAAGATCCTCCTTCTCCTTCTCCGTCAAACTACTTTGGCCTGATCCCTCGTCACAGGGTATGTAGGCAGCCCCTCTGAGGTCCAACCAATACTTCCTCTCTTTCTTCTCCTTTTCTCTTTACCATTGCATCCAGCCAAATCGTCATGCTTTTAGGATATAAACCATTACCTCCATGAGCTTACAATTTCAAACACCACCTTCAATGTTTGGTTATTGTCCTACTTATTTTCTTCATTTTTAAGGTGATTATTATCAATTGATTGAACATTATCATTGTTAGATAGTGTGTATGCACTCAACTTCAGCTAATGTATTGTACACACTTTTCTTATGAATAAAAGAACGGTTCTTTCATGTGTTATTAGGTTTTTCTAATAAATCCCCTTAATTCATTTTAGAATTGTGTATGACACAACATAATTGTCATAACATGGACTTAAATCTTCACAACCAATTGATACACTTAGGGAAGTCTATCCTAACATGATTGTCATACTCACACTACTCAAGGTGGTAGAGAAATGGGTTTCAACTGCTAGGGTTGTGAACTAAGTTGTGAGAATGAATGTTTACAAGAAACATTGAATTAGACCAAACCTAGAATGTTTTTAGACTTTTTGATAGGTCGAACAACTAGGTGTTGTTTTTAATCCCTAGAGTTGACCTTGATATTAGATTGAGTATTGGACTTGTATGTCTTTGATATGATAACTGGTGCAATCCTTCTGGGATCAAATACCTAAGTATGTTAGCACATTTGAGGATGGTATGCCGATTAATGATCAATGTGATAGTTTATACTACTATGTTAAGAAATAGAGTATAGTTTATAGAGAGTCCTGAATCTACCATAATAGAATTATCTGAATCATTAATGAATGGTGTTGGAAGTTTGCATCATATGTCATAAAGACAAAGAGAGAAAAAGTATTTCCCTTAATGTGGTGTCAAGCATTATTAGCAAATCAGAGATTAATTCCAAGTGATTAATTGGTTTGTATTGAATTGATTATAACATAATGGATTGCACCAATAGACTTGGGTCTTAGGATGGTAAGGTCCCAATTAGTTTTAAGTGTTTAGACACTTAATGAGCTTGATAACTTAAGCTCATAACAGTTATTATCAAATTAGCCTTGTAGACTAATTAAATAATTAATTAGGCCCACTTAATTTACATAAAGCATGTGACATTTGGGCTCTCCCATTAAGTTATGGGTCCCATGCCATACAAGTTGTAATCTCCTAACTGGTTGAGTATTTTCTAGAATTATTAAAATGCTAATAGATAACTAAAAGTATCATATGAAAATCACAGATAGATAAAAGAGAGGGCTCTTGTATCCTTCCATGGTCTATAAATAAAGAGTGGTAGGTGGGGATCCAAAAGTGCAAGTTCTCTCCACTGAAATCGGTATAGCTTTATGATAACTTTTTAGCTAAGGTTTTTAACCCCATTCGACCTAACCTATTAGCCAATAACTCGTGTGAAAGGTCGAACTTTGTTGTTGTAAATTTTGGAAAAGAAATCCAATACCGCAAACACATCCAGTTGCACTATCTTCAACTAGTTACAATGATTCAGGAAGATTCAAAACATTTGATATTTCTTGGTCCAAGAACCCAAACAATTAGAGGAGAAAAGCCAGTTTCCTCTCCTGTGTGGATTCAGCATTAGGGTATCTATAATTTATTTGGAAATTCTAACTCTCTAATTGCTGGAGCTTTGCATAATATGATTATTAAATGATCATCTTTCAGTCATCTTCCAATCACTATGATTCTAGATTCCTCCCTCTCTCTTGCTCTTTGACTCTATCTCTTTCTTTCTCTCTTTAGTTTTATTTTTTCGTTGTTTCATAGTTTTCATACATTTTTTTTTCTATTTCAGGGTTTTAGGTTAGATCATCAAACATATGAGACCATGATGGAAGGTTTTTAGATCAAATTATTGAACACTTGACACCACAAACATTAATTGGTCATTGTTATTAGATGCAAGTTAATTAGCCTTTAGAAACTCAACTGGCATGTTCATGTTTTGAAAATTTTGCTATATTTGTTAGCACCCAATTTTTGCTCGGTCCCTTCACCCTACATTTTTGTACCCTCCTCTTAGACCTTAAAAACTTAGAAATACAACCAGATCAACTTGAGACTTTCCAACATCCAAAATGCCTTCCTTTGACACAATCCACAAGAAAAATAACAACATTGAGATCAACATCAACATTCGATCAGACACCATCCCCAGACTAGAAAAACTACAACTTAGTTACACATCAATATTCCTGACTAAACTGCAAAGATCCATCGTTCGTCATACCAACTTCCTTTCTAACGGCCTCCGATCTATGCAACATTCAAACTCCAACTTCTCAAAAACAAATCCAGCATGCCCATCACCTCAAGACCACTAGGAAGCAATCAACTAGTGAATCTCATCACAAATCTACGATGATCAACCGTAAAAACATCAAGATCCCATTCGGATGGCCCAGATTGACCATATATTTCTYAGGTCAGAACCATCCACTTGATTGCTCACCCTAATCCGTGCCTACCTACCAAATTGTAGCTCAAAATTCCCTCGCTTAACCCCCATCAAGCCTAGATCCTATTCCAACAAATCTCATTAATTAGAGCCTACCATCCATCATCCCAAYTTCACATGATAAATCAGACCTTACCATTATGTTCAGAGACCAAAAAAACCCTAGCATGTCAAATCTCATGACCAAACACCTCCCTTTGACCGTTGAAAAAGTAAGATTCCATTTTGAACCCTTTCGTTGATTGGAAAACACAAGCTAAGACCATGATCTGAAGCAATCAATCCACACCTCTGATCAAAGATCCATCACTTCCATTTGATTTAGAACGTTCAAAAGTTCCAACCCACCAAATTTCATCCCAAAATTCCCCCGTTTGACCCTTCATCAAACAAATATTCTGTTTCAGCAAGCTCGTTGATCCGAACTTGTCAGCCATAGATCTCAATCATCCTGACCCCATTTGTCTGATCAGACCTCACCACTGTGTTCATAGAACCAAAAAAACCCAGGACACCAAATGTCATGACCAGATTCATCTATTTGGCCATTAAACTAGAAAGATACCATTTCGACGCACTAGATTAAATTGCTACGTCATCTGTCCCAACCTAAAGTCTCAAAAGGGTGAAAATGATGTCAGACCCATTCTTGACCCATTAAAACACTTGTACCAATCAAACAGAGCTTAATAGACCCAAAAAGCTTTAAATACCAAATAGACCCCTACTTAAAGCTAAGAAAAAACAACCACATTTAAAAGTTCATCAAATTTATGTTTAGCCACTGTTAGCCCCAAATACAATACTGCAACGCCTGGCATGTCCAAATCTCCCATTGGACGCACAAAACTCGTAAAAATCACCCCCAAATCGAATAAAATGTTTAACCAAACAAGAAAGCTTGACTAGACACCTATTTCTTTGAGGAATCTTTACCTATTTCAGTGAAAAAACTTTGCTCAGTCACAGACACTGTAGCTGAGCTAATTTCAGACCCATTTCCTTCAATTTTCTCTATAAATAGAGGCCCAGCTCGAGCTTGGGGGGAGGACCTGAGAGGCAACCTGAGGAAGGGATAGAAGAGAGAAAACCTGAGGGAGTCTCCTAGAGAGAGAGAAAGAGAAAAAGGGAGCTTTCACCCAACCCATACTACCTCTTGTTCACCTGAAACTCGGAAGTAATCTAAACCCCATATTTCAAATTCGCCTCATCCATTTTCAAGCAGAAGTTGCTGCAACCGAAAGCACTCCCTAGCTCAAGAACCCATTCAAACTTTGTTCTACCTCATTTCGATTTGTTGGAAAACTCCTGTCAAGGCACATATGAAAGGTAAGTTTTTTTTTTAGTTTTTCTAAGTTACTTGAGGTTCTGAAATGTTGGAGAACCATTGCTTGCAATTTCTTCTTGATAGAGAGTAGAGRCAGATAGGCAAGGGTCTTAGGGAAATTAGTATCTAAGACCCGATAACATCACCTCAAAATCGGTCTTAGGAGGAGTTGAAATCATGTTCCTCCAGATTTAAGAAAATCTTGCAACCATTTCTGTTTTCTTTGAAAGAAATTGAGCCTGGATAACTCCCGTGTTGGGTTGCAATAGCAGCTTGGAGAGAGGGGTGCCTAACACCCTCCCTCTCTCAATCCTTTGGACCCGAAATCTCTCGGTTGTGTGCCTTTTCCATGGAGGACGGAGTCACTATCAAAGGCCTAAACCGACTCTATTCAAACCCAAAAATGAGGGCCCATTTCTTCTAAAAAAATGGGTGGCAACTCCAACTCTTTGAGCCGGTCATGAGCTTCTCGGATCTCACAATAGTGTAGATTTTCATAATGAATTTTTCACTAAATCAAATTTGAGCAAGATTCAAATCGGATATATGATAATTATATCACATCGAATTTGAGCTAGAATTATGTGCAACTTAGCAAGTAGAGAGCGAAGCCAAATGATCTCTGAAGTGGAAGGGACAATACTCCTATACTTGGACTCCATGTTGGAGTGAGAAATAGTGGACTTGGATAAGGTCCAAGATAAATGTAGAAGCCAATATGAAACATCTTGTCATCTAGACAACCAACCTAGTCAGCATTTGAGAAGGTCGAAAGATGGAACAAGGAAGAGGAGGTGAAAGTAAAACCAAGATCAATTGTTCCCTTCAGATATCATAGGACACGCTTAAGAGTGTGGAGGTGATCTCAAGTGGGTTCATGTAAGAATTGCATAACTTATTCGTTGTTAATAGATTTCAGGATGTGTAATTGTGAAGTACTGAAGTACTACAGTTTGTCCATATTCTATGGGATTGGCAAGTGGACAACCAGCAACCTTGGAGAGGGAGGAACTAGCAGCCATAGGAGTGGTAACTAGCTTGTCAAAGGTGGGGGTGTAAATGGATCAAATTTGAATCGAATTAGGCAATATCCAAATTATTCAAATCTGATTAGAAAACCCGATATCCAAATTCAATTTGATATTCGACGGATATTGAAAATTAATATTTAAATTCAAATTCAATTAAATATTTAAATATTTGATTTCATTCGAATTCAACCAATTAATTATTTTAAGTAATTAATAAATATATAAAATAAATGTTTTATTTATATAAAGTATATAAATTTATAAATTATTTATAAAATTTAATTATTTTATATGTAAATTATATAAAATATTTAAATATTATATATATTATATATAAGAATTAAATAATTAGTCAAATTCAAATATTTATCGAATCGAATAAGGTCATATCTGAATTCGAATCCGATTAACTATTCGATATGATTAAGATATCCGAATTCGATCGATTAGATATTCAAATTATCTGAATTTGATTCGATTATGCTAAAACTCAAATTCGAAATCGGATTTTCAAATACCATTGACACCCCTGGTCAGAGGCCGTTTGCATATTATGGAGCAACTATGTAATGTATTTGTGCTAAAAAAAGTGAAGTGAATTGCTAGTATGAAAAACTTCAATCCCAAGAAAGTATTGAAGGGATCGCAAATCCTTGAAGGAGAAAGCACATCTAGAGAGGAAACGAGAGAAAAGACATTAGCAGAATCGGACCTTGTGACAATTATGTCATCAATGTAGATGAGAATCGAACAAGTGTAGCCTCGAGTGAAGAACATCATACAAATAAAGAGGAATTAGAAATAAAGCTAAAATCTCAAAGGAAGCCATTGAGCTTTTGAAACCATGTGTGGCTACTCGAACATTGTACCAAGATACAATGTAGGAAGATGTTAGGATTTACCCCGCACATTCCCAGTTTAACCAGCCCTTCACCAATTTTTTGATGATGATATTTTGTAATTTTTGGGCTTAAAAAAAAAAGAAAACAACCAATACCCCAAGCAAGGCAACTAGAAAGAAGAATTAGCAACAATTCTAACTACTAGCTATTAAAATATGTGATCCAAAAATGCATGAACAAGGATCATATATATACATGGAGAAATAGAAAAAAAAAATTGAATTTGTTAGGTAAATGCACTATTAAACTCCTAAATGCAAAATGGAAAGAAATGACTTATCATTATGATCGGGATTAAATCTGAAGAGAAATGCATGTTGAATCATGTATGAATTTCATTATAGAAGCTGATGGGTGATTAGAATAGGTCAAAGATGATAGATTTTGACTAATGCAAAAACTCTGGAATGTGGCCCAATACTTAWGCCCGAACAGTGAGAGACTCCATGATTCATGAGCTGGCCGAAGTCCAAATTAAAGCAAAGGGATTATTTGAAGAAAAACAAATTCTGTCTATCAAAACAATGAAAAATAAAATAAAATAAAAAATTTCATAAGTATGTAAAAAAATGCTTAGGAGTTAGGGTATTAATTCTAGTGTTATGTAGTTTAAATATATGGTTCTAACTTTAACAAAAATGAAAGAGAGCCTTCTACTAAAACGAACAACTAGACAGAGGACACCGAATGTCTCAACATAGAGAGCTCAGAGCTAATAAGCTTCCTACTTTTGAAAAATGATGGTTTAATAAGACAAAACTACAAATTGAAAAATTAACTAAACAAGAAATGTTGAGCTTGGTCAATTTCCAAAACTACATTGGGGCCCACTTAGAATCTTAACAACAAGAGTCATATTTATCTATTAATATAAAGGCAAGGATTAACAAGTGCCCGTCTTGCTACTTTATTGTGTGATGAGGATGCATGAAATAAGAAACTAAAGACAAGATGAATTAGCTAAAAATCAATGAATCTAATTTCAACTAGTTATCATTCTGGATTTTTCTGTAACACTCTTTCGAACTTGAAGCTTCACTCCGCAACTATCACACACCCTACGAGACAAATTGAAACAACTCCAGGACTCGAAGCTTTTCTTCAAGGGGCCTATGACTCAGATCTGGAGACGTGTGAGGGAGAGTGGTGAGAGTGGGGTTATAGAGGTGGGTTCTATCATGACTAAAGGTTCAGTTTGGAAAGAGTATAAATGTAAATTTGTAGAGTGTGAGCCAAAAATATAGTTTTCAAAATTGGATCGGGCCGGAAAAATTGGGAACCGGTYACTCTGTTTTCCCCAAAAATCGGATTTTCCTCTAAAACCRTTGATTTTGGTCAGCAAACTGCTGAACCAGGTGGTTAATCATTCAAACGGTTTTGACCATTTTTCATTTTGTTTGAAAAATGAAAACGATTAATCATTCAAACGGTTAATCATTCAGAACGGGCCGAACGTTCAGTTCGAACGATTAAACCGTTCGACCCAATAATTGAACCCCTGACCATGGCCAAAAATAACAATACCATGGATGATTTGGAGGAAACTGGCTAGCTGGACACAATCTTTCTTGGGCAACAATGGGGTATGCTAGTTGGACACAATCTTTCTTTAGATATAAGAATATTGGACTTGTGGATTAACAGTAACAGTCTTCACTTCACCCAAGCCTTCCCTCTTATTGGGCCTGAAGTATAAGCCCAACCTGACCTATGTAAACGCATGCATTGGGCTACAATAATTATTGATATGTTGTCCATATAATTTAAGGAGTACACACACTTAGCAAGTCAAACTAATGGAAACATATATAGGGCAACATAGAGGATGGCTGGCTAAATTGCTTCAACAATCAATGGAGATCTTTCCACTTTACTTTTCCCTCTTTTCTTCTTTTAATTGATAGAAAGGAGGTTAATGGTTAGTTGTTAGAGGATGTAGAGTTGTAGACAGGATGTGTACTAGGTAAGGACCCCTTACATTACAGGCTTGAATGTGCATGTGCATGGTCATTGTTAGATGAAAAGTATAAACCATGTTATTATTAATGTGAAGATGAAAATCTTTGGCAAGGACAGCTCAGGCCTATATATCATTCAATTGGCCGGCAGCTCAGTTGAGGACTCTCTACCTCTAATTAATTAAGCTGATCTAGGAAACCATATCTTTGTGTAGAGAGGATGAGAGTAACTGATTGAACAGATCCAACTTTGAATAAATAAAGGGAAATGAAATTCAGAAAGAATATCTCTCTTAAAAAGGGAATAATCTTCATATATATTACCTCTTTTTGGTTGATTTTAAATTTATTGAAACTCAACAAATAAAAATTGAAAAGAAAATYATGCTAATTACTTGTGTTAGCTTTGAAAAATAGATTATATTCAACCATTAATCACATTAGGAATATATGTATCATATTTTTCTTTTTGTATTTTTGTAGGTTATTTTGTACCCGTACAGAAAGAAAAGCTAAGAATCATTCAAATGAACTCATCTTAAAATACATGATCTTCAAAGTTGGGAATGGGAAATATATTGTACCCTAGAATCTGTTTTTCCTATGGTTTTTAAACCATGATGGTTGGCCCGTTTGGCTCGAAAACCGTCTAGACAATCGGTTTTGTTTTATCCCAAATCTATCATTGACCAGAAACTGTTGAATCAGTCAACGATCCTCCCTACAAGGGGCTGCCCCACAATGTCCCACAGCACATCCCTGCCGTGTATTGAAAATATCTCCCGATAATAGTATCAGAATCGATGTTATCATCATCGGAAGATGTTCTCAATACAYAGTGAGAATGTACTATGGGACGTTGTGAGGCGGCCCCTTGTGTGTAGGAGATGTGAACTCGAAATATAAACGCTAAAACCTTATGGACACAGGGTTTTAGTCTTTTTAGAGGATAAGAGCATTGCCAAATGCCAAGACAAACCCCATCCTTTGACAATAAAAGTCAACTATCAACTCTAACGTGTGGGCAGCAGGAATGGGCCAAAGACCTCCTCGGCTCCTCCTACAAATCTTCATTTCCTTGCATTCTCTTCGTAAATGCCTTTCTGTTATTCTCATAGCCCAAGTTTTTATCTTCACATCAATGCTTTAATGAATATAAATATGTGCATTGGAAGAGCTTTTACTTTCAAATCACGAGTCCATAGACTGAAAGTGAAGGCCTAGCCCATCTTCAATGGATCAAGGCACTAGCCACTAGGCTCTTAATTAAAAGAAACTTGTTAAAAAGCAATGAATCTTATCAAAGAATTCGGACAGTATCTTCCAAGTTTTAATACACCATGTTGGCCCAGTATCTTCCTGTTTCCACAGAGAATTCGGACGAGGGTTGTTCAGCGATTCTCCGAAAACATTGGGGTCCGACTGCAATTACCGAAGAATACCGGTTGCCCTCATTCCCTAGATTCAGACAAGATGGCCTCAGCCCTTTACAGAAATAAAATGGGTGTGTTTGTCAATGGGCTGGGTCAGCGTAAATCGGGACAGACTCGCATGTAGGGCTGTCAATAGATCGGGTCTATGGATAATGGTTTTGATTTCATGATTTTGTTTAGATTAATAATTATATTGGATCCGTTCTAGTTTTTRACTATCCTGAATTGCTTAAGACTATCATCAACAATCTTAGTTTCACATAAAAACAAAAAATCAGGATACCATTACAAGTCTGATCCCTAAGACCTCCAACTGCGGCATATCAGTTACACCCATGTAGTTTCAGCCAAGGTTCTAAATATCGATACATCCAATATGTTGGTAGGGGTGTATTAGGTGATACTGATACTTTAACCGGTTCARGGGATGGTTTAAGGTTCCTCCACTCTCTGAACCGGTCAAAACCTTAATACACTCTCTGTAAGGATATATCGGGATACTCCCAAAATGATATATATCGATACTTTGAACATTGATTCCAACTACAAATTCTTATAAAACACCTCGTGGTTGTTTAGGGCCAGCCACCTCTGCCCTTAATTCCAACAAAAAAAACGCGAGTTTCAAACATATCAATTTCCTTCCCCTCAATCCCCCAGGAAAACTACAGACAGAAAAACAAGAACAAAATAAAGACACAAAATAGACTATACAAAAGAATAACAATCAAACGAAAATACTACACAAAAGAAATAAATAGTACTATAGCCACCATAGTTACAAACACTATCCTTGAAAAAATACCAACTATACTACATACTCAAACCATTACCCAATTCCTGGATCCGAATACCCTAATCCACCCTTTGCCTCTTACCTAACAACAAAGACTTTCCATGCAAACTCTTCAAAGTAGTTTCCAAATTTGCCTCCAAGTCTTTATCAAAATTTTCTGTCACATTATCAAACCCATCATCAAAATGCTCTAAACCCCCACCACCACATCAAACTACCACCATCATCAGAACAATCCAAAAAATCTCTAGAAGGTACCAAACTAATATCAGTGTACTACCTTGAATTCTGACCCAATGCAATCCCACTTCCAGAATCAGATGCCACAATCATCATTCACCAAATTCATCTCCAATGAATTACATAATAATAGACTTACGCCATTTCTCTCTGGAAACAAGCTCTATTTGGAGTCAAGGACCTGGAAAGTTCATAGTTTGTTTGACAATTAAAGAAACTATCCATATTAGAGGATTCAAAACAAAATGGCTTATTATAGTTTCTTGAAAGATGACCAATCCAATCACAAATGTAACAGACAGGAGGCAAGTGTTCACATCTAAACACTGCCCACAAAGTCGGCACAACAAAAGCTCCACATTTTAAAGGTTGGTCTACAGAGATACCGACCTTTAATATAATAACCACTATTCTAAACATGATACGCATGACCAATCCTACTCTCAGTCATCAGCCCTATTTCATTACCAAACAAATCATGAATCTAGACCCTCACATTTGCCTCCTTTAAGGTGATAGATGGCATAGCACTACCAAAAGACCAATCATGCAAAAGGACCCATTGCTAAATATATAGTAACATGGTCAAAACAACTTGAGCCCCTAAACAAAGCTCAAAAGTGACCTTTCTACAAAGTAGAGGGTGTCAATTGGACAGGATTTGGTCCAATCCGATCCAGTTCAAATTGATTTTGGACTGGAAAACCGGCCCACTGACACTCTTACTACAAAGGGAGTATCATCACACCTTCCTCCGATGATATCCAAATGGCATGCAAGGCCTCAAAAGGAATCACCAACTTAGGGAAGACTCAACCAATTTACATAGTACCGCAACTTATCAAATCTCTACCTTGTATCTACTGCATCAACTCCATAATCCTTACCCCCTCTGAAACCACTCCCTCAAAAGCATAGTACAAGTCTTGCATGCATAGTATCCATTCCAAAACAACCAATAGAAATAACGAAGAGAACAAAAGAAAGAAACCAACTTCAAATAGTAAGAAAAGTTCAAAAAGCAAAAACAGAAGACAAAAAGAAAAGAAAAAAGCAAAATAAAAAGGGACAGAAGAGAAAGAAAACAACAAGAAATTCCACCACCCAGGGGATAAAAGACCCATCGGGGAAACCAATCAACCAACAAATAAAAGCAGACACCTTACAAACCAAAAATAGCCTTTACCCAGGGTCAGAATTTTTAGGCCCCTTTTTTGTCATTTTTTAACATTGATAAACAACCCTCTTTTAAGTCAGCAGATGGCATTCCTCTTTAATTTTGATGGTGACCCAATTTGGTGGCTTTTGCAGCGAAAACATATGATGCCTGATTCAAAATTCTAAGTAGATTCAATTTTTTGTTATTATGCATGTTTGTTTTGTTTAGTTGAAGTTCTTTTAATGTTTGCATCCTGCTTTGAGGGTGTAATGACCTTTTCTTTGTTATTAAAATATTATAATTCTTGTCTTATGATAAATAATACTTTGCATGTATATTTTAGTTTTGTTCTTTTATTCATGTTTGTACATAACTTGGGAGGACATTTGGAAAGTGATTTTAGGAAGATCTTCCAAAAGTTCAAGACCTTAAAAGATCGATGAGCTTTCATAGATATATCTTCAAAGACCAAAAACCATTTGATTACAATTTTTTTCAATAATCTCAAAGCTAGAAGGACAAAAGACCGTTTYGTAAGCATATTTATAAGCTCCTCTTACATACATGTAAAATGTCATGTGTTGGACAAAGTAACATATTCAAACATATAAATAGGACTCATGGGTCCCAGTTATACATTTACCTATACAAAATATTAAGGTAAGACCTACTCTTGCATTTTCCTATACAAGATATCAATGTAGTCCCCATCTATACATTAAGATATGCGGTTATCACTTATGGGCGGCCTACTCACACGTTCCTATACAAATAAATCAATGTAACTATTTTTAACAAATAACAAACACTATTTCAATACCTGCAACTAATTTAACATGAATAATTCTTTTTGACAAATAATTCAAYACAAACAATCTAATACATGTCTTCAAATAAAAACACAACACATCTGAAGAAAAAATACTAATTATGTTGCCCACCTTCTAATGTTCTTTGACTGAGGGCAAATAACTCTCAAGTAGTAATGTTTTACCATTCAAAACATGATTTCATTTTGCACTAGTTTCATCTATCTACATGCTTGGAACTAACATCAAGTGTTTTTTGGAAAAAAAAAATTGTGGAGCATTCTCTCCTCACCTTCAATTGGTGTTTTTGGTACAAAGAAATCATTTCATTATTTATCTTATGTACGTGACAACCTAATGAAGTTGTGTAACACAAAATATATAAAAACAATTCGTATTTTTTTATGCATTAAATATGATGGCATCAACTTCAAAATTAAAAATCTGGTTTTTAAGACACCAAAGCAACACTCTATAACATTTCTTAACAAAGAATTTACATAGTTGAATTTTTCTTCAATAGTTTAGAATGACTACTTCTTTCCATGAAGTCTTTTAAGTGATACCTCTCAAAACAGCAAGGGAATAAGAACCCAGACATGGTTGTATATCTTGAACCAACCTTGTACTTAGACTTTAAATCTTGAATCTTATTGTTAAAGGCCTTTGTATTAAACTTCAAACCAAGTTTAGTAAAAAAGAAAGGCATTTTTAGCTTCATTCCATGCACTTGCCTTCAAACACCTTACAATCATCCTGTCTTTTTGGACTTGTTCAATCAACAAATCTATGAAAATGCTTTCTTGGTTTAAAGTCTAATTTGCTTAAATAATTGGTGCATTAGTAGACATCTACAATGGTATCATTCACATACCAATAAAAAAAAATAATGATTTGCAAGAATCGAAAGGTATAAACAAATAAAATTTGTTCATGCATACTAACATTCATTAAATGGGTGAGKAAACTACACCTGCTACGGTTATGTCCTTGAGTAGGCTAAACCAAGTAGTGGACTAGACCTAGGAATGTTACCACTTTTTAGTGAACCAAGAAAGGAATAAATCAATTTGAATTTATTTTTTGTGAAAAATCAAAACTTATCCAGGTGAGGAGTAATTTTCTAATGCTTACAATTTATAAACTCCACATTAATCTAGAAACATCTCTATCTATAGTACTATTAAAAGTATGAATGAGAGAGTATGGGACTTTTGTTTGATTAAGATACCCCTATTTTTCATTTGATTTCTTTCTAATTGTGAGAGCAAAAAAGGTAATTTGAACTATTACTTTGCACCTCATTTAATTCGATCTCATTATGTCTTTTTATATTTAAGGTATTAACTCTCATTTATCTTTTATTAAATCTTATTATTGACTAAAATACCCTTATTTATTAATTTGATCGCTCTYTAATTATAAGGGTAGGTAATCATGGTTCAAAGTATCGATACGCCTCTGCGTATACACATGGAATTAACTTTTTTTTGTTTTTTATTTCAAATTTTGGTTTTTGGGAGTTAAAAAAGGTGACCCAAAAGATACGATACGATACGCCCCCGTATCGGGTGTATCGTATCGATTTTTTGAACCTTGTAGGAAATATAATTTGAATTACTACTTTTCACCTCATTCAAGTCACTCACATTAAGTCTAACATTTAAGGTATTAACTCATTCTCTTTTGTTGAATCTTATATTTAAGCTATTTTTTATCATCAGTAAATTCTATCAATTGAATCTATATCCAATACTTTTAACAATATAAAACATATGACTTTTAAAATGAAATTGTTCAGAGTAATTTAACCATCTAAGTCAAAAGGGTCAACCCATGATATCATATTTAAATAATAAAACTTTTAAAATAGAAAAAATAAAAAATGAAAATATAGAAAAATGAGAACATCTCTAATATATATTAATCATACTAAAGAAAAATAAGTGTAATAAATAATAATTGTTCTTATTGATGTTAACAATGAAAGACAAATTTTAAAACTAACCCAAAAATGAAATTGTTTTCGTATTTGGTGGCGTGTCAACAATTCAACCTTTTGGGTCAAGTATGTCAACTCTTCATGTCAAAGTTAAATAATAAAATTTAAAAAAACATCAAAACACGAAAAATGAAAAAAATAGAAATATCGATTATATTAACATTATTAAAGAAAAAAATTGTGATARATAAGAATTTCTTTCATTGGTGATTGAAATGAAATACAAATTAAATTTAAAACCATCTCAAAAATGAAATCGTTTTCCTATTTGGTGGTGTGTCGACAATTCCACCTAAGTGAAATGTGTCAACACTTGATATCATAATTAAATAATAAAAATAAAAAAGAAATAAAGAAAAGAATTATGAAAAAATGCATAAATTTTATAGAAAAATGTGAACACATCTCTAATACTTCATATATATTAGTCATATTAAAGAAAATAAGTAATGAAATAAATAAGAGTTATTTTTATGGATGATGGAAATGAAAGATAAAATTTAAAGCTAACCCAGAAGTGAAATTGTTTTCCTATTTGGTGGCCAAGTCAACAATATAATTCAATTTTTTGTATCAAATGTGTCAACCATTTATGTCATAAATAGATAAAGTATGTGTTTGATTCCGTGGGCGTTTATGGATGGGCCGCTTATTTGTACTTTTTCACTTTAAACATTTCTTGTTTTTGTTGTTTGGCTGGGCATCACTTTAAATGTTTTTTTACTTTTCACCTCAAATAATACCCATTAAAGTGCGTCGCATCAGCATTTGRTTTCAAGAAATGTTGGGGCATTGGGGAAACAATAATTTAACGTTTCCCCAAATGCCCCATGCACAAAAATCAAAGTATTTTAGTTTTCTACCATTTATTTGATAAACGGTGAAATCAGACAGTTGTTTCATATGCAATAAATGCCAATGCCTATGTGGCACTGATGTGGCGGCATTTTTTCAATAAACGCCCACAAAACCAAACATATGCAAAAAAGTTAAAAATATAAAACACTAAAAATTTTGTAGAAAACATTTAGACACATCTTTAAAATCACTAAGAACTATATTTATACACATAAATATAAAAACTTATAGAAAAAGTTTAGAAACATATTATCACTACCATCATCTAATTGCCATGTATAATTTATAAAGCACCTATACATACATTAAAAATATATAATTTCGGTGATAACAAAAATAAATACATAATTTCGGTTGTCTTTTTTTCTTCTTTCCCCCTTTTCGTGTGGGCAGAGCTGATCTTTTACCAACAAAACATGTTCCAACCCTCTACCAACTTCATCTAACACTACACATTTCACTTAAACTGGAACTGGAACCCACCACAAAAGTAGGACCTATGCCATGTATGAGATGTGTGGTATGAAATGATGTTGGTAGAGGGTTGGAACATGTCTTGTTGGCAGGTGATCGGACTCGTATTGGGGGGAGGGTTGGCTGGAGCCACTGAATCCTGTTAAAAAGGGTTGAATTCGGTCCATAATGGAAAAATAATCCGAGCCAATATCCTCTTGGGTCTAACCTAACCGTGAAAAAGGACCAGGCTAGCCAAGTCCTTGGGTTGGTGGGGGCCATGGTAGGTTAATCCTGGTTGAATTGGTATCCCCCAGCCCGATCCAAGACTAGACCTGGGAGGAGTTGGCCAACCTGGATACTGAAAGGTTTAGTTCTGGCCAACAATTACCAGCTAAGAGAGAGAGATGTAGGAGGGAGGGCTGAAGAAGCCCAAATTCTGGGAGAACCCATTTCGGTGTTAATATAATAGGAAGAATAGCACAAATAACAAGCAAAGACAAGAGAGAGAGAGAGAGAGACTACTCCCAATCCCAAAGCCCCAACGTCTGTCTTTAAAAAGCTCTCCGTTGGAGGGCTTAATCGTCTCTCCAACATATCTTCTTCTCTATTTCATTTCTCCACTGCTAATTAATCTCCGATGGCAAAGATGACACACCAAAATCAGAGAAACACCGCAAACAGCAACAATTGTAATGGTAGCAACACCATACCTGCAACAAAGCTGAAACGAACCAGGAAGAGTGTCCCAAGAGACTCTCCCGCTCAACGTAGCTCAATCTACCGAGGAGTCACGAGGTTGAATTCTGTTCATGGATCATTCAAATTTTCCTTCTTTTCTGATCAATTCTTTACATATTTTTAACTTGTCATTGTTTCAGGCATCGCTGGACGGGTCGATATGAGGCTCATTTGTGGGATAAGAATTGCTGGAGTGAATCTCAAAAGAAGAAAGGAAGACAAGGTTCCTTGATCATCTCCTGTTGCGATTACATTCTTCTCTTTCTCTTCCATGAAATTGAATTAATATATCTCTCTCTCTCTTTTTTTTTTTTTTTTTGCTTTTCCTCCAACTGGGTTTTGTGGCGGATTCGAATGAAATACAGTCTATCTTGGTAAGTACAACATTTTTTCGTGTTAAGTCAAACAAAAACGGTATTAGTTCAAACATTCAGGCGAAAATTTGAAGTTCAAGTGTTCAACCCAAGAACATCCAAAAGGATTTCATGTTTCTGTCTTGAAACATGATATTTGTTGTCTGAACCCAGTTGTGGTTTTGGCTGCTCAGGAGCTTACGACGACGAGGAAGCAGCAGCACATGCTTATGACTCGGCAGCATTGAAGTACTGGGGACAAGACACTGTACTTAATTTTCCGGTGAGTCTATTCTCATTCCTTTAATGTGTTCAGTTCTAATCTTTGGCTCATCCTTCTGAATGAGTCCGGCCGGGTTGGCTGGAGACAAAAGTTAGGGCTGCAACGTGGAGCGGATTAGCTTGAACCAGCCCGAAAATGTTAGGTTTGATCGGGTCGGGTTGAAGTTTGAGTTAGGGTTGAAAAGCATGAATCCAACTTAATTTTAGGTTGGATTAAGGTTGAAACCTTGACCAATATATATATATATATATATATTATATGTCAAAATTTTGAAGTTACATGCAAGGATTTTATCATAGGGAATATTCCGTAACATGGTCTTGTGAAAACAAAAACAATTGTCACATCAGCAAAATTGTACTGTTTTTGTTGATGCTGCAACTGATTTTGTTTTCAAAACAAAACCAATCATATTGTCAAACACCCTCTTAATGGTGCTAAAATAATAACATTTGGCAAAAGGAAGTAGTGAAATGAAGCCAACCTGAATTAAACCTGATCCTAACCCAACATAATGTTTCAAGGTTGGATTTGGGTTAGGCAACTGCTCATTTGGTTAGGGTTGTCTTAATCAGACCTAACCTGAACCAACTTAATGTCATGCTAGTAATGGTTTAATTGAATGTGATTACCACAGTTATCGACATACCAAGAAGAGCTAAAAGAAATGGAAGGCCTGTCCAGAGAAGAATACATCGGATCATTGAGAAGGTAATTTCAACAGTTACTAAAAAGAAATCCAAATTTGCTGAATAACTGAGGTGTTTATATGGATTGAATTTTCAGGAAAAGTAGTGGGTTTTCCAGGGGAGTCTCAAAGTACCGTGGGGTTGCAAGGTAACTATGGAATTAAATGAATAGCAACTAAAATCTATTTAGAAATCCCCTCTAATGTATATGGAAAGTTCCTTCTGTAAAGTTCCAACTTTTCATCAAACTAACAGTGTACTTCACAAGGACTATGGTACCTACTTTACATTCAAAACATAGGACATTTGGCAAGGAACATTTACTCACAGCTTCACATGTTAGGTTTTCTTTCTCTTTTTTATGTTTGTCAATTAAATAGATTTGGAACAGGAGAATTATTCAACCAAACAGCAAGGCCAAAGTACCCCAACCATGCATAATAGCTTCATGACATCAACTACTTCTCTATGGGATTCTGTATTGATAACTGATGTTCACTTTGCAGACATCACCATAATGGAAGATGGGAAGCTCGGATTGGCAGAGTTTTTGGTAACAAATACCTCTACCTTGGGACATTTGGTAATTCCTTCTAAACCCTTTAATTACTTAACAACCTCTCTCTCTCTCTCTCTCTCTTTCTCTCTCTCTAATCCTATAAGTTAGATTACTTAAAAAGGTTGTCTCTCTACACCCACCCATCCACCCAACAAAACACATATACTGTGTTTGGTTAAGTAGAGCTTTTACTCATTCCACACCCACCCACAAACACAGAAATTGAGCTTAGTTTGGCAATTCTTTCAGCCATCCCACCTTTTTTCTCATTTTGGTAAGCTAGAGCACAACTACCTGATAGACAATACCACATTCCCATAAGAAATAAAAATTGTAGGATGAGAAATTGAATGACTTCTTGACACCCTTTTCTGCAACAACTGAAACAATAGCTGGGACCCAATTTCCTATAGGCCGACCTTGGATGAATTATCCAATGACACGTGTCATATAATATATAGTGCCACTTGTCAAAATGAGAGTCCAATAAGACCATGCCCCATTGCAGCTTTGCTGGTTAATACTTAGTTGGAGACTGGTGATATAAGTAAATTTCTAGTTAGTTGGGAGAGAGATCAACAACTCCCAACGGCTATTTAAAGATTTCAAACTTCCTGCAATAATTTCTGTTCAACCCCCCACCTCCACCGAATCTTCTAGTTAATTGGTATTTTTAATTCCCGAATTACCCCTAACATTTCCCTCTATTTCCCTGCAGCCACCCAAGAGGAAGCAGCAGCTGCATACGATATAGCAGCTATCGAGTACCGGGGACTCAACGCCGTTACCAACTTCGACATCAGCCGTTACATCAAGTGCCTCCGACCCAACCCCGATAACCCGGATAACAACCCAAACCCGAACCTTGACCCTATTCACGAGCTTGGGTCTAGCTTTCTCCACCACCAGGACACCGGCGTGGGCGAGCCGGCCGTTGCTCAGCCGCGACCAACCGGCAGCCCCACCGCCTCGTCGGCACTGGGGCTGTTGCTTCAGTCATCGAAGTTGAAGGAGATGCTCGAGAGGACGTCGACGGCCGACTCCCCGTCTACCCCGCCGGAATCTGAGGCTGACCCGCCTCGGTGCAGTTTTCCAGATGACATACAGACGTACTTCGATTGCCCCGATTCCGGAAGCTACGCCGACCTGGACGACCTTATTATCTTCGACGATCTTGACTCGTTCGTGCCTTCGATCTATGAGTGTGAATTGGATGGTTAGTGGAGAAACTCAGCGATTTATTCTGTCCTTGATGTTTGATTAGGGAACAAAATTAGGGTTTAGAAATCATAAACAGGTTTTGTCTGTAGAAGAAAAGGACGGTTGGACCCGATTAGAAAGAACAAGAGTAAAAACAAGAAAGAGAAATCCTGTTTGCAGGGTTAAGCTTGCCAATTATTGTTTTCTTTTTTGGTAAACAATTCTTGGTTCGTTTTATATACGTATAGACAAATTAGTTTTTTGATGACACATGTCAATTTGAAGTCGTCCCCTTTTAATTTCTCCCATTTTTTTATTTTTACTTCGTTGTTAAATTGCAATTTAGATGTATCTTCCTTATAATTTTTTGGTAAATCTTTTTTAGCTTATAATTTGATTTCCTGTAAATTTACTTGTTACAAAATATAGAATGCACCAAATAAGTACATTTTATAAAGCATAAACTAATGCTCTTAACATGATTGGTTAAGAAATGATGTTTGAAGTTAAAAGGGGCGAGAAGGGTTAGGGTTAGAATTAAAAATAATAAATAAACTAATATTTTACATATTAAAAAAAATAAAAATATATTATGAAAATCAATTATACATATTGAAAAATTATATATAAATTAATATTATAAATACTATAAATAAAAATATTATAATTCTATTTATTTATATTATAAATTAATTAATACAAAAAAATAATATATTTATATTATAAATACAAATATATTAAAAATAACATTTCATTATAAACTCAATTAGGCTCACGAACCACTCAATCTGGGTATTGCAAAGTTCGAAGTCAACTCAACAAACTATTTGACTCAAGTTAAGCAAGACCAAAAAGCAATTACAAGTTTGAGTATTTAGCCAGCCAAGCTCAATTAACTTGCAATAGGTTTGGATCGCTTACACTCCTATCTGACCTCATACGTTGGGCCAAGGCTTGGACGATGCTAATGAGATAGGTTTTAGGAGTGTACTTATTTCCTCCATTTATGACATGGTTTTTAAAAACGAATCGGTGATCGAATTGGTCAGGGGTTTGGTTACCAGTTCGAACGGTCTGATTGTTCAACTCGAATGGTTGGCCCATTCTGACCAAAAAGTAAAAAAATTAAAAAAAAAAATTGGAAAACGGTTAAAACTGTTCGAACGGTTAATCGGTTGGTTCAGCGGTTTGTTTATCAAAATCAATGGTTTTAGGGAAAAAAGCGGTTTTGGGGGAAAACGGAACTGGTCAGGTGACTAGTTCCCAGTTTTTCCAGTTCGACTGTTCGGTCTGATCCAGTTTTGAAAACCATGATTTATGATACTAAGCAATGAGAATGTGACAAGTGTCCTAACTTTTAAGTAGTAAAAGTATCTTTAATATTACAAAAAAAAAAATGGAAAAATCTCTTAAAATACCCCTAAGTTTTAGGAAATAGACTTATTCTACCATTAAATTGTGCCCTAAGTTTTCTGACAACTGACATCACCATTAAATTGTGTCGAAAAAGACAAAATGTTGAAATTACCCTTGAATAAACAATAAAGAGAAAAAAAATCATGGTTTTCAAAATCAGAACAGACCGGACGGTCGGAACGGAAAAACTGGGAACCAGTCATCTATTTTTCCCCAAAACCACTTTTTCCCTCAAAACCCTTGATTTTGGTCAGCAAACCGCTGAACCGACCGATTAACTGTTCGAACCGTTTAAACGGTTTTGACCGTTTTTCAATTTTTTATTTTTTTGTTTTTTTTTGTCAGAACAGGCCAACCATTCGGGTTGAACAGTCGGAACGTTCAAACCAATAACCGGACCCCTGACCGGTTCGGTCACCGGGTCGATTTTAAAAACCATAGAAAAAACACTAAAATGTCAAAAATGTGAAACGACTCTCTTGCCCTTTTGGTTTGTCACCCAAAAGGGGATTAAATGATTCATTTGGGCTATGTTTTGGCACCTCTGAACATCACCACCTCTCAATCCACTTGAAACCCCAAATCCACGAACCCACTAGCCTAAAAGTAACGAGTGTTGCAACACCCGAAGGTTGTGCGCCATTGAAAGGTAATGTTCCTGGTTACAAGTAAGCAAGTAAAATCATGTTAAACCCTGATGGTGCTCAATCTACTTGGAGAGCTTTGAGTGAGAGCAGTGAGTGGCCTGAACCTTGCAAAAAAGAGGATGTTAGAGAGCCTGGGTTCTGAGCCCAGGTGAGGAGGCTTTGACGGTCAAGTTAGTGCTGAACTGGATGGGTTGATAGATAGTTCCAAGCAAAGAGAGCAAAGAGAGTTAGAATACCTTATCAGAGAGCATACCACATGAAGGTGAAGGCACCCCCCCCCCTTTTATAGAGTTGGGGGTAGACCTGTTCATGGGTTGGGTTCGGACTTGGCTTTTGTCAAAATTCTAATGGACTTGGCCTGAAGCCCGAGCCCGAGATAGTGTAAAATTGGGCCCAAAGCCCGGCCCGTGAACATGTCTAATTGGGGGATGATCAAGGCACTCCCGAGATTCTCAGAAGTAATGGATCTTGGTGTCCGAATTCTTAGGGGCCCATAAGAGCATTTTCTAGATGAGTCGTTTGCCACTTCCGTTGGTTACTCGACATGTTCTCGAGGATCTCGGAGATGTTAACTACTTGGAAACGCGTTCCCCATGCTGACGTGGCAGGTTGGGGTCATTCTACGGGAATGTTAATTTGTGCTTGGGTCGTCTAATATCCCAAGGAGCCCGAGGTGGAACCGATGTATTGGGCGGCTTTGATTTGACCGTCATGAATGATCTACCGAGGCCACTTGTTGATACATGGACCCATCTTGATGTCAAATGATTTCTRAGGTCGCTCAAGAAAGTCCTGAGGTCTCCGAGGTGACGTGGCGCCAAGTGGTAGATGTGTTGATTTCGCCCATCATCAAACCCTATTCCTTTTGCAAAATTATGTTGCCATTAAAACCCTAATCTGAACCGTTAAAGCGTCAATACTTGTGAGTAATCTTTTTGAAGGAAAATACTTATTTATTCAAAAGGTTCTTTTAAGTATTGAGGTTTGGATAGAGTACGCCATGTCTTGTTATTTGCTTGTTTTCTTTTTGTGTTGCTATTGTGGTTTGTCAAGGACCGGTCTTGAATAAAGAATTGTGGCATTGGCTGCCATTAGACCTCTTCATGGGCTGGGTTGGGTTGGGTTGGGTTCGGGTTTTGTCTCTTTATCAATAAAAAATGTATAGGCCTGAGCCCGAGCCCGAGTCCGATCATCAGATATAGATATTGAGCTCGAGTCCAAACCTGAAGCCCAACCTATACATAAAATGTCTTATTTTTTAGTGTATTTTTATAAAGTAATATTATATTAATTTAGTAATAATTTAAAAATTAATAAGCTAATTTATATTTCATAATAGTAAATTAATATTTATTAATAATTTAAGAAATAAATATATATTATATAATATAAATATTTTTTTATTATATGTAATAGTATCGGACCGGGCTCGGGCCCGAACTAGACTTATTTGAAAAAACCCAAGCCCAACCCATAAAATGACCGAGCCTGATATTTAAAACCTGAACTCGAACCCGTGGGTCTGAAGTTTTGTCCAAAACCAAAAATAACGAGCTGAGCCATCGGGTTACCCGGCCCATGAACAGCTATAACTGCCACATTTACCCACACACGTATTTGATATTAATGGCTACGAGGATCATTTCAATAGTGGAAATTATTTGGTATGATTAGGACACATGTATTTGATTCAATGCACATATGGGAACCCACACATACATGATATGTTGTATTCTGATATAAACGAGAATTTTGTGTTGGTGGGTGTTTTATTAGTCGATGTAATAAGTAAATGGCATACGGTGGCCCAATACCCATGATTAGGTTGTATCGATGTGAATAGGTGTTATTGCACTTGCCTTGACTTAGTCGTTGGTAGGATTCATTATCACCATAGTATAACATTGAACAGTCATACTATGGTGGTGACGAAGTACTACCATTTGAAAGGTCCCTACTGTTAGGTGATGTCACTATACTCAATGGTTTGTTTTGAAAATTCCAATGGTTTGTTGATGACCAATCAAAAAATAATTAGATTAATTAATGAACTAAACATTTGATAGTTGGACTTAAAGAAACTTAATCATGTATAAGAGATATCCTATATTACGATGTTTTTAAGTTACATGCTTTACCTTAGTTACATGTCAACAATATGTGAGCTTTATGACAATTTATTTTGGCCTACCAATAATGCATAAAGCACTCCAATAACGAGTAGTTAAGTCCGTTCGATCCATGTATTATTAGAATGCATAAGAATTCCATGCAAAATCCTATTCTATGTAAGGGTGAGCATTCGGTTTATTCGATTAGAAATTGAATCGAATAAACTGAATTTTTAAAACCAAAACTGAAACCGATTTTCAATAAAACCAAAATTTTTGTTATATTTTCAGTTAAAAACCGAATTTAGTTATTATTATATATAATATTATATACTATAATCTATAATATATATTATTATAATATATTATAAAATTTAATTTCATTATAATAGATTATATATAATATATTAATATATAGATATATAGCATATTATATATATATATATATTAAATATTATATATTGTATATTATATATTATACATTATATATTATATAATGAATTTTAACTAATTCGGTTAACTGAATTTCTAAATCTGAAAACCAAAATTATTAAAAATGGAATTAATCGAACCGAATTTCTCAAAAACTGAAAAAAAAATGAAACGAAAAAACCGAAACTGAAATTTTCAGTTCAGTAATTCGGTTTTAACCGAATAATGCTCACCCCTAGTTCTAGGCATTTCATATTTTCATGACAACCATCACATGTAATTTATTTGCACCTCACGTCATTTAATTTTTCCATGTAAATTAGTTGCACCTCATTGTCATTAGTCTTATGCATTTTCATTGTAGTAGTTTGTGTTTGAGGCTGTGTTTGGAAACGATGCAAATATGTAGAGTATAAAACAATTCATATAAATTGCAAAGTTGAGTTAGTTTTGCACCGACACATTTCCCTTCTTACCAAATAGACTTTTAGTTGTAATAGATGTAAACACGAATTCCAATAAAGCATATGTCTTTTTTATCAAAAGTCCACTGGAATGCAAATTTACGTCTTTTTGTTGATGTACTTTTGTATCTTATTATCAATGTAAATATGCATTGAAAAATGTGTTTTCTATCATTTGTCAATGTATAAATGTAATGTTGCCAAACACAAGCAAAAGTGAACCAAAGTGCAAATTTACCCTAAACTGGGATTTGCACTCCATTTGCACCATTTCCAAATGCAACCTAAGGCTCTGTTTGGAAAGAATACAAATAAAAATATGTAAAGTGCAAATACATATAAAACAATACAAATTAAATACAAGGTTTTGCACTCTATATATTTGTATTTGTACTCCTTCCAAACTGAGCCTAAGTTCCAACTAGCTTACCACAAAAAGATATGTTCTAAATCTTAAGATATTAATGCAAAGGCAAAATTTAGTGGGACAACATATATGTTGTGGATGGCTTAATTTAGGTGGCTGAATTTGTGGCTTCATTTTTATAGTATTGGGTAGGAATGGTAACGGGGCAGGGATCATATTCCATGCCCCCACCCCCGATTCTGAAATTAAGCCCCGTCTCCGATCCCCGACGGGGATAAAATTTGTCCCCTATCCCTGATCCCCAAGGAGGATGGATTCCCTACTGGGACCCGAATCCCTGAATTTTTTTTAGATAATAGAATTTTTTTGAAAAATAAATAAAAAATTTTAAATAATGTTTTAACTTATATAAATAATATACATTTAATATAATTATATATATAATCGGGATTGGGGTAGGGCGGGGACCTCATTCCCCACCCCCGACCCCAATCCCGATCAGAGATTCTATTAAACCCCGTCCCCAGAAGTTAGGTCCCGGCAAGTACATGTTTATTATAAATTACAGTGGACATGTTGATTATAAATTACAGTAAACAGTGGAGAACAAACAAGAGAAGGTTGGAATATGTGAATGGTCAGGTAATTTATGTAAACAATATTGAAAGTGACAGGCCATTGTCAAATACTCAAATGCCTCCCCTTTAACACCTTTTGATCACTGGGTTGAAGTGGGTAGTCACCAATTAATTAGTCGATGCCGCAATGTTTGTAGGAGAAGATGCAACGCAAAGAAGAAAGTGGTTTATAACTATCATTCAAAAGGAAAGTGATGTGTAGTAGAACAAAATAAGAGAAAATGGAAAGAATAAAAGAAAAGAATGGGGTAAAAATCACTTATCAATATCGTCAATGCTTGCAATGTTTGTTGGAGAAGAGGCGACGCAGAGAGAGTTCAACAAGAACATTCGAGAAGTTTCGAAATATCTAACAAAGGAGTTTGAAATTAGTTGCGGTATTTTATACATTAGTCAACGCGTTTAATTGTGATAATTAAGAGCTCAAGCCATGTGTTACCGTTACAGATTTGAAAAACTATTTTTTTTATCCGTAAGATGTGAATATTTATGAAGTTTTAGATTCAATTGGGCTTAACTCCCCATCAACAGAATACAATGACAGAAAGTTAAAAATTAACCTAAAAGATAATCTCCCTATTCACCTCCTGCTTGGCCAGTCCATCTGCAAATGAGTTAGCAGACCTCTTCATCCAGTTATAGTGTATCTTAATATCTTTGTCCAACCAATAGAAGTTTTTCTTTTCATTGTTATAGCTCCACAAGGCACTATCCACTTCCTTCAGCCAACTAATCATCACTAGACCTGTTCATGGGTCAGGTCGGGCTTTCACTTGTCTCTAATGAAAATATATTAGGCCCGAGCCTGAGCCCGGCCCGACCAACGGGCTTATAACTTGGGCCCGAGCCCGGCTCTGGTAAAAAGCCCGAAACCCGAGCTTGAGCCCGAAGCCCAACCTAATTGAAAAAAAAAACAATTTTTCCTATTCAAATTAGAATTAAAAATTCAGATAGTATTTTTTTTCTATTTAAATAAACAATAGGCCTAGAAGATGGTATTTTTCCCTTTCTTTTATATTTTAAAACACAATTTTACATTCTTAAATCAAAAAATTTATTCAAATGGACATAATCACATAACTAATTTTAAGTTTAATATTAGGTCGGGCCGGGCTATTTTGACAAAACCCGAGCCCAGCTCGAATTTATTGCAAGCCGGGCTTTTTGGCCCGAATTTAAGCCCGCGGGCCTATAAGCATGTTCAAGCCTGTTTGGGGGTCGGGCCGGCCCGTTGGGCCACCCGGCCCATAAACAGGTCTAATCATCACCTTCGAGTCACCTTCCAAGACCAAACGTCTAATATTTAGTTCCCTTGCTCTTTGAAAAACTATTTCATATTCGAAACCAAACGTGTCTAACATTTTCATATGTCAAATGTCTAAAAAGTGTTATCAAACGAGTATTTAATATCTTAAATATAAAACTTAATAATAGGAATTTGAACAAAGAAAAAAGTGATTGTTCGTATAACATTTCTGTCCTAGCACCAAATTCAAAAGTCGAGTTATTTTAATCAAACAAAAATTATGCACTCTTCTTCACATTTTTAATAGTTGTATAACGGACAAATTTATTATAGTACGCGTAAGATTTAGAAAATTAACTAACCCTACCTCTATTATTATTTACATATTGTATTAAGAGTATCTCTATATTTTCTAAAGGATCCACTAAATCCTCTTTGTCCTTAAAGTTGGCTAACAGAAAAATTACAAACATTATTTTAGCCATCATTTTCTTTCAAATTTTCAAAATCAAACATTTGACACTTTACTATATACCGAGAATTGGAGACCAATGCAATTGTTCGATCGGGCCTTGAAAGCATCCAAATCCATGGTACTTGGAGCGCCATGTCCATGTGTACGGTTGTGAATACAGTTAACTCGGCAACCATATCTACCAACACCACGTCCCTCTTATCCATGTATACAGAAGCCCCTCGTTCTCTGTTCCAATCGTGTGTTTGATCATTAGATTTGAAGCTTAGAACTTCGGTTCAAGCCGATTTCCCGCTCCGGATCGGAGAAAATCGTTTTAGACAATTGGACTTTTATCGAGATATCAGTTTCGAACGTTCGGTTGAGCCTCGTGGTTTGATTCGTTTAAAATTGTCGGACTGGTCCCTGTTATGATTCCTATTCGAGTTTTATGGTAAAGAGAGATCTGAAGACCTTGATTGAATAAAAGAGGAAGAGATCACCTTGTGGAGGCGATTGGGGGATTCAATTTGTAATTTTCCAAGGAGCAGTTCCTGTACATTGTTGATCAATTCATCCTTAGATTGTTTTTAATGATGTCCGCCTCAAAGTCTCAAACGTATATGGAACTGATTGCAAGATACAAAAATGACATTTTGTATTGCTCTCTAGGCTTCTAAGGTTCATTTCTTCTCCCTTTTTCTCCTTTTCTTTTCATCCTTTTTCTATTCTTCCAAAATTTTCTCCTCTTTTTGCTTTCTTCTATTTCTGTTACGTATTCTGTGCCTTTTCATGATAACTTGTTATTCTTCTCTGTGAAGCAATGGAGAAAATTTTCAATGGAAACGTCGATAGAACTCATACTCCTCGGGAGAAGTGGCTCGATTGATTTTTCAGGTATTTTTCTTGACCTTTATAAGTTCCCTTTTTCAATGTTGCTTCGCTTTTGTTAGTTTTCTTTGTAACAAAATGAAGGAAAACTGTTAAGAGCTCATGCGGCATTATTTAATTTTGTTATATCGGCTGTTGGAGGATCCACAGGTTCAGTGTTAAAATCCGGTTCCTAGCTCAATCTGAGGTTATCATAGTTTTTGAACTGCCTTTCAGCTGGATATTCGTATCGTTCAGCCTGAGAACAGTGTAAGTAATCGGTTTTGTTTTACCCCAAATCCGATTCTTAACCAAAAACCATTGAATTGGTCAATAACTCGTTGATTTAGGTGGTTGAACTGTCGATTTATAGTTCGTTTAATAATTTTTGACTATTTTTTATTTTTTTAATTTTTATTATCAAAACGGATCATCCATTCGAATCAGACGGTTGAATTGTCGATTCAAAAACCGGTGGTTAGACATTTCCGAGTCATTTTTTAAAACCATGAAAGTTACAACTATGCTACTGGTTTTATTTGGTTGGCCCTATTTTTTATTATTTTCTGTCAAATAAGATGAATCATAGCCAAGTTGTGCTAATACTCTCTTAACTCTATGTTTGTAGAGCCTCCACAGTTGAAGGCTTTCCTTCGTGCTCACCCTACCTCTACCAGTGTCGCAGCAACAGCAGGTTCGCCTTCGATCAACGACCTTGGCAATGGAGTAGACAATTGGGTTTTTGGTCATTTGCAGTATGGCACCGAAATCTAAGAGTATTTTAAGAATTTTCAAAAATATATTAATGTCACGAGAGTGATAGAAAGTTAAGACAAGGAAAGTTTTAGACAATCATAAAAGAATTTATGAATATTTTAAAACAATATATAAATAATAAAGATTAAATTAGTCAATTTTCTAAACTAGACAAGTAGTTAAAAAAATTTGCCCTTTATAAATTATTGAATAATATATATTGACTGCATCAACCAAGGTGCATATCACACAGTTTAAGACCTATACCTTCATAAACCCATTTAAAAAACCTTCATAGATTACACAATATATTATAGTCTCCAAATCTGTGAAGTGAGAAGTATCATATCTTTTGATGTATTGTGTTGGTTTGACTTGGTATTTTTCGGTTGTTCTTTATGATCATCAGAACTAAACAAAACACAGTCTTCTCCTGTTCTCAATTTTTATTGAATCCCATTAATTGTGGTGTCGCGAAGCAGGAGGAGACATGTCAACTGCATATCAGCATATCTATACCCTCAGCTTCTAACCTAATAACCTACCGCCTGTCAAATCGCACCCCTTGCAACTTCTTACCCCCTTTTCTGCCCTTATTTTATTTAATTCCAAATTTCACTAGTATGATGGGCAAGATTGATTGGGGTTTAATAGTTTTATTTTTTTAATTTCTATTTGGGGCCTAATCATGAATAAACACTATCCGCACCTACCTACAAGACATTGAATGTCTTCTTAAGCATGACAGCATATAAATAGGGTTAGGTGCGGAAACCATTATGATAGGTAACAGATCCCAAGGGTCTAGAATTTGGAATCGGAGTGGGTTATTTTGATTTTAACTGTTTGATTGGGCGGAATTGAAATCCCATTCTTATTCTTATTCTTAGTGGAATGACAATCCTTCATTTGAGGGAATGGTCATTCCCTCCCCCTCCCTTGACCTTGAGAATGAAATCCTGTTTCTGTCTAAATCAAATAGACTATGGGAATAAATTACTCCTATTTCGATTTCGAAGGATTCCAATTCCAATTCCAACTACAAACCAAATGGACTCTGATTATTTACCAATCAATTCGTAGTCAAATTGATTTATAATAAGGCATTTTCTGGCAATGAGTAGGCACAAATTCGAGCTCAGCTTTATTACTTGCAATTAAAAAGAAAAAAAAATCAAGGTGGCATTTGGTAGCGTATAAATATCATAGACAAGGTCCATGGTAAAATATGGTGTTCTGCTATGTGTGGACATTCCCCATCCACAAAATAACATGGATAGGAACATGCCACACCCCAATTTATCATCCACGGTATTTTCTCGTGGTTGGTCTACACTATGGTGTGGACAATTTGTGGGAAGGTTTCATTGGTCCAATTACTCTTATTTTATTTAATCTTTTAATACTTTTCAAATTTTAAATTTTAAATATTTTATCAATAAAATAATAATTTTTAATGTTAATTCTAGCACAAGTCCGATCGTTCTCCTTCTCAACTCTTTTTTCATTATTTAAATTTTATTTTTTTTAATATTTTTATCAATAAAATAATATTTAAAATATTAATTTTTTATTTTTTTAATATTTAAAATAATATTTTTAAATTATTTAAAAATGCAATCGTTGTTTATATATTAATGCATTTTTTCAATTTATTTATCATATAAAATGCAAAAATTAAACATTTATGATCAACTGTATAGATTTCCCGTAAAATGTATATGAGATACATTGAATCAAAGAGTGTGGTGTGGATCCACACCACACCTACATAACGCCACAGTGGGTGTGGACTAGTCCGGTCCACACAATCTATCCATAGTTTAGAACAACTGTGGGCTGTGGTGTGGTGTGGATTGGTCCCTGCCATAGGGTGTGGTATGGACCAATCCACACCCACTACAGAACACCCCCTAAACTGAAGTATATCACCCTTGAAATGGGTAATTAATACACACTTATTGATACTCTAATTTGAATATTGGTTTTGAACATAAGATAGGAAAAATTTAAAGGGAAACACCTTCGGTACTAGTAAAAAAAATAGCTATTTTAAAAGAAAAAAGTCTCCATCAATTAAATAAGGGTAATATGAAAAATTGAAAATCAAACTAAAACTGGTAATCTCAATATCGAACTAATCAATATATATTATAAAATAGAAAAACTAAAAAATTAAAAAATCGAATCAATCAATTAATTCGGTTCTATTTTAGAACCGTACTTTTCAAAAACCAAAGGGATGAGCTCGATTTACCAACACCCCAGGTATTGTCTCCTCACTATTCTCAATGTGCTTAAATCAATCCCCTTAAGAAAAATAATGATCTCTGTTAAATATGAATTAAGTAGTCCAATGTGAGTAGATTGCCCCACAGCCAACTCCAACAAGGATATAGAGGCTTCAGATCCATCACCAAAGTGATGGCATATCGAGGCTTAACAAACTCAAGATCTCAAAATCTCACTTAAAATGGCCACCATGAATGCGACCAACCACATTCATGATTCTGCTGAAAAAAACACATCTTGATGGCCCAAAGAAATTAAAAGGACTGAAATGATGCATATATAAAGTATTTCCCTAGTCATGAAGAAAGTATGGGCTTCTGCCTCTCATAGAAAATTGAAACCATTGAAGAAGGGTTACAACTTGAAAGTTGAAACCATGTAGCCATTTTACTAGCCTATAGCCCGAGATATGAGTTGTTGCTTGGACCATACTTAATTTCAACAGCCGGTTCGGACAGGATTTTAACAAAGGTCAAAGAACAATGGAGTAGAGATGGGTGAGATTGGGAGGTCCCCTCAGTTTTAAATTCATGGCCTTCTTTAGAGGCTACCCCAACTAATTCCTAGTATGGCATGCCGACATTGTCATATATTATCAGAAAGAAAGTATAAAAAACCATTTTTGACCCGATATTAATGAAGACAATAGCAGTTCAGTAATGATAATGCCCTACACCAGTAATAAAATATATGAGATTCACAACCTTTCAATTTTGGCCTCATGTATTTTAGAATGATTATAGCCATATATATATATATATATATTTTATGACTGATGTGGGACGTTATCATTGGTTCATAATCGCTATACGACCATTGCAATCTGCTAATCCAATACCCCTTGAAGCCTTCACTTTATTCGGCCATATTTATTTCCCATATGATAATTGAAAATTGGGGTTGCAAAGATCAGGCCGACATGTCTGTGGGTGTGGCAGCTGGACTTAGCAGGATCAGGCTATCTTAATTAGGTTGTTATGCAATGGCACGGCTCTAAATCCAGCTAAAGTCTGAGCTAGGATGGGCCAGACATTTCAAGGTCTGGTTACGCCTCCCAGTGCCCATTTGGAAAAGRCTCAAGCACAGCGGCTTCTGGCTTTTCAAAGTGGGTCTCACATGAACAACCTATAAGTTGTATTTGCTAAACAACCCAGATAGTTTAGTTTGGCTGTCTGTTAATCATTTATAGGGCTGTCTGATACGTATTTTAAAATTTCGTCACGTATTGGAGTGTATCGACTGATACGTATTTTATCGGGYCCCTCCGATATGCCCTTACACAAGCTGTTTCGGGGTCCCACCTATTTCAGGCTGTATCGATTTTTTGAACTTTGTTTGAAAACAACTGAACCAGCTTTAGTGAATGCCTGAGTCTTCAGCTAAGCTCTTCTAAGAAAAAAAAAAAAAAAAATCATTTTCAAGGTCAATAATGCCTCATGTTTTGAAAATTGTTGAACTTTTACAATAAAAAGATCACTCCTTAAAACTAGGAGCTAAAGTTTGTGTACAGAGTATACAGAGTACTAGAAAGACAACTGTGTTTTACCTAAAAAAAGAAAGAAAGAAAGACCACTGTGATGCATGGGCTGGTGTTAAATCATGCCTATGTTCTATAGAGGGTGATTACATTCAGTTTCTTAATGAAAAGGAAACTGAATTGTTTGTGGATGAGTAGAAATAGCCCCATATTTCATTTTTTTTTTAATTTCAGAAAAAAGAAAACAACAAATTGCCAAGGGGGTTAGGAAGTAATATGAGGAGAGAGAGAGAGAATAAGCTGGTGTGAAAGAGGCTAGGAAGTAATATGATGGACAACTGCTTTTAAGTATATAGAATTGGTTACCTAAAACTTTTACTTGGATTGACTTGGGTCTTGGACCAGAAGATCAATATTTATGGGCTGTGATCTTGTCACTTGGATGCATCTAACATAAAATATGCGGATCCAATAAGAGTGCCTCTACACTAAAAATCAGCATGATCAAATGACTTAAGGGCCCATTTGGTTTGTAAGAATAAGGGACTGGAACYAGAATCAAAATGGCTCATTTTGATTCCAACTGTTTGGTTGGGCAAACCAGAATCTCATTCTCATTCCTGTGGAATGACATTCTCCCATTTGAGGGAATAATCATTTCCTCCCCCTCTCTTGAGAATGAAATCCTAGCRCAGCTGATTTCAATTCCAATTTCTATTCTTATTTGAACCAAACAGATTATGGGAATAGACTATTCCAATTCCAATTACAAACCAAACAGACCCTAAGTTTATTGTTCTATATGTTATTTTCAAAACTTCCAAGGAGTTTAATGCAACTTTTCTATTGAAGCTTTGTCCTTTTATTGCCCAAGTATGTTTGAGCCTTTTCTAAATACATTAAGTCATCTAAAATCACAAGGTGGGTGATTGATAATGGGTGTTGATCCCCTCATTTTGATATTTTTGAGTTCACCTTCTCCTGCAATTTGTTTATAATTGTAGAGAACAATCCAAATACATATGGAGATAGAGGACAGCCTTATCAAATGCCTTGTCTTGAGCCTTAGGCCAAAGGATTTTGTATGGGTATCCATTGATAATTACCATGATAGAAGGGGTACTTACGAAAAGTTTTATGAGGTTATAGAGTTTGTAGGATATTTTCATGAGCTCCATTACTAAAGGGAGGTCGGAATATTAAATTTTATCATAAACTTTAGCTATGTTCATATATTAAGTGTGAACAACTATTGATGCTTACATTGCCTTCATATTGTTGAAGTATCCCTTGAAGAATTATCAATTATTTACCTACTGTTTGATGAAGGCATTTTTAATTGGGGAGGAAATCAATTCACAAAGCTGAGCTATAAGCCTATTTACAATGATTTTGGCTGTAAGTTTGCAACTCATATTGCATAAGCCCATGGATTGGGAATCTTTAGCCAGATTTTGACTTGTCATTTTTTGGAATTAGGGCAAGTTTGAGTAACATTTAGGGAATTCCAAAGGTGATTATTTATAAAAATAGATTGAATGAAATTGATAAATTTCGGTTCTATTACCTCCCAACTAGAACCAGAATGATAAACTAGGGCTAGTAGTCCATTGATCTTGGAGTTTTCCGAGTTTTATGGGCACCTATAGGCAGCTAATTGGATCTGCAGCACCAGCCATTCTTTCGGTCTGTGACAGGTGTAATGGGCCCAGCCATAACCCAAACAGTAAAATGCTAACTCGGGCCAACCCGAGTTGTACCCATGCATATGAGACCACTTGTAATGAAGCACCCACCATAGACTGAATGGAAGTGCACAAATATAGCACCAAAAAAAAAATCAGATATGCTTTTGGTTGAAAACCAGGTTCGACTCTCTGCACTTCATGCAATTCATTCAGTCTGTGGCGTGTATGCCATTTACACGTGTAAATACCTATATGCATGAGTATACATGTAATTGGACCCTATTACAGACTGAATGGAAGTATAGGAGAAAATTGCAGGATATTCATTTATGATCAATCTGCATAGTAAGGGTGTCAATTGGACTGGATTTGGTCCAATTCGATCCAATCCAATGTGAGTCCATTATAAATGGATCAGGTCCAATCCAATCCAATGAATGTTTTGGACCAATTTAGATCGGTTYAATTCAATGTTTAGACCATCCAATCTGTTCAAATTCATTCGATTTATATTGGCTTCAACCTAAACCTAGTCCATTCACACGTATATTCTTATCTCATATCAATGGACCCAGATATTAGCTTAATCCAACCCAATCCAATATAAATTTGTTACGGACAGACCAGGTCCAACCCAATCTAATAAATACTTTGGACCAGATTGGTCCAATCCAATGTCTTATTGATCCATTCAATCCGTTCAAATTGATTTTGGACTGGATGGGATCCAATCAAAAACCGATCCATTGACACCCTTACTTACTGCATAGTATGTTGACTAACAAATGGGTCAACTTTGATATCCGGTTCGATTTAGATGCATTACTGATGGGATTGAATCAAGGGTATATCCAAATTCAAATAGGATCATATCCGATTTATTTGCAGCCCTAACCCTCCCCCTCCCGAGTTGGCATATTCATTTGGAGATACTTCTCAGCTAGCTGCATTACCCATTGAAAGTATCTTTACCCAACAGAGGCAGCTTAATAGACCCTACTTTGTGTGTTACAAAGAGCATGGTCTGTACCAGCCGATACAAGCCCGACATAGGAAAGCATGGGAGGAATGGCATAATATCGGACCATTCCACCCATGCTACGTATCACTCACCTTGGAAACCAATACAATATGCCAGGTCCTTTAAACCTTGCCGTTCACTTTGTGACCTCCATGCAAGGTCAACAAGGTACCATGCAACAGAGTGACCTCTACAAGGTCAGTGGAACTTGGAAAACATTAGAAACTGGAAGAAAATTGAGAGGTAATACATGCTAGTACACCTTAGCAAATAAACATTCTAGGTTCAAATATGATGTATATCAGTTTTCAAGGTCATTGAAACATTAAATACTAGGAACCAAGGGGTCTTCATAGGTTTAGATGATAGAACCCCTCCAAGTATATCTATTGGGAAGACATTGAACTGAAACAATAAAAGAATAGAGCATCAAAGTTTAAAAACTTGCGATACGCATTTTTTGTGTATCATTTCAATACTTTGAACCATGCTTATTGTATTTCAATTGCACTCTCCATTGAGAATTTCAAGCATGAGCAGCTGACGAAAAACAAGAACACAGAAAAGCCCAAAATCAACAAAACAGTAAGCTGCTGATACTTTTCATGGATAAGATAATAAGAGATCTTGATATAACTGACTGCACGAGAAATGCATCCATCAAATCCTCATACAAGAGAACAGTTAATATATATATATATATATATATATACAGAAGTTCCGGGTGGAAGACCACAGAAAAACTACAATCTACAATAGAAATTTTTCCTTTCCTTCTTTCAACATCTATACTTACAATAGATAAGATGCATTTTCTTCTTTACAGCTCTTCCCATTCATTAGGATTGCCCTGTCGGTTGTCCCCTTTCAACAAAACGGTGAGATCTTATATTTTGCTCCAAAGACATTGAATTAGCTTACCTTCTTGGGTATTGTTAGCTGATTGTCTGCCAACTTTTTGGGTTTATCCACCTGATAATAACCTTGGAAAGAGAAAAGGCTAAATGTCAGAAAGAATTTAAAGATTCATGGTACTTTCTTTAGGTTACATCCTAGGTGGGAAACATTAATCTCATTACGACCAATAAGAATAGAAATTAAAAAAAAAAAATCTTTTTCCCTAAAACATGATTATGAATATTGTAGGACATAAAAAAAAGACCGACGAATATGAAATTTACACCTCAATCATTTATATACTACACTTACTAATGGATTAGGAACCTGCCAAAAAAACCAATGGATTAGGAACCCAAGATCCCTAAAAACTGTTGGACTGTGGTGAGACCCTGCTTTTGTTGAAAATTCCACCTGCAGTTTTGTGTATATTGTGCATTCCATGCTCATAGATATAACACATGATGGAATAAAGCTATATGTTGATGAAAAATTTTGGTAATTGGTATATGTATCGATCGAAAGTTGATTTCATTAATCAAATAGAATAAGACTTTACAAGCATCCCTTGGAGAGATGCAAGGTGCAGCCTCTCTTAAACATTACAAGAGATCAGAAATAAATATTACAAATCTGCCCAAAATAACCCACCCCTAGAGGACCCTTGTTTAGCAAGAGAGTCAGCCAAAGCATTGACCGACCTACCCACCCATTGGACTAAATATTATGTCTTGTTAAGCATTCAACTTTTTTTTATGAGATCCCTATAACTGCAAATGACTGAATCTGGACTCGATAACCAACCACCTTAGACTCCCCTTCAATTAACAATTTCTCCACTCCAAGTTGGGTGGCAATTTGGAACCCTTGTACTACAGCCAATAACTCAGCCCTTGTAGAATTCCCCTATTCCCTCCAGGCCTGAGAACAAGGATATAATGCTGCCATCCTCATTCCTCAGAACCCCTCCTATGCCAGATGGCCCTGGATTGCCTTGACTGCTTTCATCAAAATTCAGTTTAGTAAATCCTTCCAGAGGAGGTGCCCAAATTGTTATAAATCTGTTTTTCTTAACCAAAGTATGGGCTAGCCCAATTCCTCCAAATGTCATCAAAGGAGAGGGAATTGAAGGAATCCAAAGATTTCAGCCAATTATCAGCCCTAGTCAAAATGCACTCCTTCACTACTGGAAAGGATCTCTCCTTCACTTGGAAAATTCTAGCATTTTTTATTCCCAAATGGTCCACAAAGTGGCTACTCTGAAACATATCCACTTGCTTCTCCCTCTTTTGTTGGCCAAAGATAGAAAAAAAAAACAACAATTTGACTTCTGTTGGCTGGTTCCACCTACATCTAAACAAAATAGACATCCAATCCCATAGAGCTATAGCAAAGGAACAAGAAATCAGTAAGTGGTAGCAGTCCTCACTATGAGTTTTGCACAAAAACAAACCAGTTTGGGGATAAACGCAAAAAAGGTTTTCCCAAAAAGAACTGAATTCCTAGAGCAAGCATCATACCTTACAAATTGAAGAAACTTGGGAAGAATGCCATGTATTGTCTTCCAAAGTGTTGTTTTGGTAAAACCGACGAGATACTCCAGCATCCCAACCAAAATCAGAACAGCCATGAATACTAGGCACCACCTTGTACCACAAACTTTCTCTTTCCAAAAGCCATTTCCAAAGCCACTTCGGCACTTCCCCAATAAAGCTTCCTTTTTAAGAGCCAAAATTCCCTAGTCTTCCAAACCCCCTACCTCTTTACTCCGACAAACTATCTCCCAACTAAATGGTCCTTTTTCTCTCCCCTAGTTCCCAAGAAAACCTCTCGTCAACTTTTCTAATTTCTAGCCTCCCTAGAGGGGGATCCTAAACACAAAAAAAAAAATACACCAATAGATTGGAAAGCATAGCTTTAATCAAGGTTACCCTTCCCTCAAAAGTAATATAATTCTTTTTCTAGGATGCCAATACTTTTTGAAAATTTTCCACAATTGGATACCAAAAACCGCTATCCCTAGTATTGCCCAAAAGTAACCCAAATAAGTCATGGACCATGAAGAAATAGAGCAATCCATGCAAGTTGCAACAGACTCAACTTCACTATCAACCAAATTGACACCCATGACCCACCACATAGCTCTTTTCAAAATTGTCTTTAAATTGGCGACGCACTCAAAACCTATTATTAGGTCCTTAAGATTTCTTACTTTCCTCGAGTCATCTTCCTTCACAAAAGATGATAATATCACCTGTACACTGAAGATGAGTCACATATACATTGTTCCTGTCAATCTTCTAACCACTCATTACCTCCTCCCTATCTGGCTTTGAGATCAATCTAATAAGCACATCCGCAACCAATGTAAAAAGGAAAGAAGAGAGAGGGCCATGTGTAAACCTCTACAAGTTGGAAAGAAATCCTTTTACCACTCCATTCACTAGCACAAAGTAATGAACCAAAGTGAGACAACCAAAAATTCAAAGACACCATTTTTCCCCAAACCCACAATCCTAAGAGGAAACTCCAGTCCACCAAATCATACATCTTCTTTAGGTCTAGTTTGCAATCAAAACCTTGACTCCCAGATTTCCTCATATCCTCCATGCACATCAGTTAGTGCTTGCTAAAATTAAAATCCATTAATTTAAAAGTTTCATTAAATTCTTTGGTGAGGGAAACAGAAAATTACTCAAGGTCGTGAATCCTGCCACCATGTTGGACACTGACTGGTAAAGAAACAAAGCTAGGAGCCCCACCAAGAAGGCAAGGGTCTATCCTATATCTGTATTTACATCATAAAATCAGAATGTTTAAACCTAAGCATAAGGTGGTATTGATGGGAGAACCAACAGTGATGGTAACACCTGAGGCTTCTTCATTCAATGGGCTCATGACTCACAACCTACCAGCACGTTAGAATGTCACACCCCTGTCATTGAGGATTTAGAATCACGGGTTTATGTCCTTGATCCTTCTAATCATAAATGATACAAAGATGATGTATGTAAATAGATGCAGTTATTGTAGTAGTTTTCCAACCAACCCGGATCGTAATTACCTGATTTTAAACATAATGGCTAGGCCCCATAGAGTTGTCATTCACCCTCCTCTATAGATACAGCTGTTAGATTGGAATAATACATCGGAGGATCCATAGTATACATCAAAAAATTACAATTACAATTATTGAACCATGTCTACTAATTATTCTTTTGGAATCTTTTATCTCAATTCATAGGAGGGTATCTATTGTATAGGCCTCCTGGGTTTGGCAAATCAAGCTTGATTGCTGCCATGACGAATTTCTTGTGTTATCACATCTATGATATCGAGTTAACAAAGGTTTCAGATAATTCGGAACTCTAAGCATTGTTGATACAGACGATGAACCGTTCAATCATCATAATTGAAAATATCAATTGTTTGCKCAATCTAACCGCAAACCGACTCTCAAAAATGAAAAAAAATAAATAAATTCATTGATACCGATGCCAAAGAGCCATTGACGGTGCAACGATGGAGAGAGAAAAATAGATGGGCCATGCTTTCGAGACTGCTCAACTTCATTTGGTCACACTTTTCAGAAAGAAACTCAGCAGTTAGTCAGAATATTCTGTTGGATGGGGCGAACACTGGTTTGGTCAATGGTTATGGCGGAGGAGATAACAAGGGAAGAAGAAGAAGAATTTTAAGTGGGACAGTGAGAATTTTTGTTTTTATTCTTGGTCATCTGTGAATAGGTGGGAATTTAAGTGGGACTCACCTTAATTTCCCAGATTTTTTTATTTGAGCAATGCCACATCAGCAGGCAAACACTGGTTTGGTCACCTGTGAATAGTTGGTCAGAATATTCTGTTGGATAGGGCAAACACTGGTTCGGTCAGTGGTTATGGTGGAGGAGATAACAGGGGAAGAAGCAGAAGAAGATGAATTTTAAGTGGGACAGTGAGAATTTTTGTTTTTATTCTTGGTCATTTGTTAATAGGTGGGAATTTTAAGTTGGGACTCACCTTAATTTCCCAGGTTTTTTTATTTAAGCAATGCCATATCATCAGGCCTTATTATTTTATTATTTGTCAACAGAACCATCAACAACATCTCAAACGCCGTCTGTTTTTTGCCTTAAAGTAGCCTTTCCATCGTTGTTTGAGGGCGAAAATGGCCCTTTTAATTCTTTAGGGTGTAAAGTGCTTTTTTACAAAGTTCAAGAGTTGTCAAAGCTGAAAATCCCATTTATTAGCATACACTTCCAGAGAATATACAACGATGATGAAAGCCAAACAGAAAAACATTACATTCAAGTACACAACAGAAATACAGAATGATGACAAAGTCAACTACTTTATGTTAACAAGTATACAACCAAGACAGAAGCATAGAGATGATAACAAAATAGAATACTCTAACCAGAAACTGATAACAATTCTAAGCAGTAATCAGTCAGCAGTACCTGAGACTTGCATATTCGACAGATTTTGTAGCCAGCATACCCTCAATTCATGGGACATAGATAGGAATGTATTCCTCCACTTTTCCTCCTGAAATAACATTGTTGCTTTCAGACAGCACTTCGGAGAGAGAGTATGCACTGCAAATATGTTGTTCAAAATTTCAATGCAAGTAGTGATACTCTCCTTAACCTTCTTTAGCACCTCATCATGTTGACTTTGAATAATTGCCTTCATTTCCTTTTCCAAGCGCATCTTCTGCACTTCATATTTTATCTTCTTGGCCTCTACCCATATTCTAATTACATCATCCATTGCACCACAAGTTGAAATTTTCTTTCTCTTCCTCGTAGACATCGGGAGGCTATCAATATCAACTCTCATGCTGAATTCTCTACTCGGCGGAGGGTTATCACACAAATTGACAACATTCTGAACTCCCATGGACTCCCCTGTGGAGGGAGTAGTTTGGCAATCTTGGGTGTGGGAATTGGATTGCGAGTGTTGAACACTATCATCATCGTCTGAGGCAACCTGATTACAGCTGACACCATGTTTCTCTGAAGCTTCTATCCCACCAAATATGTACTCTAGCTCATCCCAGTGCTGGAAGTTCCTTGTTCTGAACTTCCTTGCAAAACCATTAGTCTGCAAATCTTTCCTCATTAATTAGTATCTTATGATTTAATTGTAACCTCTTAAAAACATAGGCAGTTACCTTACAAAAATTGGACCATACTGCTTCATCTGCGATTGGCTTCTTTGTCACAGGATCTATTGTAAAACCTGTTTGATTTGTTAAGATAAGATATTGTCTTCTCCTGTTCCTCAATGCATTGTACTTGTTCTTGAATTGTGAATGAACATAGTTCTTGTTGTGGATCCTGTTGAAATTTTCCCTGATGTATTTCCAACCTTCAGAGTTGAAAGTAGAAGTGGGCCTGTTGTTAGCCTTCACCATATCAACCATCAAGTCAACCAAGGTCTTCTCCTCAGCATCAGACCACATAGCATCTTCTTTGACAAACTTATTATCTTCTTTGTCATGAATATTTTCCATAGCCATCCTATGGATCAACATCCAGCCATCTCAGTCAACACAATTCAAGACATTCTGCCTACTAAAACTAAAGGCTTTAGACTCTTCCAAAACCAAAAGCTTAAGCATGGCAAATAAGTTTCCATGCACAATAAGCAACAAATGTGCATGGACTTTGACAAATGACAACAGATATTTATCTTTATTTATATGTCAAGAATACATATTTGAAATGGTTCAATTGGCACCAGCTGTTCATGCTGGTGCCTAATAAATTTAAGTGCATGCAAACAATTAAAAAAAAGTCCCCAATAGGGGTATCTTCTAGTTCTGCACAATCATCAATAATTGTCCCTCCTTGCCAGATATATATTAAAATTCATTGCACACCACTTACAGAAGTCTAGCATGAACACAAATTGCAAATTCACTTACTGATGCAATCGGATGAGAGTGCAGTTCTAGCTCAACACAGAAAATATCTCTAGTATGACCTTATACAACCTGGGCGCATCAAAACTTTTCATCTGCACATCTTTGATGCTATTATAAGCATACAAAGCACAATATACATAAAAGTGCAAGTGGACAATCTGAAAAACAGGAAGGTCTCATCAGTCAATACACCCCAATACGGCAATATCCTCTATGGATCCTAACCCATTAGTAAGTATGGATTGTACCAAAATGATAGAAGTGAGAATTTAAAATTCATGCAAATCTTACTTTGTGATCTATAATTCATGGTCACATTGAAGTTTCTCACCCAGTATGTAACCTAAAGAAAAAATCATGAATCATTTTTCTCTTTCCTTTCCAAGATTATCATCTAATGGATAAACCTAAATTAAATTGGCCTAGCCAAGAATACCCAACAAGGAAAGTTTTTTTTTTCAGTAGGGTAAGTTAATCCAAATATTTATTGATCAAAAAACAGTTAATCCAAATGTGTCTTGTTTGGATTGGGACATTCTCAACCCAAAGTTCCAAAGGCCCGAATAGCAGGGATTGGCTCATAAGTTGGACAAAATCCCATGCCTAGTTAGATGGAGCTAGTGTTTGATTATTCATATTTTTAACTATTGACTAGCTACCTCCAGTTATAGGGCAACAAGTAGCCACACCTTAGAGGTAAGATATGGGTCACTTGGTGGGAGAACATACCTGCTGCAACTCTAGTACTCTACACTCACTGTTCAGATTGCTGTTGCTGGAGACGTAGACATGTGTCGCATGTCAGCTGTGCACATTGTCTTTACAATGTGGCATAAGTTCTAGACAAACAGCAGTTTCCAGTGGTACCCTCTATAAATTCAAACCCTTATCTCTGCTCATTGTCACCAACAACTGAATAGAGTCCCTTGCAGCAACACAGATTCGCTCTTGTAGTTTTCAAGGGAACAGTGCAAGGCTAGGAACAGAGGAGCGCCTTGTCATGTAGTCACCTAGGTAATAGATTTTTTTTTAAATATAAAACATGAACCATAGGTAGTTCCCTAGGTTCCCTAGTAACTAGCAACAATCTTCTATTAATAATTATCTATAATCTTCAAAAAAAAGGTATAAACTTCATATTAAAATATAGAAAACCAACATATTCATGAGAAGAAAAAGAAATAGAAAAGAAAATTCAAAAAAAAAACATATATAGGGGCTGAGCCCCGGTTTTTGTCCTAGGAAAAGAAGAAAAAAAAGGGTAGAAGAAGAGTGTATATGGATAAAAATTTAAGTTCTTCCTTGCTTATGTTTAGGTTTTGAAGTCTTTGAGGGTTCTCAGCATACACAAACAAGCGTAAATTGAACCCTAACAAATAAGAAAACAATAAAAAGAAACTAGTATATAACCTACAAAAATAAATATTTTAATTCAATAATGTCTATTTTATTATTATAATCTCAAAATATTAAGAATAATACTTCATAGTGCCATGTACAAATAAGCTTGGTGATTAAGCAAGGCAACCCTCCATGGGCACCTTGTCACCTAGGCACCTGCCTACGTATCACCTTGACAACTATGTTCGCTCTCTCATTTAACTACATGTCCTCCTTTCGCCATCTTTACCATTCAGAATTTTAAAAGCGTAAGGCGCAAAAAAGCACAAGGGCCATCTTGCACCCAGTGTTTTAAAAGCAAAAGGCTCAAAAAGGGCGCAAGGCGAGGCACACGCCTTTTTTAGGCAAGGCACACAATTCAAAAAAAAACTAAAAAATCAAAAAAACATGTCAAAAAATTCAAAAARAATGTCAAAATTTTCAAAAGAAAAGCCAAAAAATTCAAAAAATTATAAAACATAATATTAATAAAAATATAAACTTAAATTTTAAAGTAAATGTTTTAAAAAATCATTAATCAAAAAAAATAAATATTTTAAAAAACCTATTATCTCAAATTAAAATACATAAACATAATATGTAAAGCATATTCAAATGAGAATTTAAAAATGAAATCAAACATATAAAACATTTTCAAGCATATAAAACCCACAATCTCTTTTTTCTCACTAAATCAAGTAGCTAATGTGACATATTACATTCCTAATTCTACGAGCCGCCTTTGTGCCACGCCCCTCGAGGCAAGCCCAAGCAAGTCCATGTTAGGGTCTTAAATTCTGAGTTTTCACACAAAAAAATAATGATTTTATAGTTTTATATGCTTTTAAGAAGATATTTTATTAGGATGAATGAATGGACAGCATTACCAAATAGGGGGTTCTCATGGGGGACCACTTGAGATGGAACATCAGTTCCACCTGTCTAATTGCCTTTCTCCCACGCAAAAATCCTTACTGGATTGGCAATAGGGAGACAAAAATTCCATTACAAGGCAGGGATCATATAGTAATTCAATGCAAGGTGGGTGTATGATGTGTTTTTCAATGTAGATTTCAAAATGTAATTGAGAAATCCATGCCACTTTCTTCCTTTACCAATCTTGGAGTATAAGAGATGACATCTCCAAAAGCAAAGCACAGAGATCATCTTGCAGGTCTAGATAATTCCTCTGAATTCCTAATAGTGAATAGATCCACAGGAACATGGAAATCCACTTTACATCAATTATGTATATAGACATGAAAATATTGTATCCCATCATATGGAAAACTTGACTAGAACTAAACAGTGTTGTATAAAGTACTTAAAAGATGTGTCGTCATGGCTTATAACACATCAACAGACAAAGAGGAAGGCATCCTCAGTCATATCTATCTTTCCTGTTATCTCTTTTGCCCAAAAAAAATAAATCAAAAAAAGGGAGAGAAATCCAAAATAGAAAATCAAGAGAAAGAAAGTTGAAAAACAGTAAACAGTAGATTCATCACAGGAAGAGAAATATTTATGTTTCAAGTCTCTAGAAACCAAATTTTACATTAAGGAACACACTGAAGTCTGATTGCCAATGAATGTGTAGACGAGATGAAGAGATCTAGGCAAAGAGACATTGTATGTAAGCTGAATCTTGAGAAAGCCTATGACTTGGTGGATTGGCAATTTTTAATAGAGATTTGGAGGAAATGTGGTTTCAGGGAAAGGTGGTGTAGTTGGATGTTTGGTATTGTTGTTACTTGTCATTACTCCATCCTAGTAAATGGGGTGGTAAGGGATGTTCTTTTCCAGCCTATAAGGGTATTAGACAAGGGGATCCACTTTCACCTTTCCTTTTTACCCCAATAGCTGATATATTCAGTCGAATTATCACTAAGGCTGATAGAGAAGATCTTATAAGGGGATGGAGAATAGGCAGAAGCTAAGTTCCAGTTACTCATCTTCAATTTGCAAATGATTTGGTGATTTCTGTGATGGAGGCTATGGTGAGAAGGTGGAAACCTCAAGGAGCTGGTTAGAGCCTACAAAGGAATTTCCAATTTGACAATCAATCCAAAAAAGAGCTGCTAGCGGGAATCAATTTGGAGATTGATGATGTTGAAAATTGTCTTGAGTGTTCTATATCCTCTTGGCCTATGTCCTCCTATCTAGGGCTTCCATTAGGGGAAAACCCTAGGGAGAGTAAGTTTTGGATTCCAGTCATAGAAAAGTTTGAGAAGTGGTTAGCCTCGTGGAAGAAGAATTATATCTCTTGGGTGGGAGGATCACTTTGATAAAAGCTACCCTCACGAACCTACCTACTTACTACCTCTTTATCTTTAGGATACCGCCTAGGGAAGCGAAGAGAAGTTAGAAAAATTGATGAAAGACTTTCTCTGGAACCAAGAGAATGTAAAAAAAGATCATTTAATCAGATGGGAGGTTGTGGGTAGAAGAAAAGAGGAAAGGGGATTAGGTCTAGGAAATGTGGTTAAAAAGAATTTGTCTTTGTTAGGGAAGTGGTTGTAGCGGTGGCCCTTGGTGCAAGAGAGGCTTTGGCACGAAGAGGTGAAGAGTATTCTTGGATGCTCAAAGAATGGGTGGGATGCTGGTGCATCACAAAGGGCTAACTTGGCAACACCATGGAAGGCAATTCCTAGACTTCTCCTGCAATTTCTCAGTTGTGTCAGGTATGATGTTGTTCTGGCAATTTTGCTCAGTTTTGGGAGGACACTTGGTTGGAGACCTTCCTCTAAAAGACCTTTTTCCATCCTTGTTCTATGTTTCTTTGTATAAAAAAGAGGTGATCTCAAAATTCCTTCCATCTTTGTTAAATCTTTTGGCCTTGACTTAGGATTTTGGTTTTCATAGAGGGTTAAAGGATGAGAAAGTTGTGTGTTTGTCTAATCTACTTTGCCTTCTTGATAAGGTTTGCTTGGACCCTTCAAAGTTAGATAAGCGGATTTGGGCCCCTAATCCGAAAGGGATTTTTTTCCTGTGGCTCCTTTTTTAAGTTCCTTTGCCAAACCTCCTGGTCCTCCTCTCAAGAGGTTTTCCCTTTCAAAGAAGTCTGGTGCAGGCCAATTCCCCCTAAGGTTATGGCTTTGTGTTGGGAAGTGTGCCATGGGAAAGTAAACACTATGGATAACCTACAAAACAGAAGAACCTTTGTATTTCACCTACCTAGTGTACTCTTTGTAGATCTCATGGTGAGGAATGTTACCATTTATTTTATCCTGTAATGTCACTACAGAGCTTCAGGTTTCACTCTTCTATTTGTTTGGTGGGATATGCTAGCAGAAATAAGCACGATCTTTAACCTTTCTACCCTCTCTTGGCCAGTTGGCCCCATAAAAGAGGAAGAAGCATGCTGAGGTGTGGAAGAGCAGCTTTGATCTGGACAGTTTGGGAAGAAAGGAATGCCTGAATCTTCCAAGAAAAGGAGACAAGCAGCCAAACCCTAAAGGACTGCATCATATATAGCACAATACACTGGTTAAAGTCTTTGGAACTTTTTCACCAATTCTCTTTTACTGACTTATGGAGGAACTGGCTAACAGTAGCAAGCTGTTCCTCATCAAAGCCTGGGCAACTCAGACGTGTTTTGAGAAACAAGGCTAGAGAGGTTGTTCCTCTTTCTTTTGGCCCATTGGGCATTGGGAATTCTGTCAGGGCAGAATTGCAAGCTGCCATACAAGGAGTATTTCTTTCAAAGGAATTGGACGTGGAACAACTGCTGATTGAAGAGGACTCTAAGATAGTGGTGGAATGGTTAAATAATCTGGAGGATGTCGCATGGTGTTACAAGAATGAGCAAAAAAAATTCAAATCGCTGGCATGGAATATATCTGTACCAATACAGTGGGTGGGGAGATCAGCCAATGCCTTTGCTGATGTCTTGGTAAAATAAGGGATAAATAGGGAAACATCGTTCTGGGCTCAAATGTATTATTGTATCAACATTCATGTATTTTCTGCTTTAGCTTGTGTGTTTTCTGGTTGGAGAGGCGGCACCTTGCGCCTTTCCAAGGGACTGTTCATGTAATCTGTCTTTGATTTAATGAAAATGTGATATTTTATCTATCAAAAAAACACACTGAAATCTATAATCTTACAGGGGGATGTCTAATAACTAGGGTTTCAGGATTTCAGCATTATATCATGGATATAATTTTGCTTCTGGACCTAGTGACAAGAATACGAAGTAATGTTCGAAGGCATCTGCGTATGCCATGCGTACCTTCACAGAGTAAAATTAGTAGCACGGTTCAGTCTTCCACCCAAGCTGAAAAGCAAGCTCAAGTCTGCAGCATAACTACCTTTTTTCTCTGATCAAACATATCAAGAACAAATATCAGAAAAACCAATTTTTTCTGTGAACTCAGAAGGCCTTTTTCTTATAAAAAGGTGAATAAATTTAGCGACAAAAATGGCCAAATTTATCATGAAAAAAAATAAGAAACAAAAATCGGTAGTATCCGAAGGAGGTAACAGTGAGAAATAGGAAGATCTGAAAAAGAGGAGAACTTTACCAAAAAAAAAAGAAAAGGGGGAGAGAAATCGTAAGAGAGGGACAGGAAGTTAGAAACATTGCATAGATAAAGGGGGAATAGAGAGATTGTGTGTGTGTAAGAGAGAGAGAGAGGTTAGAGTGAGAGACTGCCGGAGAGACATGATTTACCGGCGGCGGTATATACGGCTACACGAATATCGGTAAAGAAGGAGAGAGATCGTGCAAAGAGAGAGAGAGAGAGGAGGAGGAGGGTGAGAGTGAGAGACTGCCGGAGAGAGTGATGACTTACCGGCGGCGGAACTACTACGGCCAGCCGAAAATAGAAGTTGCATTGGGTAGGGAAAGTAAGGGCTATCGTTGTAATGCCTTACCATTTGGGTAAATTAAATTAAACCACAGACAACGACCCTGTACTTAGGGGGTTGTTATACTTTTTTTTTCTAGGGGGTTGTTAACACTTTTTTCTGTTTTTACTAAGGGGGTTGTTACACTTACGTCCCCGAACTTTCAACTTTGCTTTATGACAACGACCCCTTGAATTATGGATCGGTGTCAAAGACCCCCTGTACTTTAGTTATAAGGACCCCTCTACCATGGGGGTTGTGTTTGGTATAGTTTTCATTTACTAAATAAACGTTTGTAATTRATTTATTTTTAAAATCGARAAAAAGTGATTGATAAATATTTTTTTTAGGATTTATTAATAATTAAATGCCATTAAACGTCACATCAATGGAACATTAAATAAATACTTAATTATTAAGAAAAACATTAAAATGAAACTTGTTGGTATGCATATAAATCAATACCAAACTTTATCAATAATAATGTGTATAAATCGGCATGATGGGGCAAATGTTGATTTGRCAATTACGTAACAACCCTTTATCAAATAAATGGGATGCCATACCAAACACGTGAAATCAGTGACAAAAGTCTCCTGTACTTTAATTTGCCACAAAGACCCCCTAAACTTTATTCCCTTTTCATTACTGTTCCTTCAGTTATCTTAAAAAATGACTCTCATTCAACTATTTAAAATTTTTAAATCCCTAAGCCGCTCTTTTCTTATTTATTTAAATTGATGACCATAGTGACTATTGATTCCTATAAGTAATGGACGTTAGTGGATTTCTCTCTCTATAAATGCAAGTTGTAGGTTGGACGGCCATACTTTAATACTTGGTTTGGAACTAAAACCAATAGTTCAATTCTTAATGGTTTTTGTTTTGCTATCTCTAATACTAGAATAGACATTTGGGAATCGACTTGTTTACTTGACCTCACAGATGAAGTACAACTGGTCGTAAACTATTATGGTAGTACTTGAAAATTTTAATCAATGGTTGAATTCATGGAAGTTTATCTAAAAATTCAATGCTTCAAGCTTCATAGTTAGGGATGGCAATACGGCGGGTTTGGGGAGGGTTTTGTAAATTCTAGACYCTATTTGYCTCTTTAAACCTCCCAACCCGTACTCGCCCTAAAACCTATAGTGGGTTGGATTTTGAGAATCCAAATCCTCACCGCACATGAAAGTGCAAAACCCTCCCCAACCGTACCCCTCCCCGCATTCAAGGGTAGGGGCAAGTTGGGTTTTAAAGCTTGCATCTAATTTTCTATTATTTCTTATCATATATATAAGCAATAAATAAGTAAAATAACACAAATAAACATCAAGATTTCTAATTATTTAATTAATACATGTAAAAAACAAAAACTAGAAATTATATCCTTCACATAAAATTCAAAATATTATTAAGTTTAGCAAACTAGTATATAAAGGTTGTAGAATGCCAAAATCCGTACCTGCCCCAAAACCCATCATTTAAGCAAAAGAACCTTCTCCATCAGGGGGGGTAGTGGCAGGTACCCACTGGGTAGGGTAGAAATTGCCATCCCTATTCATAGCTTGTAATAATTTCAAATTGAACAGGATTTCTTTCTATGCTACCTCTCTCATTTATTTTGTAGTTCCTTAAGTTATGCTTCTTTCAAGGTAATTTTTTTTCGGGAAAGGAATACAAAGATTAGATTAGGTTAGGGTTTAAGACAAAAGGCAATGGGAAGACAATAAACAAAGTTTAGGTGGGTATTTTGGTAATTTAATGCATTTCGTCAACTTACTTAACAACTAGGGGGTATTTATTGCACGATAAAAGTTTAGGGAGGTCTTTGTCGCAATACAGGGTGGTTTTTGTCACTAACCCTATAGTACAAGGGGTTCTTTATAACTTACCCTTCCATTATTTTGATAATTAATTCTTTAGAATATTCCTTAAATATTTCTAAAATCCATGTTATTTTGGGAAACCATCTTTCCCTTTCATGTTTCCTTTTTATTTTTAATCCTAACTTTCAATGTTTCTCTCAACTTTCTTTTAACAAAATTCATATTGAGAATGCCATGAGAATGATTAGTATATTATCATTTATTTTTTGAGAATGATTATTTTTGTCATTTTGATATTTAGGTCACATTCATTTGGCGGTAAGTTTGGGGAAGGGGGAGTTTTTCGATGCTCGCTTTTTGGTAAGTATGGATCCCACTATTAAGGGTGAGTATGGGTCGATTCTGTTCAATTCCATGGCAGAACCTAGAACCTRCCATATAGGGGTCAGTTCCAAGTTTTTGAAACTTGAAACCTATCCGGTGAAGGTGAGTTCTCGTGTCGGTTTTGGCATTGGCAGTTCTAGGGTTAGTTCTAAGGTCTATCCATGGAACCTGTTTTTTCTTAACTCTTTGTCTCTCCTCTATTAAAAAGAAGAAGAAGAAGAAACATGCTCTTTAAAAACTTGATTTTCAATAAATATAATATTATAATATTAGTTTAAAACTTATATTATCTTTATTGATTAAATTAAGTAATGTAATATGTACATTATCACACTATATTCAAAACATTTTTTTTTGCTCGGACAACCCTTGAACTTTACAAAAAAGCCAATTTTGACCCTAAAAGAAGGCCATTTTTTTACCCCCAGACTTTGATAAAAAGGTCCTGTGTAGGCAAAATAAACAGCATTTGAAATGTCAACAGTAATCCTTTGTAGATTACTAACATGTACTTGGGCCTAGTCTCACTTTGGTACTCGAATTTCAAAATGTGCCAAATTTTAGGAGTACTACATTTAAATTGTAGGTGGGGAGCAGCCAAGGGCACTGCCCTAATTTTTCATGGTTTTTTTTTCCATGGGTGTTGGTTGTTCTTTGAACTTTGTACTTTCTGTTCATTTTTTTCCCTATAACAAAGCTTTACTGTCACTGATTAAAAAGAACATAGCAACAAGTCTGGCAAAGTGCACCTAACAATGAGCCTTGATTGTGAACCCAGGTGCACCTTCTAAAATACTGTGTGTACCCTCAATTTTTTTTAGAATTGATTCATTTATGATATCACAGACACCATTGATCAGTTCAGGTGCATTAGTTATAAGATCTTGAACTGCCATTTGTTTGGGTTAGTTCAGTTTTAATAGAATTGGTATAAGTGACCCTAGTCTTGGAAACATGAACAACAACCTAGAATAAAAGATAAAGGCATTGCTATAATCAAATCTTGGAAGTTAATTAAAAAATTAAAATATCAGTACCACCCCAAAATAATGCCAAATTTTATGAGTTTCTAAAACAGGTAAGGCCAAGTAAACATGCATAGATATTTGGACTTACGGTAAAAAGAATAAAAGAAAAGCCCACCTACTAGCTCAATTATAAGGTGGTGGTGCCTCACATGTACTTGTTGAATTCTGCTGTTCATGGGGCAACTTTCAACCAGGAAGCTTTTGCTAGTTTCCAAATGTCCAAAATAAGCTTTTTGTTGTAGGCATTTCTTAGAATTGAAAAATGAGAACTCTGGAAAGATAATGTTACGTTGGGAAGCTCCAGTACAGAAGTGAATGCTTGACAAATCCACCGGTCTCCTTTCTATGGACTCTTTGGAATGGTCATGTCATCCTTGTATACCTTAAATAGGCCATACCAATTAAAATATGATAGGTTGTAATGTCCAGAATATATGTCTAAAATTTTGATTTGACTACCTTTTCCTTCTGTATTAATAACACTGCTATTTGTTTCCATCTTACTGCTTTCTTCAGGCAAGAGAAGATTCATTTCAACATGTGATGAGTGAAATGGATGACAGAAGTGAGCTTTCTACTGATGAACATCAATTCAAGGATGGAGGTATGCAGTATCAACCAACCATCATAATGAACCCAATAAAGCTCCAGCGACAGGTGAACTGTTTAATTCTTCTAATCACAAATTCTAAATATCTTTAGGACAATGGATTCAGGGTGGTCATGTTTTTAAGTTTTGTAGAAACTGCGACGGGCAAGGAGGGAACTTCAAATTGCAGAGCTCATCCACTAGAACAAAGAGTCTGAAAAGCAAATGCAAGCAGCAGCAATTGAACAATCCAAACAGCTCAAGACTACAGTCAAGGGARGGTACAGTATATGGAGGAGAGAATACGGAAGTCCAAATTCTGACACCACCTTGAAGCTTATGTAAGTCCAAATTCTGACACCACCTTGAAGCTTATGAGGGATCAGATCATAATTGTATGCATATAATGAAGTATATCTTTTCTTTCGTCTTTAATTGTATGCATATAATGAAGTTTATGTTTCAATGTTTTGCAATAGGATGTTCCCAATCTCTACATACCTAATTTATTTTGGCATTTGGATCGGAGTCTAGAATTCTAGGTCTCAAATTTAGGTGTGAACCTCATAAGAGTTGTAAATCATACATTTGATAAGGTCCAGGACTCCAGGTCTGGTTATACGTGGAGCAATCAATTTCCAATGCATAGTTATTGTGGTTAAGTGTGTGATTAGTTGGAGGCATCAAGGTATTTGTTTGATTTGTAATGAAAGAAATTATTATTTTAATACATCTATTGAATGAAAATTGTTGCTAACACTCTAATGCTTGACTCGTAGGAAACGGTGAAGGAATTCAAGAAATATTCCAAAGTTAAACATTCAAAAGGAAGACAACTATCATTACCAGTGGCTTGTATGGTTAATATGTCAATTAGATATCGTTGGAAATTTTTGAGGTTCTTGTAGTGTTAATATGTCAATTGAATGTTGTATTTGAATAATTTGTTTTTGGATTTTTTAATGTAATTTTTAAATTACATTTTTTATTTATCAAAGTTTTCATGTATCAATTATAGGATTTCGTAGGTACATTAAGATGCTAAATCATTGGAAAAAGGCAGGTATCAAAAATGCTGAAATTAAGTAGGCATATAATTTTTTTTTTTTAGAAAAGGTCTATGCTGGCGGTCCATATCTGCCAGCTTAGCTATGAACAAGATGGGAAGTAGTGTCACACAGGACCTAAGGCGGTGGTCTAGACCACCAACTTAWTCAGGCGAAGCCGGCGGTCCGAAAAACTGCCGCCTTAGAGAACTTTGAACCGCATCGGACCAAGGGGAAGGCAGCAGTTTTTCCTACCTAAGCCGGCAGTCCTATCTAAGGCGGCACCCACTTACACGGCAAATAAGGGGAAAGAAAGTGGTTTGCCCCCTAACCCTTCGGTTGGGGGGCTTCGCCCCCCTGTCCCCCTTTTCGATGTAGCCTAATTTATTTTTTTGAGTTAGGGGGGTCTTGCTCCGCTTCGGCAAGCGAGCGAGACCCCCCTTTTAACAACTATTATGCATTTTTATTTTTCTTAATATAAATTTTTTTATTAAAGATAAAGAAAAAAAATGAAATCCCCCTTCCTCCTTCCTCCTCTTAAGGAAGCTTACGCCTCTTGCATTCTAAACTATGCTTCACGCCTCTAGGTAGTGGAATAACTATGTGTTTTAAAACATTGATATTTATTTATTTTTTAATTTTTAGAATAAAATATGAAAATTAATTATTTCATCTATTATGTCCATAAATTTATTCAATTTTTCATTATATATGTACTTTTCTTAATTTTAATTTAATTTTTAGAATAAAACATGCAAAATAATTATTTGAATAAAAATAAATAAYTATTTAGYTTTTAGAAAATTAGAATAAAACATGCAAAATAATTACTTGACCTATTATGTCCATAATTAGATAGTATGTTTCTATTCCCAACTTCTCGTTTATTGATTATAATGTTTTTTTTTCATAAAACCCACTAAAACGTGTTATTTTTATGCATAAATAGCTCATTTATGTCTTATATTTAGTGATACTGATGTTTACTTATGATTTATTAGATTATTTATAGCATTTCCATGTGTTTCCATGCGTATCTTAATTTTTCGTCCGTATCTATGCATATCCAAGGCGTATCCCGATATGTCTTTTAAATTTGCCTCTTCGATACACATAGCATTTCCGAAACTTTGAACCTTGGTATACATCCATTTTCTGCTTACATTAAACCATCGTGGACATTTCAAACTTCTTTATTTCAGGATTGTTAAACTAAATCATCTTTTTGCCTCATGAATTATCAATTTATAGAACATATAATTCATATTATTACAATTGCAACATCACCACATCAACATGCAGAAATCCAAACTAGAGATGCATTTAGGTTATGAACATCCCTTGTCAAAAAATTGTGTAAGAAACAACTGGTCAGAAAACTAAAAGTTCAAAAAGTAATCAAAAGTCAGCAAATCATTCTTATGAACATCGCTGCATAGACTGTGATTTGTTAGACATGATTGTGTAATCTCAACACTGAGATTGATAACAGCTTTTACAGGGTTCTTTTTCTGCTCAAAGATACAAGTATTCCTCTGTAGTCATACTGAATTAAGTTCCAAAGCACATTCCCTTTCTTATTCAATCCCTTCAGATTCTAGCAACCCAATGACTCCACTGAATCTGGATTCTGGAACAAACTATTGGGCCTTAAAAGCCTTAAAATAGCGATGCCAAGTTCTGCTTGTAAAGGTACAGTGAATGAAAATATTGTAGAAATGGGGCAGGATGCAGGATAGAAGGGTAGCAGCTATTTCATGCCATCACAGAACCCTACCAGGGGCCTTCTCTTTTCCCCCTTCATATGTTATCAAGGCCCTTTTTGTTTCTTAATGAAACTATATCAGTGCCTGTTAAAAAATCAGAAATTTGTATGGAACACATAATTATAATCCATAGCTAGGCAAGAAAAATTGATAAACACATTTATGGTGTTTGGTGTGTGTTGTTTACTGATGACACAGTATTATTTTATTCTGTTTTATTATTTATTAATTAATTTTTTTATTTTTATTTGGGTAGAAGATGGCATAGTATTGATTGACAAAACTAGAGGGGGATTAAATGCAAAATTGGATTTATGGATAAGTACCTTAGAAACAATAGGTTTTAAAACTGCATAGGAGGCATGATTTCATTGTAAAAGTAACACCCCTCCTCCTCCCCCTCCCCCCAAAATAAAAGAGGAAAAAAAAAGACTTTAACAATTAAGATAACTAACACCTTTAAATAAATGACATTAAATTATTTCACCAAAATAAGTAAACATTCTTTTTTTACTGGTAAGTACTAAGTTGAAACTTTACTAAACTGTGTTAAACAATATGGATGCAAATTAAAAGTACCAAGCACCCCTCCTCAAGACTTCAAAATAATCAAACTTTTCATATCTACTAGATATAACTTCAACCAAAATTATTATCATCTCCTTAAAAACACTAATTCGGCTATAAGAAAATTGATTTCTCCCAATAAATTAAGAATCCTGATAATTCTGATATTTGGGGGCCATTTGATAACAGCTGAAGTGGGTGAACTAAAAAGTTTATTGCTTTTTTAGCAAATAAGATTTTTAGGAGGTTGTGAGCTCCTTAATGGTTGAAGTTGAAGTTGGGTAGATCATTATACCCTTAAAATTTTCATTGTTTAATTATTTTATCAACTAAAAGACAAAGCAATATATCTTTCAGCTCAGCAACTTTAGATGTTATCAAATGGCCCCTTAGGAAAAAATGTATAACTAGGAGATAATATAAGAGATATTTTCCCACCTTCAAGAAAGAAAGCATGGAGGAGGGGGCATTGCAGGAAATTATTTGTATCCAAGGAAATCAAGACCATGGTTTATATGCATCATCCAATGGGATGCAATTAGGAGATCATCATCCATAAGAATGTAATAGGTCAATCATCAAACTATTAAAGTGCCATTTGATAAAAGAATACTTATAAGTGGATTCATTGGTCCCATTCATTCCACAAGTTAAATTGCTAGTGTGCACTATGCTCAGTGTATGTGGTTGCCAAATTGTTGTTATTGCCATTTAATGAGAACAGAAGAAAATTATTAGAGATTAGGAATGCAGAGAACTCCAATAGAAGAATTCTAAACAAAAAACAGCCCAAGACACAGCACTACAAAATAAGGCCCATAAGCCAGCAGAGAAGCAGGCAAACAGCAGAATAAAAGGAATTTCTTCTCACAGCATTTCAAGCAATCATTGTGGTCTAGTCTGGTCTGCAATTTTCTACTACGGCTTATTCTGTATTGTCTTCATCCCTGTAAATCGAGCCGAGCCGTGTGAGAGAGAGTGTGTGTAAAATCTAATAACAAAAAGAAATCATCATGGTCTGATCTGCAATAAAAAGATAGGGAAGGAATGAAAAAGAGTGAGAGAGAGAAGGAGAATATGAGAGGAGGGAGAGCAAAATCCACGATGACTTACCTTGCCGTCGCCGGAGCTTCAGTCCAAATCCGTTCTTCTTCAACTGTAAGGAGAGAGAGACGAAAGATGAGTGAGAGAGGGGTATAAAAGTTGGAAACGGCTAGTGAAAATGGTTTGAGGGCTTTAAATGTAATTTTGTTTTTTTTTGTTATTTTAAGAAACAAGAATAGGATTCTGATTACGGGGGGTGGGTCGGGAATGGCCATTCTCTCAAATGGGGGATTGTCATGGGAATCAAATTTCAGTTCCGCCCAACCAATCGCATGGTCCATTCTGATTCTGATTCCAAACCCTTAAAGTTATTGATGTATTTTGATGATTTATTGAAGTATTTATAGTATTTTCGTATGTATATATATTTATTTTAATTTTTCTCGATACACATACTATCTTCATACATTTCTTAAAATTGTCTTTTCCATACACTGTTTCTAATACTTTAAACATTGTATGAAACAAATACGAAAAACCACCTTAATCGAGGTTGGGAGGTATAGGGTTTGGGGGTTGAGGTACCCATGCCGTATATAGCCCATTACTGAAAAAATAAAATAAAGATCATAAAAAATCAGGATACTTTTATATATTATATTATTCAATAATTGATTGGATAGGGTAGAACCGACCATGAACAACCCTGGGCGTGGAGTTCAAATCTGTACCCCACAAGGGGATGCCCCGCAACATCCCACAGCACATCCCCGCCCTGTATTATGAATATCTCTCAATGATAGTACTAGTCTCGGTGATGTCATCATCGAGAGATGTTGCCAATACACAACGGGGATGTGTTGTGGGACGTTGTGGGGCGCAGATAGAGGTGTAAAGTGGGCCGTGCCACTCTCTCCAGTGAAAAATTTGGGGGTCAGCCCAGTACGGCCCACGGCTCGGGCCCATGTGGGCCCGTGCCGTGCCATGCCATGCCATGAGCTAGGCTGGCCCGTGGGCCGAGTCAAACCATGTATTGGGCCAAAACTATTTATTTAAAAAAATTGATAAAAAAACTTAAATTTTTAATTTTATATGAATTTTGTGTATAAAATTGCTTATATATGCAATAGTTAAATAAATTAGTATAATAAAATAAAAAAA
>NW_010729348.1:368688-401957 GCF_000365185.1 Nelumbo nucifera | reverse complement strand
GGTCGTGCCATGCCATGCCGGCCCGTGGACCTAAAATCCTAGGCCCAACACGACCCACATGGTCATAGCGGGCCTGACACGACCCACAGGCCGTCGTGCTGGGCCATGCCAGGCCACGGGCGGCACAACCCGATTTACACTTCTAGGCGCATATATGAATTCCGGGCCGTGGTCGAGAGTGGGAAGAGAGAATATATGTCTGGTCGAACCTTATTCTAACCGATCGAACCTTATCATTTCTGGTACATCATCGGGAGATGTTCTAAATACACGGTGGGATGTTCTGTGGAACGTTGTGGGCGCAGACGTGAGCTCGATTGTGGAGGGGAGAGACTCTTTTCCCTTCTAACGTACGCTGGGGACGACAAGATAAGAGAAGCGGAGAAGGAGAACAAAGATCATGTTTTGAACGGGTGGCTATCGTCGTCGTCAGTCGTCACTTATGAACAGAAAAGAGATAAAAAAATAGTACAGCATGTTCCCCGTAGCTCAGCATCCAGCAAGTTGGGGTGGGTTTATAAGTCCACAGCCCCGGCGCACGGATGGCCAACGCAGTTGCAATCTGTTCTACTAGTTCCATCTGGCGTCACTGCAGCAGAGCCACTGTCAGGTCTAGTGGTGTCAAGGTTAGGGCGTCGGCGGCAATGGCGGCCACCACCACTGTTGTCCCCGCCATCATCGTCGGAGGTGGGCGAGTAGGAAAAGCTTTGCAAAGCATGGGGGACGGCTCCGATGTGCTTGTGAAGAGAGGGGAATCTGTGCCGCTCGATTTCCCTGGACCCATCTTGGTCTGCACCAGGAACGACGACCTCGAAGCTGTTCTTCAATCCACTCCTCAATCCCGGTGGAGCGGTACCTAATTAGAGCATTTGCCTCATCTGGGTTTTCTTTGTTATGGATTTTGATTGCTTAGTTTGATGTTACAGAAATCATGTTTAGTCTGGTAAAGCAGAATGGATGCTAATAATCTAGCAGACTTGGTTTTTTTCCAGAATGGGATGCTTGAGCCATGGCTTGAGAGCAAAGGCCTAGGTGATGCCGACCAGGTTTTGGCGTATTTCGCCGTTTCCAAGCTTGGAGAGCCTCCGGTGGATGGGAAGACGGATACCAATCCCGAGGGATTAACGGCGGCATACGGGAAATGGGCATCTGCTGTGGCATCAAGATTGCATGCTGGAGGCCTTTCTTGCAAGGTGGGAGATGGGTTTTGATTTTAAGCCTCGAATTTCTGTTTGGACTGCAATTTACCATTTGTGTCAATATATTATGTTTAGATACAAAGAACAATTTTGGCATTGAAGTTGGATAAATATTGTTGGCAGGTCCTCGACAAGGRAGCTTTTCAGAAGCAAATGTTAGAGAAACTAATATGGATATGTGCTTTCATGCTGGTTGGAGCCCGGCATCCGGGAGCCACAGTAGGTGTTGTGGAGAGCCAATACCGTTCTGAGGCAAGTTACATCATTCTCTAATCGTTACTTGAAGAATTGTATTAGCGTATCATTCATACTTTTATCTCATCCCACAATCTCTGGGACATCATCATCACTGCCTGGTGCATTCTTAGTGCCAAACTGCCAATGCTTAAGAAGTATGCTTTCATCAGTCTGGGGTGCCTAATTGGGGGGCCAGCTCTTGGATGATTTGTTGACAAAGTCGCTAAACATCTTCATGGAGGGATGGTCCTATAATCTGAAAACTGAAACCTTTTTGTCATACAATGCCAATGACCTAATGTTATTGAATATTTATGCATGCAATCAATCTAACTCTCAATTGCATTCAATTGAATGTACATGGTCAACTCATCATTTTGTATGGTACTGATTCTGGATAAAATTAAATATGTATTAGAACAGAGGAACATCCTGAAAATGAGGGTTCAAGTCGAAAAGTGGTTTATTGTTCAAAAAATGCCAAATATCATGACCACCCCTCCCAAGACTTTGGATAGCTAGAGGCAGGAAGGATGCTGAATTGGTTTGCATTCAAAATCAATAGATGGCATGATCACAATGGTCTCATTGTTTGCTGGCCTCATACTCTAATTGTATCTACCTCACTGCAATTATGTCATAAGGATCTTTTGTTTGGGTTTAAGAATTTTCTATGTTTTCTGATTTTTTTAAAATTTTCATTTACAATGATAATTTGGTCATTTTACTTTTTGATTTAATGTTCATCCATTGTAAGTTGTTAGTTAAGTCATCTTTAGGGTTGATTTAAAGTTCCAAAGTAATTGGATCAATAAGTTAGAAGTTATATTGTTTTTTCTCTTAATTGCATGGGCAGTGGCAATTTCATAATTATGGTGAAGAGTAACCTGAGCCACAGCCACCCAATGTTCATCTTTTCTCTGAGGCAAGTGAAATTAAAATTGGATTTTTTTCTTTCTTGGAGCTTGTTTTGGCATTGTTTCCCTAAGCCCTAACTCTTTTTCTACTACTCTTTCTTCTACCATTTTCTCTTCTTCTTTATTGGTTTTTCTTCCTATTCCACATGTTTGATTTAAATATTGATTGGAGCTGTAATTCCATCTGTTAGAATACATAATTTTTTTTTTTAGTTCCATCTGTGCTCAAGTTTCTTGCATCCTTTGTTTATCTTTTGTTGACTTTCTACAAGAACCTATACTCTCTCTAGAAATCATCCAACTTAGAAACTCCACAAGTGACAAGCCACATATAAACCTCTATCTATGCCAACTTTCCTTTATATCTCACCTATTTACCCACTCCTTCAGTTTGTTTTGTTTAATTCATCCTATTTTTCAAGATATCAAAAAAGTCTTTCCTTTTCACTCTTGAAAATTCTATGTATACAGTATTTTAGCATATTATTCTTTCTCTAGAATCTTATATTTAAACTCTAACCTTCCCTACCATTCTTAAGACGTTTGTTAGACCTATCCCCATCTTTGCCCCAATTCCTAGCTTTAAACCCTATGGTTACTGTAGTTCTCTTTGTTATTTTTTTTTTCTTCTTTTACAACAGTTTTTATCTTCACCACTCGTCAAGTATTTGTAGTTGTAGCAAGGTAGGCTATTCATCCTGTATCAGGATGGTTCCATATTAAGTGTTAACTATTGCTCTACCTTTTTTGTTACGGGGCACTTAGTGAGTTGGATGGGACCTCTATTAATAATTTCAGGTTCCATCAGTTCTAGGAACCCTGTCTTAGTAAAGATTTCATCATTACATATAGGTCTGAGATTAATGTGATCTTTTTGTTGCATATATTTATTTCTGTGTTTATCCAAATATAGTGTTTGACCAAAAAGTTTGCCTGTATTTATCTAAATATACTTTTGGACATCATGTAGCTCAGGTGCATCTAGTAAGGCCCTGTAGAATGAAATGATTTAGCATAATTCTGTTGCATAAAATGGTTTCGTTTCAAGAATTGTTAACAAATTTGAAATAACATGCTACTTTAGGATTTTGAGTTGCTTATTTATGATGAGTTCTAGCTCAAATTCCACAAAAAAATAAAGTTATTGATATATATATATATATATATATATATATTTCTTGTACCAATCAGTGGCTTGTTTTCTAATCATTGAATGAAGTTACCATTTTCTATATAAAAAAAAGAAGTCAGTGGCTTGTTTGCTTGGTAACATGGTATGATAAGTAATGCTCAAAAAAATGAAATTCATAAGCTCAGAACTAAAGTACTATGCTGGCAAAATGGGATGAAGAAATAAATATTTTGGCTTGTGCCTCGGTCTTGATACTGGATTTATTGAAAATCGCATTTCTAATGCTTGTTTCCATTAACTAGCCATCTCTAAGTAGCGAATGAAAGAACACAATTTAAATATAACAATTAGAATTTTCTTCTCTTGTATTTGGTTGCAGGTTGCCAGTCTCATTGGAGAACTTGCATCTGCAGCAGCAGCCGAGAAAGGCTTGGTATTTGAAGAAGCCATAGTGGAAAGGTTGTGTGCTTATTCCAGGGCTGTTGCACACTTCCCAACTGCTGTTAAAGAGGTTACTTCTTGTTCTATTGTATAATAGATGAGTTTATAAATTTAATGTCACTAGCATTAAAGAGTTATGTTTCTCACTGCATTGCATTTTGAATTTTTACAGTTCAAGTGGAGGAATGGATATTTCTATTCACTCACCCAGAAAGCACTTGCTGAAAGAAAGGCAGATCCATGCCCTCTACACACAACATGGCTCAAGGAACTAAAAGTTGTGTAGATATAAGGTTACTCCCCCTCCCCCTTCTTCCTCACCATTGCATGAGATCTATCAGCACTTGACAAACATTATGCAGTGTAGGTTTTGGTCTATTGAGGTATCATCACGTAGTTTCAAGGTCATCGGTTTTAATTTGCTATTCCTTATTTCTCCCTTTAGGCTGTGTTCCGTTTGATAGAAAATTAGAGAAACAGACGAGGGAAATTCAATTCACAAAATTTATTGAGAACTTTCCTCTCTTATTTTATCACACCAAACATAGCTTTAATAAACAGGTTGATAGTCGTCCAGATAATTCCATGAGGTCGTGATGGCACCCTCCTTAGATGGGTCTGACAATGGAGGCTATACTTCGAAGGGGTGGATTGTGGGTTGGAGGGATTTTTTTTAACTTGTGTTTAGGTAGATTGATAAAATATATTATAATTTTCTACTTACACCAAGGATATTGGGTTCATTGAATTGGATTTTTTTTCTCCCAATTCATAGAAATAATCATGGTGATGGAGATTCAGGACATGCTGTCTCTGTGTCCACACAGAGAGGAAGCTACAAACCCTACTGTTCTCACTAGGGATGTCAATTGAACTGGATTTGGTCCAATCCGGTCCAGTCCAATGTGAGTCTATTACAAATGGACCTGGTCTAATCCAGTCCAATGAATATTTTGGACCATTTTGTACCGGTCCAGAGGCTGTTCAATTTGCTCAAATTTCTGTAAATCTAAATTGGTCTCAGCTCAAACCTGCTCCATTGACACCTATGTTCTTATCTTCTATCAATGGACCAGATATTGGCTCAATCCAATATAAATTCATTATGGACGGATCAAGTCCAATCCAATATGTCATATTGGCCTGTCCAAATTCAATGTCTCATTGGTCTGTCCAATCCTGTCCAACCCGAGTCCGTTCCATTGACACCCCTAGTTCTCACTAACCATGATGAATTTACCTTGAACCTGTATGGTTGCCCTGTAGCTGTTCATACTTCTTACAAGTTAGAACTTAATCTCATTTGATTGAACCAATGGGCATTTACAGAATCATAACCCTTCCCTCAGTGCCGTGTAATCATTGAAGCAGCCGGGTCCCCAGAATTCCAGTAAGTACTAGATATTAAAGAGCTCACATCGGGGCTAGATCCACATGCACATTTCGGTGTGCATTGGGAACATCTCCCATAGTTGTCATTGGAAGATTCTCTGTGGGGTGCAGATGCGAATCTGATATTAATGTGAATAAAATAAAGCACGAAAACTTCTCATTAATTGTTACGGCAGCATGTTGGAGGATATATGCATCAAATCTCAAAAGAGAGAAATCATCAAAGTTCTTTCTCCACTGAACCACCACTTGCACCAAGGTAATCTTCCAAAGGTATAATGTATGGGTAGAAATTGCTTTAGGTTTCAAGCTTTGAATCAGGCCATCTTTGGGAAGGGTATTAATTTATTTGGATAAATATATCTTGTGGGGGCATTTTTTTTTTCATTTACCCTCTACTTGGGAAATTCAACCTACCCAGGTTTGGGAAGGGTATCACTTACCAGTGATACTTGGAAAAATTAATTTTGTCATGTTTCTGAAATAAAAACATGAGTAAATTGGTCAATGGATAAAATCTCAAAAATAAAGGGGCTTTAGTGTATCTGTGACTCTGAAAATCGAAATCTATCAATCAAATATACATGGATACACTGCAATATTTTGGATCTTGTATCAATGTTCTCTAGCATTGCACAAGCTGCTAGGCACATCCACAAAGTGCTGTACCTCGTTCAAGTCCCTTGAGTTTCATCAGCAACCCAGAACCCAGTACTAAACCTTGTATTTTGTATTATTTTATATATATTTATATTTGTACTCTTTCCAACTGAACCTTATGGTTGAGCAAGGAAAGATTTGCGAATGCATCTTCAAAATACTTCCAATAGGCACCGGAGACGATGCTTTCATTTTTTTTTCTGATATTTGGAAACAATACTTTCATTTAATGTCAATCTTCAACAGATGTCAAACTTGATTGCAGCAACCTTTCATGACCCTTGTCCAACACCAGACCATTGATGAGTTGTCATCAATAGTATCCTTTTAATATTTCATGTCTCTGAAGGTCAACATTCAACAATTTTTCAGGGGTCCTGTGAAGAGGATATCGTTAATGGTAATTATGGTATGTTGGTAACAATTTGCTGGGTGTAGTGCCGATTTGACATCCGAAAGTCTAATATCCGATTTATTCTCGTCTGATCTGATTAAAATCAGAATCTGATTAAATACTATTGTTTATATATAAGGGTGTTCATAGTCCTGTTTGGTGTGGTTTGGAGAATATCTAGATCAAATCAATAAATTACGGTTTCGGAAATTCTCAGACCAAATTAAATCATTTTGGCATAGAAATCAAACAATTTGTATCAATTTATTGCTGACATTTTAAATATATTCAATATATACTAAAACCAAAAAACTTTAACAACAATATAAAACAATCAATTAAATAAATATAGTAAAAAATCAAAACATGAATAAAAACATTTTCATATAAAACATCTAATTGAGCATTCTAATGCCTAAAACATGCATATATATAAACATATAATTAAAAAGTAAACAAATACTATTTTTTCCCAAAATTCTAAAAATGGTTGGTATTTTACTTGCCTCTCAAGCCCAAATTCGAATTCTTGGTCTGGTATAATGTATTTCCAATTTTCTAGAGTTCCAGACTTCCAATTCTGGCACCTATACACAGTTGAACACTAACCAAAGAAGTGATAAAGGGGTTAAAGCTTTTATTTATAAGAGAGGAGATGGTGGAACTGCCGGTGGCAACTCGACGATAATGGTGGGACTGTCGAACTAGGGTGGAGAGATATGGTTCTGTTAAAGAGAGGGTTTCCTGATTCTTGGGTTAGGGTGTTTTGTAAAGGTTGGAAGATAGATGATAGGATGAGAGAGAAAGGGGAGCAGCAACATCGGTGGACTGGTTGGCGGTAAGTCAACGAAAATGGTGAAACAACAATAGGGGTTAGGGTTTCATTTGTTTTAGTCTTTTAGAGAGAGAGAGAGGACAGACCTTGGACAAYGAACGATGAAGGCGATGTATAACTAGTAGTGATCGACAATGGCAAATGGCAATGTGTAAGAGGGAGGGCTGTGGCTGATGTCTCTGGTTCGGTGGTTCTTTTAGTTTTTTTTTTTTTTTTTTTTTTATCAATAACAATGAATTTTATTAACGATTGAGAAAATCAGAATTACAAGGGAATGAGCTAAAGAATCTTAACTCCCAATTACCTACAGTACATCCTAACCATGAAACAGTTACAAAACAACCCAAAAGATAGAGTTTTTCTACACTCTCCTTGCCTCGCTAGACCATCTGTCAATGCATTTGCACTTCTCTTTATCCATGTACAATGAATTTCAATGTCCTCGGTGAGCCACTTGAACTTCCTCTTTTCATTGTTGTATTTCTGGAGCATAGAATTGTCCTCTTTTAGCCAATTCACCACAATTTCATAATCACCTTCTATGATCAACTTTTTAATATTCATTTCCTCAACCCTTTGTATCCCTTCAAGAGCTCTTAGAATCTCAGCCCCCAAGGAATCTCCCACCCCAATTGGACCAGAATACATGGCTAACAAATTCCCTTTTTCATCCCTTATCACTCCCCCTACACCGGAGGGCCCTGGATTGCCTATGCTGATACCATCAAAGTTCAGTTTGGTAAACCCATGAGGTGGAGGTGTCCAGCAGGAATTTAAGGTCTTCTTAATTAAGCCTGAATATGCAATCTTTTTCCAACTTTTTATCATTTCATCAACTGAGAACACTGAAAACAATTCCAATCTTCTCAACCAATGTATCATCCTAATGTGGATAGTCTTTAGGATTACTTCCAAACTTCTATCCTTATTTGAGAATACCCTTGAGTTTCTCTCCTCCCAAATAGTCCAACACACCGCAACCCTACCACATCTCCACATGATCTTGGCCTTTTTGGTTGGCCAATTAGGCATGTAAGTAAATAAGCTTTGCACATTCAAAAGAGGAGTCCACCTGCACCCAAACAAAGAAGTAAACAATTCCCAAATATCTTTAACAAACTGACAAGAAATTAGTAAATGGTATCCAGACTCACCATCAGATTTACAAAGAACACATCAGTGATGAGACAAACAACTATTGGGTCTTTTCCTTTGAAATAGATCCCCTATATTAACTCTTTCCAAAAAGCTTCCCAACAGAAACTCTCAACCTTTGAAGGTATAAGTCGACACCACACCTCTTTAACAGGGAAAGACAACCCAACAAGAGGAGGGGGTAAAAGGGCTTTAAAGAAAGAGGTGCAAGTGTAGGAACCCGAGGGAGTGAGTGTCCACATTCTACTATTTGTCTTTGATGGCTCAATGAATACCCCTTCAAGAATGGATAATAAGGCTAAAGTACATTCTAACTCGGTGTCCCTGACATCTCTTCTTAAACTCAGGTTCCATCTGAACCCAGAAGGTGAATTAGACGGTACAAGAAAAGAGGAAATTGATCTTTCAAAGAATAATCCCCAACCCAAACATGTTTCCAAAATTTAATGAGGTTACCTGAGTGCAAGTTATACCTGATCCAAGGAGAGAATAAGGGCAAGATGGCTTGAATAGCTTTACAAGGAGAAACTCTTGTAGTCATTGCTAGAATCCCAAAGTCCCATCTATTGTCTACCAACCCATTTATGCTTCTCACTATCTTAACCCATAGTCTTTCTTTCTCCAATGAAAATCTCCACAACCATTTCCCTAGTAATGCTAAGTTCCTAATCCTCATATTCCCAATTCCCAAACCTCCCTCCTCCTTACCCCTACATACCACCTCCCACCTGACCCTGTGGTCCTTTCTTCTCCTCCCCTGGCTCCCAAAGAAATTCTCTCATTAGTGTTTCCAGCCTGCTAGCCACCTTAGCCGGAATCTTAAAGACTGACAAAAAATAGACAAGAAGGTTAGCTAGAGTAGACCTAATTAAGGTGATTCTCCCTCCAAGAGATAAATATTTTTTTTCTAGTTGGAAAGTCTCTTTTCAAACCTCTCCACAATAGGGGCTCAAAAATCACATTTCTAAGGATTATCCCCCAAAGGTAAACCAAGGTAATTTAAGGGCCAATTAGGTACTACACACCCCAAAGTGTCTGCATACTCCCGAACCTCCTCTTCCCCCATATTGACTCCAACTATATAACTTTTCTCAAAATTCACCCTAAGGTTTGACATCTGCTCAAAAAGTTGTATAGTGAGCTTCAGGTTTGTAATCCTATTGATATCCCCTCCTTTACAAAACAGAATTGCGTCGTCTGCAAATTGTAGGTGTGTAAATGGTATATTTTCTCTTCCAACTCTCCAACCTTTTATTAAATCCTTAGAATCTGCTTTGGATATTAGTCTCCCCAACACATCTGCAACCAATGTAAACAAAAAAGGGGATAGGCGGTCTCCTTGTCTAATCCCTCTCAAAGCTRGGAAATAGTCCACCACTGTCCCGTTCACCAAAATGGAATAATGACAATCCCTAATGCAACCATCACCCATTTCCATCAGATGTCTCCAAACCCAAAATTAATCACCACCTCTAATAGGAAAAACCAATCAACCAAGTCATAAGCCTTTTTCCAGATCTAATTTATAGACCACTCCTCTCATCCTGGATCTCTTATAGTCCTCTAGGCTCTCATTTGCTACAAGTATCTGATCTATTATCTGCCTTCCCTTCACAAAAGCCCCTTGATTATTTGCTATGATTGTTGGGAACACATTCCTAATTCTAAAGGACAACACCTTAGTGATGATCTTATAAATGCTATTAACTAGGCTGATCGGCCTGTAATCCTTTGGATGACTTGCATCACTTTTCTTGGGTACTGAAGCAATGAAGGTGGAGTTTAGCCCAAGATTAATTACTCCTCTGGCATGGAATTCATTAAATACCAACATTAAGTCCTCATTTAGTATTTCTCAACAATCCTGGTAAAAAGCCATCGTAAAATCATCTGAACCCGGTGTCTTTGCTATATCCATTGAGAAGACTGCCTCTTTTATTTTTTCCAAATCAAATTTCTTTTCCAACCACTCCCTATCTTCTCTCTTCAGTGTTGGCCATTCAGACCTTCCAACCACACCCTTTTATTTAGGAGCCTTCTAAAAATATACCTAAAATGATCTACAACTGCTCTTGCAATTTCACTTTGACTTGTGACTATTACCCCTTTAATCTCCAAAAGGGGAGATTGAAGAATATTGAACAAAAGGGGAGAAGGATATCGAATAAAAGAGAAGAATGTTAAAATTAAAATTTAAAAGTTAATTTTTATATGTATTTATATATATTATTATATTAATACGATTTAGGGTTTGGTTTGGTTTAAAAATTTTAATAAACCAAACCGAAACTGTAAACTGTATTTTTAAAATTTTTGAAATTGGACCAAACAGTTTTGAGTAAAAACTAAATCACATTTCGGTTTGGTTCTGTGCGGTTTTACGGTTTTAATCGTACAATGAACACCCCTATTTATATATAGGAAAATTTCTCAATTAGTACATTGTACTTGGGCCTAGTGCCACTTTGGTCCTTGAACTTTAAAATGCGACAATTTAATACTCAAACTTTCAAAACGTGCCACTTTAGTACATGTCATTAATCATCCATTAGGTGGCATTTGAAAAGACACAAAATGCCCTTTGAGTGTTATATAATTTTCTTTATTAACCATCCAAACGTTGACAAACATTCTCAATCCTTGCCTCTTTTATCCAAGAAAGTTGAGGTCATAATGCCACTTAATGGCTGGTTAACGACAGGTATTGGATTGGCACGCTTTGAAAGTTTGGGTACTGAACTGTTGTGTTTTAAAGTTCAGGGGCCAAAGTGGCCCTAGGCCCACAGTACGGGGTAGTAATCAGGAATTTTCCCTAAATATGCAATAAAATTATGTATTTATAATACATATATACAATTATATAAAATTTATTGCTAGTAAATGATATATTTTATATGTATATAGTCGAATTAAACCTGAATCCAACCCAAGTCCAACGTATCAGTTTCCTGATCAGGTTCAGAWATAACATTTTGGCATTTGGATCAAATCCAATTGTAATCCGACCCAATTACAGCCCTACAACTAGCAACTGCTTGATAAACCACATATGATGAAAGAGATTGTTAGGTGTGACCATGGCAATGAGCACATCCTCATCAAGCAACTTAAACTTTTATAGGTTGAATGGTTCCTTGAAATGATACCACAGCCTGTTTGACCAAGTGGCCTAATATTCTATCCTTGTTGCCTCCGTTACAGTTAATTAAATTTCAGCAAGTTATGGATGGGCCTGTGTTTATCCGTGTTTCAAACCCAATAAACCTTTGCGTGAGAGACGTGTTAGAGAATAAATACCAATTCAGATGAGGTACCTGAATTTATTCTTTAACACTGTTATTGTTCTAATTTCTAAAGGGGCATCGATGATGATAGTGATTGATCAGTCACCAGAAACAACATCCTTGGATCTGGAGAGCGGCGAGAGCCTGACAAACTCACGCATCTTGTAATAGTTCAGTAGTACAGACCATCTGATATAAGTATAAACAAGCCCTGTTTGATCAATGATGTTGAGCAATCAGGTGTCAGGTGTTCATAAATGTTCTGTGAAAGAAAGGTCTTACTGATGAACTGATAGAAAAGGATCTTTATTTGGACGGGATGCTTCTCTTGAACTTGAAGCTCGCTCCAATCTCCAAATGTTGCTATCTGTAAATCCCGAGGTAAATTTACACAGTTCCTCTCATATTATTCTTAAAGAATGCAACAAAAACGCATTGTCCAACATCTCAAATAGATTCTTGGTTGAACAATTCCACTTCCAATCCATACCTAGGATAGGTTGTACTTGAAAGATTAAATCGACAAACAGTTGCATCCTGTAACTCCTGTTTTTGTCTTAATATTTTTTCTTGCAGTTGCTTTGCAAAGATTTAGACAGCTATTCTTGGCAATAAATTTCAGTTCCTCCGTTGCATGTTATTTCAGGACACCATCTAAGARATGTCTCACCTATGGTCTGTTTTGAGACACCTAAAATGAAATAAGTTTGGAGTTTCTATTGCATTTGAGGCCATAAATCTATTACTGTTGACAGTTTCATTCCAATGATAACAAAATTGAAATTATGTTTTTTGGAGTTTCTATTGAAATGAACTCCATTTTATATTTTAATACAAAAGTATAAAAGAAGATTCACAAGAAATACAAAACCAAAAACCTTGTACTTCATGCAACCAAGACAACTTCCTCACTCCCTGAACCCCCTCAAGCCCCAAAAGAAATGTGTCAAAAGAAAATTAAATCAACTTATTGCTTCTAGTGCTTGTGCCCGTAAGGCTCAGTTTGGAAAGAGTACAAATACAAATATGTACAGAGCAAATACATACAAAATAATACAAAATTCAAGGTTTTGTACTCTACAAATTTGTATTTGTACTCCTTCCAAACTGAACCTAAGTAGCAAATAAGAAACTAAGCCTTCATTTTTAATTTGCTTGCAGGTTGCCGGTCTCATTGCAGAAGTTGCATCTGCAACAGAAACAGAGGTGGCAGAAGCCATGGAAGAAGACTATTCAAGATCAATACAGTCCGGCTCCTACATGAAACTGATCTATGTCATATGGTGGCATATAAGCTGCTTCTATTCACTTCAACGACTAATTTAAACCAAACCAACATTCAATTCTTGTTAAAATATTCTTCATTTGTCATTTATACCAGGCTTCACCTACAGAAGTTTGCTTTTGCAAATCACTATTTAAAGCATTCTAGGGTTTTCAGAATGTAAACAATAGCAGCTGAAAACAGGTAATAGGTAGTCTAAATAGGGAAAACAATGAGAAGACATCAAGCAAATGCAGACCAACAGACCATCATCACCATCCAAGCCTTATCCCAATTATATGGGGTTGGCTACATCAATCCTATTTTTCCATTCTGTTCTATTTAATGCCAGAATGTCCTAGCATTAGCACAAAACAGACAATTCAGGATCCAATGATAATGAGAGTTCAGTAAAAGTTTTAGTTCCAGCTGCCACCTTGATGCAACTTTCGTCCTTTATCCAGGCTTGGGACCTGCAGTGTAAGATAAGCTCACACTAGTGGAGCTGAGACCATTACATCTAAAAAAAGAAACCACATATACAGAGCAGATATCCACTCTGAATCTATTTTTTGAGAAAGGAAACCTAGGGTTTGATTTGTAGTGGAATGCAAAGATTATGACTTTGCAAAAATCTAGTAGATGAGTTTGTAAGTTTAAGAATGTTTTTACTTTATTCTCATTCAAATTTTACAGCCAAAATGGAGAAACATATAGTTGTACTCACTCGCCCACAAGCAATTGGCAAAGGAAAACCAGATCCTTACCTATACATACAACATGGCTACAGAATTAAAAATCTTATACAAGTTAGCTCTAATCAATTGTCTTGAACTATTGCTGAGAAGAGAAGCTGATTAATATCCTCTGAATCTGCTTCCAGCTTGTTATTGCCTGTGGTCATCATCATGCAAAGTTTGTCAGAACTTGTAAGAGATAATTTCCTATGCCTCTCAAAAAATGCTCTTGTTAAATTAGAAGTAGCATATCATTTAACATTGCACAAATGTGCAACTTCAGTTTACAATTCTTTGGGAACAGTTCCTGCCGTTATAAGTTATAATGTTGGAATTCCATTTCAATTCAGTAGCCAAAACTTTGAGGGATATATGCAGGTACTATTTACATAGAAAGCACAAAGGGAATAAAGAGTCATTTCTTTTGGGCATAGTTGCCAAGGCATCACCTAGGCGACTAGGCACCCTTGGCTGGGCACTTCGCCCAAACGCCTTGACTTTTAGGTCCCCTTCTAGGCGACTAAGTGCCTGCCTAGGCAACAAAAAAGACAAGGCGGACACCTTTTATAATATCATTTATGTTGTTGTATCTTATTAATGTATTTGTTAATACATTTTATTATATGCTATATATATCAATTGTACTTTGTTTTAATGTTTTACTATTGAAATTTAAAAGATTAATGGGTTTCGAGAAGAGAAAAAGAAAGAAAGAAAGAAAAGAAAAGAAAAAGGAAAAGGAAAGAAAGAATAGAATAATAAAGTTATTTTTTTCTATTCTCTCTCTCTAACTAAATAAAACAAAAACTCCATCCTTGTTTTTTTTTTCTATTTTACTTTCCATCTTGAATATTTATCATATAAAGTTGATAACCATCTTTAGCTGCTAATTAATAGGAATTTTCTCTATTAAATACTTATTGTAGTAGTATTATTTTTGAAAATAATGAAATTAATATATGTAAAAGATTTTTATCTTTTAGATGTGATGATTTGCCACATTTTTAGAGGAAATTTAATGTTCTTAATAAAGAGAATTGCTATTTTTTCAATTAACATACATGCTGAATGGTATATAAAACTAGGAAACTAGCCAAAAGTCAGTTTTTTATATTATAAATTTTTTATTGCCTAGGTGACGAGTGACTAGGCGCCTCAGTGTCGCCCAGAATCGCCACTAGACACCTTGAAGCTTTTGGGTATAAGAAGAACCATTTAAGAATTTTAAAAATTCCTAACATAGACATCTAACACCTTGCCCCATTAAAGAATGACTTTATTAAGTTAATGATGAACATTTACAGCAGCCTAGCCCTTGAATGTTTGCATGTTTAAACCACCATATAGCAGTAGATAGAACTCAGACCTTTGAACCTCTATTTGTGCGTTTATCTGTCTGGTATGAGAATTGACACATTTCTCTGAAGACTTGCACCCCTAGGACTCAGGTTGAGCATTTGTTGAAATTTAAATGGGCCCAACTTACAACCCTAGGACTGCCCACTACTGTGTGCCAAGTAGATGACATGAATGGTAAAACACAAACCATGATCTAGAAAACAAAAAAAGTCGAAAAAGAATGAACCTTGCAAATACCATTACCTCTATTTGATCTGAGTTGAGCTGTCCACTCGTCGATGATCTAAATACAGCATGTCAGAAACCAAGATGATTAAAACAAACAGTAATCACGCACACACTGAATATAAATGTAAATACATCTATAGGCTGAAATATAATAGGCCCTAGGATCTAACTCAATTCTTCTAGGTCAATTTGAAGAAATTAACTTCTACTATTTTGGCTTAAGAAAGAGGAGCTTTTAACAACTGAGTTCGCTTGAGAAATAAACATTAATCTGAAAATTTCATCAAAATCGTTAAATGAAACTTCAGGGAACAAGAGAATGTAGCAAGGTTCTATTGCAATAATCCCAAGGCGAAAACTTGTGCCTTGGCATTCATTCATTTCTTTCAATGTAAAAAGAAAAAGAAAGTCTTGCCTTGCTTAATCTTGGTTGCTTGCTGGCAAATGGTGCAACCTCTATTGACACCACTTGGAAAAATACAACCACAAAAGAAAGAACTATTACAACAGGCGCAGAAGACGCCGGGCTAAAGTAGAAATGAAAAAGAAATATGGAACTAATTCAGTTAATACACAATCAATAAGAAAAGTTCACGGGAAAATGTTGACAGATGTAACTTGGAAAATATCATCTGGTGTCATGCATCTGCACTCAATTTTGGATATATAAATTGAACCGTCACCTGGTTAAAGTCGGCGTACGCCGGATCATCAAAATCCCTGGTGACGGGAAGGCCAGAGGATGTCTGCATCCGTTGCAGCAAGCTCCTATTCCCAACTAAAGTTGTCCTTGCCTGGTCTATCAAATCCTGCCATACCCATGGATAAACATTAAAACAAACAGAAATCCACAAAGATATTAAAACAGTGTTTATTCAAAAAGTGAAAATGGACCATTATTCTAACGTGTCATTACAAGTCGACTCGAACACAAAGATACGAGCTGGAAGCGAAGCATACCTGCTTTGCTGCAAGAAGCTCACGGCACTGATCTTTCAAGGAAGAGAGCTCGTCCTGTATTTTCTTTACCCGAGAAACCAAATTCATTGGATTTGCCTGCAATTTTCAAATCAGATAGAAAATAAGAGTGAGAAGAAGTCGAAAACAAAACGAAACACGAAGAGATCCTTCAAATATGAAGATTTCTAGCGTTAGATGTTGAAGTTAGGGGAAAAAGAAGAAAGAAACCCTAGGCTGAGAAGCAGCTTGGCTTACGTTTTCGGGATAGATGTTTTGGAATTCCTTCTCAAGCCTGTGTTGGACAACAGATAGATCGTAGCTCGCTTTGGTGAACAGGTTCAACAGATTGTCCACCGCTTCGTGCTGTTGCTGCTGCTGCTGCCGGCGATGCCCCATCTCGCTCTCTCGCTCTCTCGCTCTCTCGCTCTCTCTCTAGACTCTAATTTGGTTTCCCGCGCACGCCCGTTTCTTTTATTTATTTGATTTCGCTCAAGAGCTCAGACGGTCAGACCCATTTAGCATTTGATGGGTTTAAAACGGTATTCAAATTACCCGATTTCGTAATTCACAAGCAGACCTGGCAATCAGGTTGGGTTGGACCGGGTCGGGTTCGAATAGAATCAACTTTCCGATTGGATTGGCAAAAGATTAGACCCTAAACCTTAGAAATCAGGTTAGGGTTGACCCATGGGACCGATGGATCAATGATTCAACGGCCTCAAGGATTTAAATACTTCGCGTATCGTATTGATATCCGCCAAGAGATATGGAAAATGCTACCATTAAGTCTGTATTCCCCCAAATCATGCGTATCAGGGTGACATGCATTCATATCGGTTTATATCGTATTGTATTGATCGATTCATGTCGATATGAGATGATAGATGTTCTAAAATCTAAATGTAACCTTAAATCACTAAGCCAATTTTTATCTTATCGCAATAAATGAAATAAAAAAAAATTATCAATTCTAATGTCCATGTGTAGTCTAAACAATTAACATGTATTTATGTTCAAGAACTCCAATTAAATATTAAAAAAATAATATTCAAATTTAGTCTTTTGTAAATTAATGAAATAAATAATTTCTCAAATTAATATTTATATCAAAAATGGATTTTAATCTTAGGAAATTTACACAAATAAAAATATTAAAAATAGAATAATTATTTTATTACTTAAAATTTATAAATTTGAACATGATATGTATCTTAATTTTTTTATAAATTATTAATTAATGTTTTAATTTGCATTAAACAACAACATATTTGTTATTTATAGAGATCAAAAATATTATTTATAAATTACTCAAGAATATAATATAAATTAAATTTGTCAAATCCATTGGTCTACTTTTATATCAAAAATGATTTTTTATTTCATAAAAATTGTAGAAATAAAATTTTAATATAGTAATTAGAAAATTATGAATTTGCGTGTGATATGTATCTTATAAATTTTAATATAATTTAAGTTAGGATTATGTATTTTTATAAATTATTAATTGATATTTTAGTTATTACATTTCATAATAATGTGTTTATTGTTTACATAAATAAAAATGTTGTTTACCAAACATTTGGGAATTAATTTTTAATTGTTTTTTTGTTAACACTAAAAGTTAAAAGAGTAAAATAGAAAATAGTTGATATAATAATCATTCACATATAATAGTTGCATATGTTTTTGTACTACAATGGAAAATGACATAATAATAACTTTGTGCATGTATTAATTTGTGTGTGTGTATATATTAAATATAATATATGTTTTAGGACTCTTGATTGATACATTATCAATAAAATTGTATGATTAATTGTATGTATTTCTATCACATATAATAGTTCCTATGTATTAATACATTRATTATGACTATTTTGACCTTAATTAAATATAATGTTATTAATATACTTATGGGATTTAGATCAATTTCCCAACATATCTAAGCATCTCCATATTTTTCATTTATATATATGCATTTCCAAAATGTATCCATATTTGAGTGGTTTGATGAAATACCTGATACAATACTTTAATTCTTACTTTGACCAAGTCTTTTTTTTTTTTTACAAAAAATACAGTTTTAACCATCAAATCAATGTTGGTTTGAAAATAGGGGATCAAATGGTGACCCATGGGCCATGACCCAACCCGGCCCAAAATCTCTTCCGATTGGGTAAAGTGAATCCACCTTTTACTTCAGGTCTACATATGGGACCTTAACCCACTTTTTTTAGGTTGGGCCAGATTTGTAGGTTGGAGAGACTTTTTGCCAGGTCTACTAAGTGACCAAATAAGAGAAGATCAAATCATCAAAAATAAATAAATAAATAAAAATAATAGAAGATCAGAAAGTAAAATTTCTAATCAATAGAGGAACAAATTCCTACGATTTAAATAAAACAAATGCTATTCTCCCCTCAATTTTAGCTAATCAAGTTACAGCCATCCACCTAGGAGTGTCAATCGATTGGTTTTGGATTGGATCCAATCTGATCCAAACTTTATCAAATCGGATTTGGACGATTCATTATAATTATTGGATTGGATCAATCCAAAATAAATTGGTCTGAATTAAACTTAAATAAAATTTCCAATAATCCGATCATGAGGCCAAACCCTTGTCCAATTTGAAACCAATCAAAACTGAAGCCAAAATAAAATTACTTTTATGAAAACGAAAACACTTTTATAAAAATAATTTTATGAAAACATTTTTACAAAAATAGTTTTACGAAAGCACTTTTACAAAAATACATAAAATCGACAAATTCTGAGTATCAATACCTTTTTTTTCGAAAGAACCAAGTATCAATACTTCTCTTTCTTTTTTTTTTTTTTTTTCAAGTATCAATACTTCGAACCTTGTTTCTGGCAACAACATTTACATACAAAAAGCCAAGATATTGGGTTAGATGCGTTTGGCTGCAAAGCTGTCTTGGGGTTTGTCACTTTGATGCAAGTTTGTGTTCGTTCCCATGTATAGTGGGTAGAGAACAATAAGGATATCAACCGATTCAAAATTGACCCAATCTGACCAATTGCCACTGCTGCTAACACGCAATATCAATCCCCTATAATTAAAAAGAAGTCCCAATCCAACATTTAACCTTAGCTGTGTACATCAGTAAAAGATAAAACCTTGAGATCAAGTTCGTATCAAAATCCAAAAGAAAGCACAATTTCAGTTAACTGATCCAATATATGAAACCATGTCAATAACGAAACAAAAACTTCTGTACAAATCTTTTTTGTGGCCATCTCTGCCGTCAATGTCGCCAATGGCTCATTCACTTTCATAGTCCTCGTCATCTCCAAAAGTAAAAACAGAAGCATCGGCTGCGATTGCTTTGAAATCATTTGTTGTCGAGTCTTTTGAAATGTCAAGGCCCAAACCAGTTCCACTTCCTCCATCAGTCTTTACTTCGTTTGCAGCAGGTGCTTGTTTGGGTCCTTCACTTCTTAATGAAAGCTGTTCGGTACCACGTGTTACAGATGCTATCTGCTCTGGAGTGGTGCCAGTTTGAGGACCTCTGGCAGCTGTAGTAGCAGTTTCTGTCCCTCCAGAAAGTGCTCGAGCTTCTCTATTCTTTGAAGACTCATTGTCTTCTCCATCACTGTCGGAGAAAACATCATCTTTATCTTGACTTCCAGAACCTTTACTTTTGTCTGGAGTTGCTGCACCTCCATCACTTGGACCAGGACCTGTCCCCGAGCCCGCATTTGACTCCTTATTCTCACTCTCAGTTCTTGTCTTTGTTGGAATGGTACCATTGTAGTCTATCATCACAACCTCGACTTGGAATCCAGGAGAAGGCAATTTCCTCTGCTCAGTGCAAATACCACAATTCAATAATGAATAGTGGCAAAGTGACAAGCAGAAAAAGAAAAAAGACAGCAGGAAAGAATAAGGAAAAAATATACAACCATATTACTACAAATTTCTTTTCCCCTTGAAATTACCTTGTCAAACCCATCAAGATCAGAAGTGTCTAAGATTTTTCTATTTTCTGACAATGTGGTATTCAACCAACTGAAAAAAGAAGAAAAGCACCAAAATATAGATTTTAGCTGTAACATGGAATAAAAAATAGGCAGTCATGATTCTCAAGTACAGGGATGAAATGTTTAAAACAAATATATTGCACAAGAAAGATCCTACAAAGAAAATTATTCACTGAATACCATTACTTGAAAAAATTGGTAATTTACCAAACGAAGCAAGAATATCAGAATTGTATTTAAACTCTATGAAACATCTTTCAAGTTTCAATTGAATATATGCCAGAGGTTATAATGGAAATTGGTGGAAAAGATAACATCAATCTGGATGGTCAGAAAGTATTGAGATCAAGATCAACACATTGAACAGAACTAGGACCAACAGGGTACTATTCACATACCAATAGAAATCTCCTTGGCGATCGTGAAAATGGATTTTGAAGTCGCCAGCCACTTCTGTCAAACCAGGCTCCCCTGGTAGAGCAAAGACCATGATCCCTTTCTTTGGTGCACTAAACCAAAAATCTTCTGGCTGAGACAAGGAGAAAATATATGCAAAGAAATATAAAGATCATGCAAGCTTGAACTATTAATCAACAATATAGAAGTGTAAAAGGATATTTTTAGAACCATAGCAAGCATAAATTGACATGTATCTGAAAAGGGAAATTTGAAGTGTCAAATAATAATGTACCGACAGATCCTTGGTTCTTGGATGCTTTTTAGTAGAGAAGAGAACACCTGTACATTAAAAAAAATATATCACCATCAATTCCAAACTGCATAGATACCTATATTGACCAATCAGCTCCAAACTGTATAGATACCTATATTAACCAATTTGAGCTAAGTTTGGTGCTATAAAGTCATAAACTAAAAAAAGCAAACAGCGGGTGTCATCATATAGATTCCACAACGAAAGGAACTCAAACTAGCAGGTGTGAAACAAATAAATTACATTCCACAGACATTAAAAATCTTGTTTAACAACAATATGAAAGAAATACAACCAAACACAATTGAGATAGTCAATGAGATAATTGTATTGTTTCAAAGTTTAAAAGTAAAAACAGAACCTGCTTCCAAGGTTCAAAGTATCGATACTCTCGATATACAAATTTTGGACTGACAACTTGACAAGAAACCTGTCGCATCACATATTAGAATTTGAAAAAAAAATAAATCTTCTAACTCTTCCCATTAGGTGTCAGTGACCCTGAAAACTGATACATGTTGGTCAATATGCACTGATATGTTGTGATATTTTGAACCTTTCCTGCTTCAATACTGATACAGCCCATGAGGTCAAGGAAGTGAGTCCAAGAAAGTGAGGTCAAGGACAAAGCACAAGCGAGATTGTGCCCTGCGAAGCCCAAGAAAGTGAGTCCAAGTACTGCAAAACAGGAAGGAACGAGATCCATACATGGGAGACCAGGGCGTTCACATTTCATGACCCTACGAGATCACAAAGAGCCACAAGATCCTCAGGAACTTAAAACATGACCGTGCAAGGCCATAGACCTAGCTAGGCCCTTGAGAAAACGAGGTTGGGACGTCATGAGGCCCTCCACGAGATCCAAGTTGCGAGGCTCCATAAATTTTCTCCCACAAGGCTTAGCCCCTCAATGTTTGTTGATCCAGTCTTTACTCTGTCAGCACAAAACCTGCCAACCAGCCAATCATCTACCAGCAGAGTTCGTCGGACACCTATAGCTACAGTTTGCCATCCCAACAGTATAAAAGGGCTGCTGCTCAGACATTTGTAACTCAGATTTTGAACTAATAGAAGTATTTTGGCTTTACCTTGTGCCCCCTTTCCCATCTCTTGTTAGACTTGGTTTAGAGCTACTTAGAATCCTACAAATCCTTTCGCCTCCTGCTAGAGAAGAGGTTAAGGTCGCTACCCTTGCAGGTTGCAAAGCCGGAGGTGGGCACTTCCACTGTTATAGTCACCCACACTGTTGCAATGTTTGTTGCTGTTGGTTGTCTACTACAAGACTTGCTCCATTTAGAGACTACCTGCCGTACCATCTGGCATCAGAGTGAGAATGACTCCTAGACATGGAGGGTAGGGGTGCAATCAAGTTGAGCCAAGCTGAACTTTTGCATGTCTTGGCTCGGTTCAGCCAAGATAAGATTAGCCTCAAGCCTGAGCTCGGGTTYAAGTTCGATTTGAATTTTATTTCCTGCTTTGAGCTCAGTTCAATTAAATATTTGATGAGCTCGAGTTCAGCTTGAAAGCTTGAAAATGGATATATTTTTTTATAATGTATAGTATTATGATTCGGCCTGCCCTTGAGTTCTGTTAGTCTGATAACAGCCAAGAAGAGAGAAGAAAGAAGAAAGAAAGAGAGAGAAAAGAGAAAAGGAGAGAAGAAAAGTCTGGTTCGAATGAGAGAAAAATTACCTCTCCCATTCGGCCAGACATATTTTATATTACTGACATAATGGAAAAGACACATGCGCCCTTACTTAAGTGAGGGACACTAGTTCTAATATAATATTACAGATCAACAACCTCAACATAAGTATAAAGACAGAAATACCCCTACACTAACATATAGTATATTTTTTATCAATAACAGAAATTCATATTATTAAAAAAAGACAGGATTACATACAACAATCCGGGAAGAGGTAAAATAACTTCACTCTCCCCAAGAGAACAAGAAAGAAATTACAAAATAGCCCAAAACATTTGCTCCCTTCCCACCCCCTGCTTTGCCAATGTATCTACAAATGCATTTGCAGTTCTCTTCACCCATTGAAACTGAACTTCCAGCCCCCTGGATAACCACTTAACCTCCCTCCTTTCACTGGCAATTTTCCAAGAACCACAATCTTTCCCCAATCAGTTTACAACCAACTTTGAGTCCCCTTCAGCTCTAAGAGAGTCACCAACCCCAATGGGGCCTGAGTACATAGCAACCACCTTCCCATTTTCATCTTTGAATACACTTCCTACTCCTGAAGGTCCTGGATTCCCTTCACTACTACCATCAAAGTTTAATTTTATAAAACCTGGAACTGGTAGTGACCACTGAGGGCAAACAGCTGAAAGAGCTGGTTCAGAATTTGCCACCTCCTTCCAGCTATTAAGCAACATCCCTGTGGAGACATCAACAAACAGCTCCAATGATTTTACCCATTGTACCACCCTAACTGTTATAACTTCAATGATATCTTCTTTCTTCCTTTCCTTCTCAGAGAATATCCTTAAATTCCTTTCCTCCCATAGAGTCCAACATATGGCAGCTCTTAAACATCTCCACAAGAATTTCCCCCTCTTTTTCGGCCACTTGAAGAATGAAGGAGTAATCAACCCTTGTACTTGGAGGAGGGACCCACCTATAACCAAATAAAGCCATAAACCACTCCCTAATAACAGAGCCAAACGGGCAAGCGATTAATAAATGGTACGGACTTTCACCATTAGCCTTACACAGTATGCACGAGTTTAGGGACAAGCACCAATTAGGCCTTTTCCTTTGGAGTAAGTCATAGGTATTACATCTTTCCAAGAAGGCTTCCCAACAAAAAGCTCCAACCCTTGGAGGGATCCGTTTACCCCATACTTCTTTTACTGGGAAAGTTTGGGCAGTCAAACTGACAGGTTGCACCAAAGACTTAAAAGAAAGACGCACAAGAAAAGACACCTGAAGGAGATAAGGTCCAAATTCTGCCATCCCTTTTTGAAAAGTCTAAAACCACCCCCTTCAAAACCTGAATTAACCGCTTCGTCTAAGACCCAAATTCCTATCAAAACTGAAGTTGGACTCAGAAGGGATCAAGAAATTAGACACAGTTTTCCCTTTATACCGGGAGAGAGAGTATATTTATAACATATATTATGAAAATATATTTTTATATCTATATTCTATAATATATGTATGTATGTATGTTTATGTTAATCAGGCTAGGCTTACGAGCTTTCCAGCCAAACTTTTTATTGGCCAAGCACGAGTTCAAATAACTAATCGAGCTTACCTTGAGATTCAAAATCGATTATAATTGAACTTGAATTGAGCCTGAACTATTCAATTAGAGCTCAGTCCGGTTGCAGCCCTAGTGGAGGGCACTACATTGAAGAGAGTTCTATCTGAGGCTTGCAGAGACCTATTTCCTCAACGCAAGACTTGGAAGAACGCATCACAAATATGGATAGATGATTTGACCATATTTCCACTCAGGTCCAAGAACTTGCAAACCTGGTCCTTGGGCAACGAGGAAGGAGAGCTTCCAGGAGTGTTCATCTATCTCCCCTTCTCTATCTCACTCATAGCTCATCACATCGACTCAATGTGGGAGAGTATGAAGAGGCCTCAGTGTCTTCCTCCTAGGAGCCATGCCACCCTAGGCAACATGCAACAACAGAAAGACACCAACCCCATTGATGGAACGGAGGAATCAAGTGCAAGATCGCCAAGTTTGCTAGCACTATTCACCCAAAGGTTTTCATTGACTGGTTTAGCAATATAGAAAAGTTCTTTGACTACAAGATGGTCCAAAAGGAGAGGAATGTTTTATTGGTATCCCTTAAGCTGTGAGGCAAATCCCTTGCTTGGCGGAACAATCGATGCAAAACTTGCCGCCAGCAAGGTAAGCCCAAGATTAGGACTTGGGAAGCCATGTAAACAAAGATGAAGAGAGAGTTCCTCCCCTTACTACCGTCGGTCTTTTCATCTAATCTCAGTCTTTACGCCAAGGAACCGAGATAGTAGACAAATACAAATTCAAGTTTCAACCTCTTCTAGCCCAGATGAATTTGCAAGAACCCAAGGAGATCACTGTCACCTGGTACATAGAGGGATTAAAACTAGCCTTGAAACAATAGTTGTTGGTGGCTTTGCACATCTACTCCATCTCCGATGCTCAACAGGTAGCATGGAGAGTGGAGAGGTTGTGGTCCCAACAATCCCTCAAACTCTCCGCCCCACAATAGACATAGGGTAGTAAGCCCCCTACCATGAACCCTGCCACCCTCAGTGTAGCATCTTCGACAAAGCCCTCAACAAGATCAAACTCGCAAAAGGGTGTCTAATGCTTCCAATGTAAAGAGATTGGGCATACTACCAACAATTACAAGTTGAAGAGCGTGTTGTATGATGATGCAAAGCCCCAACTTGATGACCCTCCATCTAAAGCAAAGGTAAATGTTGAGTTTGTAGATGATGGCATTGAAGAAAAAGGCCTAGTCGTGTGCAGAAACTTGTTAGCACCGTAGAAGGAAGAAGACTAGCTCCACAAACATCTTTTGATCCACGTGCCTAATTGGTGGAAAAGTGTGTAGCGTTGTGATTGATGGAGGCAGCTATGAGAACGTTGTACTGGAGGAAAAAATTAAGAAACTTCAGTTGCCTACTAGTGCTCATCCTCACCCTTACTCTCTCCATTGGCTCAAGAAGGGCATCAAAGTGAGAGTTGTCAAGCGTTGTTTGATAAGATTTGCCATGGGTAAGTCTTGTATTGATGAAGTGTGGTGTGATGTTATATAGATGGGTTTATGTCACCTGCTCCTAGGAAGACCATGACAATATGACAAAAGTGTGATCCACGATGGGAGAAGCAACATGTACAATCTCGTCAAGGGTGGAGTCAAGTTCGTACTTAGACTAGAGAGATCCCAATGTGAGCAACAAAAGACATCTAGGATCACCACCTGTCTCCTGTCTTGCAAAGAATTTGAGAGCAAGGCCAAGGAGGGAATGATGTTGGCCCTCATTGCGAGCCCCATGAGTGATGGGATTGGCCTTAGAGTTTGATTTGTCTATAATATAGTTTTGTTTAAATTTCCAGTCATTGGTTAACTAGTTTAGGAGTTAATTCAGTTTTATTATGATAGTGGCAATTCTGTAATAGTTTTTAAGGCATCAAGGCAAGGCTAGGTGAGAAGGAGGCACCTTGTCGCCTAGTCACCTAGGTGTTGCGTAGGCAATGGATTTTTTTTTTAAATAAATAATATGAACCCTAGGGTAGTTCCCTAGGTTCCGTAGCAACTAGCAACCATAATTCATTAATAAATAACCTATAACTTTTATAAGAAAAGAATAAAACTATCCATTCAATCCCTACCTAGGAAATTTTATTGAAAATTCCAAACTTAGACCTATTTCCCTCATTTCAAACATTTTCATCGTTTTGGAACTATAATACCTAGATATTTGTACATGCTTAGTGTACCAATGTTGGAGACAATACTTAATAGATATGGCCTGCACAAGCCTATTGTACTGATGTTAGATGTCTAGAGTACCATTATCCAAGATTTTAGGAAATGGAGAATCATATCCCCGTTTCTCATATCTGTGCCATCGCCTCTATCCATATCCATATTTAGGCATCATAAGCCCAACAAGATTTTATTTTGGTAACTTGGCAACAATTAACATTGACCATATTCCAGTGCAACATGATCAGACCAAGCATATGGAAGTAAACTGGCATTTGTTCAAGGTAACTTGTCAACCTTTAGTCTTGATAGTTTTTTGATCGGTTGCTGCCTAGAGAAAAGAAAGAACATAAAAAGAGCAGAATTTCTAAAGCCCTAGGACCTAATGATTTCTCTATAGAGGAGGTTCGTGAAGCAGTCTTCTCAATGGAAAGATCTAAAGCCCCGAGACCTAATGGTTTCTCTATAACTTCTTATCAAGATTGTCGAGAGATCTTAAAAGATGACTTGATGGAGGTGTATTTTGAGTTTCACCACAAAGGGAAAATCTCACCGGGTGTAAATGCTACCTTCCTTGCCCTAGTGCCCAAAAAGAAAGAGGCTAAAACTCCCAAGGACTTTAGGCCCATAAATTAGTAGTCACTATAAAATCATTGCTAAAGTCTTGGCAGAAAGGCTGGAGTCTTTGTTGCCTTAGTAATCTCTCAAAACCAAAGAGCCTTTGTAGAAGGAAGACAAACAATAGGCCAAATCCTAGTGGCTGTAAAGAAGAAAAAAGGAGGGAGAAGTCTAATTTGCAAACTAGATCTGAAAAAAACCTATGATATGGTGGACTGGTCCTTCCTTTAGTTCTCTTGGAAAATTTTGGGTTGGGAAATAGGTGGAGAAAATGGATTAAAGGGTGCATTAGTTCAATACATTTCCTGGTTCTCATAAATGGTGTAGCTAAGGATTCCTTTCTAGCAAAAGAGGCTTAAGGAAAGGAGATCCTATCCCCCCCTTCTTGTTTACTTTTGTTGCTGAAGTGCTAAGCAAACTAATTGTTAAGGCTGATCTAAACAATGTGCTTAGAGGTTGGAGAATTGGTAGAATGAGGTTATTGTTACCCACTTACAATTTGTAGACAACATAATAATCTTTTGTGAGGACTGCAATGAACCTAGCATGAGGAATTGAAAACTTCTAGTTGATGGATTTCAAAGGGTCTCGATGTTGAAAGTGAACTAGGGGAAGAGTTGTGTGGCAGGAATTAATGTGGGAGAACAAGATATCCAAATGGTGGTAGGAATACTAGGCCATGAGATTAGAAGCTGGCCCCTAGAGTATCTTGGTATACCTTTGYGGGGTAATATGAGGTCAGAAAGCTTTTGGAAACCAGTAGTAGATAGATTTACAAAAAAAATAGCTTTATGGAAGAGGAATTGCATCTCTATGGGACGAAGAATTACTCTAATTGATCCACCTTATCCAACCTACCTACCTACTACTTGTCCACCTTTAGAATACCGGTCAGAATTGCAAAGCGTTTGGAAAAATTATGAGAAACATTTTGTTGGAACTGAGTGATGAAAGAAGATATCATCTGATCAAATGGGAATAGGTGTGTAAGCCTAAAGAACTGGGAGGACTTGGTATTAAGAATCTAACTAAGAGGAATACACTTTTTCTAGGAAAGTAGCTTTGGAGATTTCCTCTAGAAAGAGATAAATTGTGGCATAGGGTCATTGGGAGCATTCATGGTCTGGCAGAAAATGGTTGGATGCAAATTTGGCACTTCATGCTTCTCCAAATTCCCCTTGGAAAGCAATAGTAGAGGTATTACCAACCTTCCTCGATTTCATTCATTTTGATGCGAGCAATGGGGAGAGAATTTTATTCTGGGAGGATCTTTGGATTGGGGGTTTGCCCCTTAAATTATAACTTCCCTTACTCTACTCTTTGTCCAATTATAAGTCCAAACTTGTCTCTAAGTGAGTGTAACTCCCTTATTCTCCTACTGTCAAAGCTTGAAAATGTTTTTTGGACCATAACACTTCAGATGGAAGAATTTGGTTCCTCACATGATGGCCTATTCTCCCATGCCTCCTTTTTTAACCTTCTTGTCTTGTCAAGACCTTTGGGGGTGAACTTCCCGGTAAAAGAAATCTGGTGCAAACCTATCCCTCCTAAAGTACAAGCTTTGTGTTGGGAAGTGTTCCTTGGGAAGATCAACACCTGTGACTTGCTAAAAAATATAAGGCCAAATAAATGCCTCTCTCTTCATGTGTGTATCCAATGCAAGAAAAGTGGTGAGACCCTTCCACATTTATTAATCTCCTGTTCCTTTGTGTCTTGTATTTGGAAATACTTCTATTATCTCTTTGGTTATAGATGGGTTCTCCCATAAGATGTGGTAGGTTTGTTCAATTTCAGTTTCTCAAAGCAACAGAAGAAGAGATGAAGAATTTTGTGGAGGGAAACAAGGGCAGCATTGATGTGGACTGTATGGGAAGAAATAAATCAGTAAATCTTTAATGAGAAGAGCAAACCAAAGGAGGATTTGATTGAAGCCGTAACAGTAAGAACTGCACATTGGGTAAAAACTTTGGAATTTTGAACAAATGACATAATAAGGTCCTAGACTGAAGTGGCACAAACAATTAGACCTACAAAAAGTGTAAGAATGGATTGGAAACCTCCAGCTATAAAAAAGCTAAAGTTGAACTTTGATGATTGCTCATTGGGTAATCCAGGACGGGCAGGAAAAGGAGTTTTTAGAAACCACCAAAGAGTGGTGGTAGCCCTGTTTTCAGGACTAATTGGTTTTGCAGATTTAGTCCAGGCTGAAATTTTGGCTCTCTTACAAGGATTGAGACTTGCAGTACAGCTCAGAGTAAGGGAATTGGAAATTGAAGGAGATTCACAGTTGGTCATTTAATGGACCAAGAATTTCAGTTCAGCTCCTTGGAAATACAGACATGATTTCAGGGAAATTAATATCCTAGCAAAGAGGTCCAATTCTACTTTCAGCTGGATAAGGACTGCAATGGGTTGGCACATGTTTTGGCAAAGCAAGGAGTTGACAAGCCTAGTTTGTTTTGGGCAAAGTTGTAATCTGATGTATATTGGGCTGGTGGGATGGCCTATTAACTGTATTCTTCTCTGAATTTTCTAAATATATTAATAAAAATTTATTTGCTGAAAAAAAAAACAATGAACAGAACAGCATCATCTATCAGAAAATAGTCAAAGGAAGAAAACAAATGAAAAATAAGAATGCCACATCTTACCATTATGGTCGGAAATAGTAATTGATGGCCTAATCCAATAGGGACATCTATGAAGTCGAAATCCCCTAAGCATGCACCTGCAGAAAACACAGTCAATAAATATCTGATAACTAAATGCCACACGTTGAGAGATAATTAATACCTGCGCCCAGGTTGATTTTCCCCATTGGAGTATGTTAAGATCCGCTCGAAATATTTGACATATCTCTAACAAGAAAAATTAAAAATTTATGAGACAGATATGAAAGGTGTGTTCTCATTGAAATACATCAATATCAGTCATCAGATGGTAGACTTTCACTAACAATCTGGCTTGGAAGAACTAGCCCCTTTCCATCCAAACATCTTTTCTGGTTGTAGTAATCAATAGACTCCTCAGCTGTTGGGAAGAACTGCGAAGAACCAGATAAAGTAATACTACAGTTGCACAAAGGCAGCAGAACAAATAAACTAATAAATTCCCCCATATCCACAGAACTTGTATCTATACTGGGGCAAACATAACACACCTTAAGGTACAGAAGAAGGCTAGAAATCATTAATCCTGTCCTTGCCATACCAGCTTTACAATGAACAACAACCACATTCTCAATGTCTTCCTTCAACCATGAGTATGCACTTTGACAAAATGATATGATCAGTTGAATGGGAGGGCAGTTGTGGTCATCAAATGGAAAACATGCAACCTGGAAATATACAAGACATCAAAAATTGAAAGAGAACAGTTTTTTTTCTGCAAAAATTTGATCAAGCAAGAGAGCAACATCAATGAATTCAGATAGGCTGGAGACAAAATCATGCATACCACAGTCCAGGGAACCTATCACAACTGAACACACCAGTGTGCCATATGCATAAGGTGTGGGTCCCATGTGGGCCCCGTGTGTATGGAACACTGGTGTGCTCACTCGTGATAGGTTCCCCAGTCTGGTCTGCATGGTTTTGTCTCCAGCCCATCCAGACACAACCTCAGTAATCTAATAGGTTGAAACTTCTATAATTTTAACACATGCTAGCAAAAAGATGCGAGTCATACTTAAGAAGACAGAAAAGTATCAATTGTATCAAAAAATATTGCATGAAAGGATGTATACAAATGCACAGAGTTATGTATAGAAAACCTATCACACAACAATTACCAATCAAGAAGAGATTTATCATTATGCACAGAGTTCTATTTTAATCCTGACATCCATCTCCGAGACAACATGGAGAATATCTCCCTAATCTTGTTTAGGGACTGAGCCACTTCACATGTGTTTGGAGTTAACCTTGGCTGTTGGGGGCCAACAGCCTATGCTGTTGAGAACGTTTTTGGGCTGGACAGTTCACCCATTCACGCCCATGCCTATCTTTTTGGACAAAAGGAAATAGGGGCAATTACTATTTTACCCTACTATCATGGTAACGTGGCATTCCCAAGAATGTTCTCAACAGCCAAAGTTTTTCCATGCTTTTACACCATCTGGTTGCATTAGCTGAATCAACTCAACTCAAAACCAAACAAAACCTTACCCATGTTAGCCCGAGTCCACAGACCCAAGTATGGCCCTGTGTTGTGGCCAAACCTTGAGAGAATCCAAACCGACTGACTCCAAAGAGACCCATTTGATTTGGTCCTTAAATCTCCCAAGTATTCTCTTATTTGATCTCTACTACTGATTTAAAATTTTAAATTAGAGATAAGGATGAAGACAATTTTGGGGCGGAGTAGGTAGGTGGGGAGTAATATGATTCCTATTGGCTAGTACAAGAGTCGGTTCCTTAATGGGAGGAACCACTCAATGTTCTAAGTGAATAAGGTCCTTCCCTCTTAATCAACTAGGTGGGTTGGCAATCCCATTCTTGCTACCACTGTACTATTGTTGCTTTGAGCAAAATAGATTGAGAGAGGGAGATCAACTATAGCCTATCTAGTCAATAACTAGAGAGAAAAAGGAGAAACGTTGACAGAAAGTAGCATCCAAGGCAAGGATCAACTTCATACTTTTGACTTCATCATTGGACCTGAGAATCAAAGAGAGACAGTTCTAGGATTGATTCAGGTCAATCTGAACAAATCCCATGGCTATGGCGTCTACAGGTATGACCATATTTATTTATTTTATTGGTTCTATTGATATTCAATCAACTTAATAGTGATATCAGAGTGGGTCCTAGTAAACCATTGCTTGGTTCATGGTTAGATTGACTGAATGTCAGAAGATGGGGATGTTTTATTATCAAGTACAGACAATCTTGAGTGTATCAAACACTCATTTATTTATTTAGTGTTTTAGTTAATGGATTTCGGTGATGTCTATACCAAAAACATGGCTTGATTTGTGATGATGTAATCATAAGAACTGATTTCCCTGTATTAAATTTCAATGTAATTTTATTTGATTCTTTCTTTTCATTTTAGATGCTGAAATTTGAAGGCATCTCTGATGTAACAGGCAATGTTAAGGATTGGCAAAGTCCATTAACATATTTATTTGGTGTGTTTACTTTATGCTGTTTTAGTAGATTGATTGATACACTCAAAAGGCTTGGCGTTTCAGTTCTATTGTTGTTAGATAAACTCGGTGAATGCTTAGTTTACTCCTACCACTAAATAGATTGTGTTGTGATGTGCATCATTGGATGAATAGAATGTTACACCCAATCAGTTTTTTATTTAATTTTGTATTATCCTTGTGTATGGTGTATGAACTGGTTGGTTTTGATTGATTATATCTATAATATTGAGACAAGAGGTAGAATTGAAATGTTATGCTTTAACTCCAGGCCCACTTGTGAAAAAAAAAATCAGGATTATTGCCAATGGATTTGGGATGAATTGGGAACTACATCACATATTTGATCATTATAGTAAAACTAAGAGAGTAATAAGCATAGGCCTGGGTTCTAAGTTGGACACCAAGTCCAACCAAATCCAAGGTTTTGGTCGAAATCAAGTTTTTAGAAAACATACACCACATTTGAACTACTTCCTTAGATTTGGATTTTTTTACTTGATTTCTTGCTGCTTATTTTTTACTTACATTTGGACTTGGTTGTGGCCAAAGCAACCTAGGTGCAAATTGTAATTGGAAACCATACCATTTACAAAATTGCATTTGGTCATCAAGTTGGTGGCTATGTGAGCCTAAAGGCAAGTAATCACTAGTTTGGTGACTATGGAGCTAGATGGGTGTGAGTTGGTTAGGAATGGAGTGATCCCAAATGCCCAAAGGTATAGGAACACCATACTTGAATTAACCCAAAACTAGTTTTGGATTATGTAGTTAGCCACAATACAATTAGTTTGAATGCCCAAAGGTAAAACTTGATTGTGGTATTTGAGATGTGAATCAGTCCTCTAATATCAGGTTTAAAATCAGTAATTAACAATGCAAATCAGATTTGAATAATAGTGCAAGAGCTGTGTATGTCGAAGAGAAGAGGTAAGAGAATAAGAAGTCGAATGAATCACCCTTCTCCTCTAACCCTATTTTATTAATCTCCAAAAATTAATGATGACAAGTATGCCCTTACGCAGGCGGCCAACTTGGCAATTACGTAAAGAAAATAAAACAAGAACAAATAACAGGCCCATTAAGTGAGGCCCATCAACATAAAATAAAAGATAAAAATAAAGGATATCACACAAG
>NW_010729348.1:338997-350402 GCF_000365185.1 Nelumbo nucifera | reverse complement strand
CTTTTTCAATAAGTCAATAATATAATAATAGGTCTGGCCGAATCAAGGGATTAACTTTTTTCCCTAATTCGAACCAGCCTTTCTCTCTTTTCTCTCTTCTCTCTTTTCTTCTTTCCTCTCCTACTTCTTGCTGTCTACTTTACTCTACAGTCAACGAACAAGACAGAATTCTATGGCAGGTCAAACTTCAACAGTATCTTTGAACCAGAAGGACCRATAATTCCTCATAGATCCTCTGGGATAAGGAGGACCACTGCATCTCCGGACTTTGTATATCTTCAAGAAACTGAGTTTGACATAAGTGCCAAAGATCAGATCATGGGAAGACATGAAGAGAAAGATGCGAAAACAGTTCCTTCCTGCTGATTATTTAAGGGACATGTGCCACCGCTTCCATGAGTTGAAACAAAGGGATTGTAGTGTGGAGGACTATTCAAATGAATTCAATAACTTGTTGGTGTCTGTTGATCTCTAAGAAACTAATTATCAACTTACTTCCTGTTATTTATCAGGCCGAACCTCTCAATTCAAGATGAGATTGGGGTGGTGCAGCTCACAAATCTGGAGGATGCCAAACAGCATGCCCTTTGGACTGAAGCTAGAGTCAAAAAGGTTAGGGTCAAGGAGAGTTCCAGCTGTACGCATAGATGCAGATTCAAATCAGATGTCTTATGGGGCTGCTAGGAACACAAGGATTGAGCTTAATGCTTCCCATTAGGACTTAGGATTAAGGTGCTTCTGGTGGCAGCTGGACAGGGTTCAAGGGTGTTGGAGGTATGGACAGAAGCGAGAAAGAAAAATAAGTTGCCAAACCAGCAACTAGTCGCATAGGTGATGGATCTTCCAAGGATGTTAGCATGCCCTCAATACGTTGTTTTACATGTGGAGAAAGGGGACACACCTCTTATACATGTCCACAGAGTTAATCTTGTTGAAAGAGACGATGAAGAAGAACTTGTGGAACCTGTTTATGATGACTATGAAGGTGAAGAGGAAGAAGTGGATGTGTTTCCTTTCCAGGGTGAGAGTTTGGCGGTGAGAAGGGTGCTAACATCCCCTAAGAGTGAAAAAGAGAAGGATTGGCATCGCCGAAGCTTATTCTGTACACATGTCATTTGTGGCGGAAAGGTGTGCAATCTGATTTTGGATGGAGGGAGCAGTGAAATATCATCATCTCCAAGGATGCTGTAGAAAAGCTAAAGCTGCCAATGGAGAAGCATCCACAACCTTACAAGGTTGCTTGGTTCCAAAACGGTATGGAGTTTCCCATTACTTCACATTGCCTTGTAAATTCAAGGCGCCAAGGCAAGGCTAGGCGACCAAGGGGTGCCTAGGCAATGAAATCAGAAAATAGTAAGCCTTCATGAGCTAGTTACTTGGTTTTATACATTAACCTACAAACCTCTAAACTAAATTTTCTACTTATGATTCTTGTAGTCGTGCTTAAAGCATGCAACACAGAATATTAGAAATAGAAATTCGGACTTAAAAGAACTGAAGAGGGCGTAGCCCCTGTGTTTGACCAAGAAAAGAAAAGGAACTTAAGGAGAAAACAGGGAGGCAGAGCCCTGTTTTAGACCAAAAAAAGAAAAAGAACAAGGGGCTCCACTGCTGTTTTAGACCAAGAAAAACAAGGGAAACACTAAATAAAAGAAGAAATGAAAAGAAGGGGGCAGAGCCCCTGTTTCAGATCACCAGTGAAGAGGAAAAAATGATGAAGAAACTCAGAGAAATGAAGAAGAAAAGGGAGCGGAACCCCTGTTCCAGATTACCATCGAGGAGGACAAAAGTGCATGTAAAAGGGTGAAAAGTTTGCAGGAAAATGAAGAAGAAACGAAGGGGGTGGAGCCCCTRTTTGATTCCAAAAAAAATCATGCAAAAAATGTATGGAAAAGACAAAAAAAGGAAGAACCAACAAAAAGGAAGAATAAAAAGGCTGAAAACAAAGAGGGTAGGAGGAAGAATAGGTGGATTGAAAACTGAGAAGAAGATGATTCATTTGAATACCTGGCATATTCGAAGTTGTTTAGACTTCTAGTTGGTTATGCAGCATTGCAGCAACAGTTGGAGTTGGACTGTGTGTGAAACATACCTGACCAGACAGCTCTCCCTCTTCTTTTCAGTTCTGCCAAGAAAATAAAACCCTAAAAAGACAGCACTCTTCTTCTAATAAAAAGAGTGATAATGTGTGATAGGTTCTATTGTAATAACAAAAACTAACCAATAAAAACTATTTGCAGCAAAAGAAAAGTAAAAAACAATATAAAAATATAAAAGGACCAATGTATTAAGGGATGTATTAATGTGTCTTCCATCTAGTCAAGGCGTGCACCTTGGAGTTGAGTGCCTGCCTAGTCGCCTAGGCGTGCACCTTATACAAACTTTGCATGGCGTCTGGGCGAGGCAAAGTTTGAAAACCGCCTATTCGCCTAGGTGTCGCCTTGACAACTATGGTTTTACTTTTGGTGATACATATGATGATGAAGATTGGTGTAATGTGGCTCCTATGGATGTCAGTCATATACTTTTTTGAAGACCTTGGCTATATGATCACAAAATGGTGCATCTTACAGATGCCAATACTTACACCTACCAGAAGGATGGGAAGAAGATCACTCTGCTTCCTATGAAGGAGGAAGCCACAAATCCTTCTAGGGACAGCAAGGTTGCAGGTTACCTTTCAGCCTGTAAATTCGAGGAGGAATGCAAGAAGTCAAATGTGGTGGCTGATGCTTTAAGCCAAAGATCTGTTCTATTGTCAAGTTTCAAGAATTGAGAACACAATACAGCAACAATTGTTTTTTTTTCAGCCACATATTGAAGGAATTGGATAACCCAACCAGCCAGAAGGATTGTCCATTTGTTATGATTGAAGGTTATCTATTTAAGGGAAATCAATTATGTATTCCCAAAGGGTCACTATGGGAACAAATCATGAGAGAAATGCATGTAGGAGGGTTAGGAGGTCATTTCGGTAGAGATACAGCTATGGCTATGGTGGTTGACTGCTATTTCTGGCCTCATATGTACCAAGACATGGACAAATTAGTGAGGCATTGCAGAGCTTGTCAATTGGCTGAGGGGCAATCGAAAAATACAGATCTGTACATGCCATTACCAGTGCCAGAATCACCAATGGGTACATACTAAGCATGGACTCTGTGTTAGGATTGCAGAAGACAGCAAGGGGACATGACTCAGTTTTTGTTGTGGTTGATCAATTTTCAAAGACGGCACACTTTACCCATGTTCTAAGATAGCCGATGCTACTCATGTAGGAGATTTGTTCTTCAAAGAAGTGCGATTGCATGGGATGCCAACATCTATAGTTTCCAACCGTGATGTGAAGTTTGTTCGTCACTTTTGGAGATCACTTTGGAGGCATTTGGGGACCCAACTGAAATATTCCAGCACATGCCATCCCCAAATTGATGGGCAAACAAATCTAAGCTACTCTAGTTAAAATTCTTCTGACTTGGGTATCACATTTGAAGAACATGTTAGGCTATATTTTGATAAGCAGGCAACAATAAACACAGCACAGATTCCAATTCAGCTTAATAGGTCAAGCACATAAAAGTAGCCCAACACTTTAAAAGTGAAGAAAGAGAAATTAGGTTATGCGTGTGTCTGCCTTTTATTAAGTCCAAATTTAAATTTGTCAGTATTCTCACAAAAGGAATTGTAAATCCAAATTTGTTGATCTTCTAGTCAAGTGAGGCATGATTAACATGTTTGGTCTTGAAAGTATTTTGTAATTTTCATCTTATTAAATAATACACTAATGTGAGGGCCAACTGCCCAGGTTTTGTTTTTTGGCTCTCACGGTTTTCTCATCTCAAGTCTTATTTCATATTCTACAAATTTCAAGAACAAAGATGAAAATAGGAAGCAAATGAGGCAAAAACTCCCCCCTCAAGGCTTATTGAAGCTGAACTTTGATGGGAGTAGCTAGGGCAACCCAGGGCCTTCTAGGTGAGGAGGTGTTTTGAGAAACGAGGCTGGAGAGGTTATCTTTCTCTACTCTGGCCCAATGGACGTTGGGAATTCTAATTCTGTTAGAGCAGAATTGCTAGCTGACATACAAGGAGTACTTGCAAAGAATTGGATGGTTGAAGGGGACTCAAGGTAGTGCTGGAGTGGTTAAATAATCTGGAGGATGTTGTGTGGGGTTACAAGAATGACCTAAAGAAATTCAAATGGATGACAAGGAATATGTCTGTTTCAATATTGTGGGTGGCGATATCAGCTAATGCCCAATTTTTTAAAACGCGGAAGCATAACGCAAGATGTTCCACTACCTAGAGGTGTGAGGCATAGTTCAGAATGTAAGAGGCATAAGCCTCCCAAACACAAGGAGGCGTAAGCCTCCTTAAGAGGTGGGGGAGGAGGAGGAAGGGAAGGAGGAAGAAGAGGAAGGAGGATCTCATTTTTCTTTATTTTTAATAAAAATCTTTTATATTAAGAAGAATGAAGATGCATAGCACTAGTTGAAAGAAAGAGCGGCATCTCGCGCCTTCCCAAGGGACTGACAATAGTTTCAAATAGGGAAACATTGTTTTGGGCTCAACTGTAATTTTGTATTACCACTCATGTACTTTTTGCTTTAGCTTATGTGTTTTCGGTTTGGAGAGGCAGCATCTCACGCCTTCCCAAGGGACTGTTCTTGTAATCTCTCTTTGATTTAATGGAAATGTGATATTTTATCTATCAAAAAAAAACAAATGAGTCAAAAATTGGACCCGTGTGCTATTGTACCACAAGTAGCAAAGAAAACCAATAAGTTTTATTGATACAAAAACTATTGACAGGGTACTACTCCAATTGTAGAGATTTTTCCAATATAAAGAGAGAGAAGACAAATTCTGATTCTTTTGCCAGAGGGTGACAGAGCATTCACCTAAGTTTTCTCTACCCACTACACAAGAAAACTCTTTCAAGAGTCCAAAACTGAAACCATAAGAAAAATATTCAATGGCAAGACTTACGAGAAGAGAAGAAAGAAAGAAAAAAATACAATAAGGGAAAAAAAGAAAGAGAATCAATTCATCCAACCTACAGGTTGATCACCTCTATTTTACTTTAGTATTAGGTTATAGTACAAGTTTTAACCTTCTAGGTTGACCTGCATTAATTAATAAACAACATAGCTGACATCTGTAACCTAATAACTATTAGATTCTAACAAAGAACGAAGTAAATAACAAGGAAAGGCACACACCTTTCCCTCAAATAGTGATGCATCATACAACCTCTCTGAACAAAGATTGTACACTTTGTATCTTCCCTGCAAACAGAAGCGTGGAAATGATATCAAGTTCATTCAACTGATAATATATAATACAAATTACAGAATTACTTGCATGATATATTTAATGACCTAAAGTGCAATGCCATCAACAGCAAAAGCCAGAACCATGCTCCAAATAGAAAAGACAGGGTCTTTGCAAATAAGCAAACTTAGTACACCTTTGAGCAGACAATTAACTGGGTAAATCAATATAAAAAAAAAAACACGAAAACCACAGTAGAGAAGAAACAAGAAGTGCTTCCCCTTTTTGAAAATAGATATTTTCTTAGATCAACCAGAAAATGGAACAGGCCTGAGGAACCAAAAAGGAATAGCTGACCAAATACAATGGGAAAATGTAAGAAGAGAGGAATAGCTGGCCAAATACAATGGGAAACTGTAAGAAGAGAAGCCAAGTAAAAAAATATATCATGTATACCCCGACTAAATCCCAAAGAAAGTAAGAAAAAGTAACAGTTGAAGGATGAGTTCATCTTGACACTGAAGGAAATCCTAGAAACAATTACTCCACTCTTCATCACCAGTATTTTTTTTTGGGATGGGGTGATTAATGGAATAAAAAATTGATCAATAAAAGAGAAAAGAAAGCAGAGGTTGTAAGCTTCCTCATCCTACTTTTTCTTATTAGTCCTCCCACATCTTAGTTTGTAGAGTTAGAAACTTTAACACCACATTATCATTTTCATTTCCATATTATGTTTCTTTATTCCTCATGTCAATTGTTAGTTTGTTACTTTGTCAAGCTTGCAATGACTTCACCATTTGAAAAAGAAAATTTTCTTTTCTAAAAAGGGAAACTGAAAGAAAGATGGATAAATTGTCTTTCCATAAATAAAGGATCTAACCCATTCCCTACCCCCCCCCTGTTCGGTTTCATATTGGAATTATGCCTTAGTCACTCGCCACCTTCTTTTTCAAAATTGGTTCATTCCCTATGATGATGATAATGTAAAACATTAAAACCCTTAGATTGTACAGAAAAGTTTGTAAATTACCAATCTTTTAAATAATAAACAGAAACAATAGGCCAGAGGCCATAATTCAAAGGGTATTTTGTCTCAGGGACATTATACTGCAATGCGAATATCCAGATATTGGTGTAACTGAGTTACTTCTATCAAATGGCATGAAAATATGCTACAAGTGCAGACTTCCTTGATGGAAGTGAGGAAAACCGGTGATGTGCAACTCTCAGAAGGATCCACCCAATGGCTTTACTCCGGCAACAAAGTGGAGAAAGGAGGTGACAGTGGAAAAGAAAAAATTTCTGTTTGAGGATGCGAATGGAGGCTCCGCGGTAAAAATTAGAGAGAACAGGCAATCTATGGTGATTATGATCAAAGAATCTTTGGACTGGCTTAAAGGATTCATTGATGGGCGAGCGATATGAGTATGGAAGAGAGAAGATAGTCTGCAATGGTAAAAAGCAACAACAGGGGTTCTTTAATCTTTTGTTGACGGAAACTTTTGGAAAAAAAACGAAGCCAAATAATTGTATCCCAGAGGGTAGGGGAAAACAAGGCTGAGTCAAGATTACATAGGCATTAGAGGACTTGGCACAGAGGAGGTGACAGAACAAGAGAGGTATGGAGGCATCGACTAAGCAAAATTCCAAGTTGGTTGAGGGGCAAGTTGGAAGGAAAAAAGAAGATATTGAGGAGGAAATAGGTGTAGTGTTTTGACCTCACCAAAAATAATGGAGGGTACAATGGAAGATTGGAGGAAGAGATGGGTAGTTACTGCAGAAAAGAAAATAGTGGATTGGAAAGGAATCTGGGTGGATCTCTCAACTGTTTTCCAATGTGAGAACTCACCCTGGCCAATGCCATTTGATGAGAAGATAGCTATTGCCAACTTCAGTGGAGGCACTATCGAAACAACAAATATTATGACCAAAAGAGGGCTGGATGCTGATCAAAAGCTGGAATCCATCCTATAATGAAAAAGGAGCTGGAAGGAGGAAGATCTGATATCAGAATTTTCGGGCTCCCCTTCAACCTGTGGAAGATCCAAGTTATGGATAAAGTAGCAGCAGTCTATGGAGGCGTTTTAGATGCTTTTAACTTCCCTGACCTCTGTGCTGTGAGGGTGAGGATTATGGGAGCAAAACCGGATTTAATCCCATGTGCTTTGGACTTGTTTACCAAAGGCAGATGGAGAAAACTTTGGATTGCATCGGAAGCTGAAGTGCTTCTTCGGGGAGCAGAAGAGGAGCTAGAGTCATTTGCGGAGATTTTAGGGTGTGAAAGAGGGGAGTGGCCGTTGAAATATTTAGGTTTACCCCTTGGTGGCAACCCAAGGTCAATAAGCTTTTGGAATCCAATAGTTGAGAGAATTGAGAAAAGATTAAATGGATGGAAAAGAAGGTACGATTCTTTAGGGGGAGAATCACTTTGATAAAATCAACCTTGGCTAATCTCCCTATGTACTTCATGTTTGCTTTTAGGATGCCTCAAGCAATTGTGAATAGGGTGGAAAAACCGATGAGAGACATTTTGTGGGAACTAGGAGATAGTAAAAAGGATTATTTGGTGAATTGGGAAAAGGTGGTGAAAAGGAAAGAAGAGGGTGGGTTGGGTCTAGGTAACATTTGTAAGTAAAACCTTGCTCTTCTATGTAAGTACTTGTGGCGCTTCCCCTTAGAGAATGACAGGTTGTGGCATAAAGTGGTTTCAAGTATTCATGGGCTTGCTAGGAATGGATGGGATGCCAGTGTTCTGCAAAGAGCTAATCTTGTAGCACCGTGGAAAGCAGTGCATGGTATTCTTTCTCAATTCCTTGAGCATATCAAGTATGATCTGGCTTCTAGTAATAGGATAAGATTCTAGGAAGATGTGTGGATTGGAGATAGTCCCTTGAAAGATATGTTTCCCTCTCTATATGTTCTCTCCAAGGTTTAAATTATCAATATGCACCTGTATATCGGCATGGGCATATCGGTACTTAAAATGACACGCTTTTATATTTTTTTTTGTTTTTTTTTCAAATTTTGGTTTTTGGGCCTATTTTTAACTATATTTTTTATTAAACAGAGGCTGGTTCCCRAAAGACCTGTAAATATGCATATCGTGAAGCCACCGATACGATACACTCAATACTGGGCATACCGTATCGAAATTTTGAAGCTTGGTTCTCTTTAATCTCAAGGAGAAACTTGTGTTTGATTTCTTTGGGTCTCCCCTCCTCCCCTAGGGAGGGTTGGAATTTGGGGTTAGTGAGAAACCTTAAAGAGTCAAAAATTCTCTTTATTTTATCAATTTTTTTTCTCATCAGTGTAACCTGTTAAATAGTCCGGGTGGTCGTGTCCTTGATGATATAGGGGATGACAATAGGGTTTGGTCTCTCAGTCCCTCGGGTCATTTACCTATAAATCCTTTTTCTCTTCCCTTGTGTCCACTTCCCTTCCCCATTCCTTTCATATGAAAGAAGTTCGGTGTGCCCCTATCCCCCAAAAATGAGTGCCTTTTGTTAGGGAGTTTATCGCGGGTGCATCAACATGTGTGATATGCTGCAAAAGAAAAGGCCAAATTGATGCTTGTCTCTTAATTGGTATATTTTGTGTAAGTTGAATGGTGAGAATGTTTTCCATATTTTAATCTCTTGTCCCTTTGCTGGTTGTATTTGGGAATGGTTCTGCTCTCTTTTTGGTTGCAGGTGGATCCCTCTTGTCAGCTTGGAAGGGCTCTTTAGCCCATCTTTTCTGAGGAGAACAAAGAGAAGAGGTAGAATCTTATGGAAGTGTGCAAGGGCAGCAGTGGTGTGGTCAGTTTAGGAGGAAAGGAGCCTAAGAATCTTTGAGGAGAGAAAGAAATAAGGAGGCAATATGGGAGAGTGTTACCGTAAGAACTGCACATTGCGTGAAAACGTTGAAATTATTCTCAGATTTCTCAATGGGAGACATTTTCCAAAACTGGAGGTCAATTGCCCTTTTCTTCTTCTAGGAAACAAAAGACCCTAGAGGCTTGGTGTCCCCCAAGTGGCAGGTAGACTATGCTGAACTTTGATGGAAGTAGTTTTGGCAATCCAGGGCCTTCTGGAATTGGTGGAGTGTTTAGAGATGGGAGTGGGAATATTTGTGGTTTGTTTTCAGGTCCTATCAATCAAGGTGATTCAGTGAGAGCTGAATTCATGGATGCTATTGTTGGGATGCAAAAGGCTAAGGTTCTGGGAATTACAAGGCTGATTGTTGAAGGGTCAAGGGGATTCAAAAATAGTCATTGGTTGGTTGAAAAAAGGAGAAGGGTTAGGAGGTCCTGCTAATGGTTTGGCGGATGGATTAGCTAAGCAAGGAGTTCATAGACATCATTTGTTTTGGGCTCAAATGTTAATTGTATGGGGGGTTCTTTGTTGTAAAGGGTCTTTATCCTAAACAACTCCTTGTTGTACTCTATTTTCTTTAATCCTAATAAAATGTCTTGAGTTGCTGATCAAAAAATAAATAAATTCGAAAGGTCAATTCCAGCTTTTACAATCCTTGCTTATTAGTTGACACTCCTACAGAATGTCCAAGAAATGGCTAAAGGTTTAATAATTAAAACATGTTAGCTTCTACTTCTGAATTAGATCTTTGGAAGAATTTGAGATAATCTTCTTTATGTGAAAGTAACGAGAATATGGATAACATTTAATAATCTTCAGAGCTGTGAAGATCAGAAGCTTGAAATATGTATTGTAACACATGAAGAGTAATTCTTGTGGAGCTTACATGTGTTTTGAAAAATGTACATGTTATGGTGGGACAGATATTCAAAAGGGCCCACAAAATCCTTCATGCTTCATGCAGGTCTCACTTCAAGTCTGTCGTTGCTTGTAATATAATCATGTGTGTGGTTATGATAGTTCTTGTGGAGCCAACATCTGTCTCAGATTAGGGTTAAAAGAGTTGTATCATGCATTCCCTTTTATCATATCTGGACTCCTATAATGTTAAACATGGCATCTACGATCTGACTCAAGAATCTAAGCCAAAGACTCATCATCATCATCATTATCCAAGCCTTACCCCAACTATATGGGGCCAGTTAAATCTAAGCCAAAGACTATCTTCAGGAAATGGGAAACTAATTGACCTTAAATTGCATATGCAACTGCAACAATGACCATTAGAACATCGTGAGGTATTGTATAACTCGTAATGACCTGGGTCAGCCAAGTACACCACATCATGATTTGAGAAACTAGTTTTTGAACTCATGACTCATCATCAACATTCATCATTGGCAAAACCTTCTTCTCATTCATTATTGTCTTTTATGGATATTCTCCTGATTCATCATTGTTACAGCATAAGACAGTTGTACTTCCTTTTTCTAATCAGTTAGAAAGCACTATACTTCCATGTAAATATCTCCACAAGTTGTATTTAAAATGCAGTTTAATCTAACACACCCCCAATGGTAACCTCCATAGCCTCTCTTGATCAAACTAAACTTTTATGGTTGTAGAAGGGGCCAAGTGCCCAAGCTTCTAATTTGCAACCAGCATATTAACAGTTTCGAATCTCCCTCCACTTCTAACTGTTGCATTCCCCATTGCTTTGCCAATCTGAGACCTTGGAGAAAAGCAAAAACTTCTGCCCTTAAGGAGTCTTCCACTACTACAGGGCCAGCACTCTACCCCCTCACGTCTGAAACACCCCCTATATCTGAGGGGCCTGGGTTGCCTACAGAGCTTCCATGAAAATTCAGTTTCACTCTAGAACAAGGTGGCGGAGTCCAACTTTCTTGTTCTGAAGGAGAGAAGGATGAGGAACCAGCTATGACACTCCACCCTCTAGTGAAGTCAGTAAAGGAAAACTCTTTAAAAAGCTCCAAAGCTTTCAGCTAATGTATGATCCTGGTGGTGTTGCTCTCTATAAGTGCTTCCTTGGGTCTTTCCTGCCCTTGGAAAATCCTATTCTTTCTCTCCTGATCTCTTCCCAGACTGACCATATGCAAGGTTTAAAATGTTGATGTCGATGGAAATGTCGCTTACTAAAACATAAGACATATGTCGGAAATGTCGAGGGGAAATATTGTAAAAATTAGAGACATTGTGGAAATATTATGAAATATGTGGAAATATGCAATGATATTTTGTAAAATGATAAAAGAAG
>NW_010729348.1:322398-338233 GCF_000365185.1 Nelumbo nucifera | reverse complement strand
AACATATGTCGGGTGACATTAGCGAAATGTCAAGACATTTGAAACCATGATCATATGATAGTTGTTCTTGTTGTTTTCCATGTTGCCTTGCCTCTCTTCTTTGCTAACTGGAAAAGGCTAGAGTTGACACACGAAGGAGTCATCCACTTGCAACCAAAGAGAAAGGAGAACCGATCCCAAATACAAGAAGTAAAAGGATAGGAAATAAATAGATGAGCCACTGTCTCACCACTCCTTAAGCAAAGGCAACAAACATGTGCGGAAAGGCACTAATCTTTCCTTTTTCTTTGAAGTACGTCCAAAGTATTGACCTTTTGGAGAACCACTTCCTAGCAAAAAACCATAACCTTTGGTGGAACAGAAGTACCCATACTTGTTTTGCGTGGAAAGGGGTAGGCACAACAACAAAACTAAGTAAAACATTGAAAAATGAAGACCAAGAAAATATCCCTGAGGAGAACTTTGACCAAATTCTATTATTTGGGCAAGCCTGGTCCAGAAAAACAGCACCCAACAATAGCTCATCTGCAAAGGCCACTTCTGAGTCCCTCAACCCTCTCCTTAGTCCCAAGTCCTACGAACCCTCATCCACACAAAGGAAATGACCCTCAATTTGTTTAAAGAAAGAGAATACATAACCGGGAACCTGTCCTTAAGAGGAGCGTTTCCAACCCAAGTGTCCTCCCAAAACAAAATTTTGTTACCTAAGCAAGCATAATACCTTATGAATGGTTGAAAAGAAGGTAGGACTCCAACAATTGCTTTCTGGGGGATAAACAAGAGGCCCCAGGGTCAAGGCCAGCATCCCATCCATTTGTTTCCATACCATGAATGCTTTACTACCACCTAATGCCACAAGGCCCACAAGCTATCCTGCTCTAAGGGAAATCTCCATAACCACTTTCCTAACAAGGTTAGGTTTCTCAATCTAATATTACTAATGCCTAAGCCTTCGTCCTCTCACCTCCTAGTGACAATTTCCCACTTCACTAGTTAATCTTTTTAAGCTCTTTGTAGTTATATCTTGAAGCAATGGAGACCGCATTTTTTGTTTTTTTCTCCTACATTAACTCTCCTTGCAGTGACTCTCCTTGCAGTGACAATTTCCCACTTCCTAGTGACTCTCCTTGCAGCTACAGTCTTAAGCATGCCCTTCATTAACTCCAAGTTTTGTCCATTACAATACCCTCTCAAATCTTAATTTGTAATCCTTGTAACCCAATCATAGCCCAACCATCCAGCCCTTAGTCCTAAGCATGACTTTCGTTAACTCCAAGCTTTGTCCATTACAATACCCTCTTAAATCTTAATTTGTAATGCTTATAATCCAATCATAGCCCAACCATCCAGTCCTTAATCTCCTACGGTTTGCATTGCCAAACCAAACTCTTACTACAACTATCTCCCCATCTTAAAATCAGCACTTAAACCACATTCTATGAATCCCTTTAATTCAACATCTACCAAAAACCCTGCTGAAATTTACTTGCAACTGTTACTTATTATGCTGCATTTGGTAACAGTGAAAATGCAAATATGTTGGTTTCATGAAAGTGCAAACTTTATCTGGTTTTGCATTGATAATTCTATTCTCACCAAATGTATTTGGCTGTGATGTGTATAAACACGAATTTCAAGACTGCAATCTACCTTTTTTACATTGACCAACTTTGAGTGCAAAAGTTTGCTTTCAAAAATAAAGCAAATTTTGCTCCCGTTTTAATGCAAAAAATGTTTACTTTCGTTTCCAGTACAAAATCAAATTCTACCAAACACCTGCAAAACTAAACCAGATTAGAAATTTGCTTTGGTTCAGTATTTGCACTTTTACCAAACGCAGCCTTAGTTTTTTAATCAATAAAAATAATTAAGGCTTAAAAGGAGTAAACAAAACCTTACAGAGAATACAAAAGCCAAAAGAAAATAAAGGAACAATGCAATACAAAATGAACCACCGAAGCTAAACCAGGACTACTGCACACCATTACAACTCTCTTTGGCCACCAGTTTTTTTTTTTTTTTTTGAATTGGAAACGGTAACTTCATTACTGAAAATTAAGTTACAATTGTCAACCCCTAAGATAGGAGTTGGGCCCAAGTAATTTGAATTACAGAATTGCCCAGAACAAGTTTTCCCTCACTGTCCCTTGTTTGGCTAAGGTATCAGTCAGACCATTAGCTGATCTTCTTTTCCACTTGAAGCCTGCATCAAGCTCCCTTGTTATATTGAGAATTTCCCGTATGGGTTGTCAATACATCCATGCTCCCAACTTGCCTGATTGCAGCCAGTCCATTAACAATTTAGAATCTCCACTTGGTGTAATCCCAATTGCTTGGCATATTTTACACCTTGAAGCAGAGCCATCACTTCTGCTCGCAATGAGTCTCCCACCCCTAACGGCCCAGAGAACATAGCAATAATTCTCCCATCTCCATCTCTGAATACTCCCCATATACTTAAAGGCCCTGGGTGACCTCTTCAGCCACCAGTTTTGGCCAAATAATTAACCAAAAGTTAGCAAAAAAAAAAACTAGACATCCATTTCAATGAGTTGTTCAACAAGGACTTCAAAGCTTCAAATCTGCCCACAACTTCAGCCACTAAATCTCTTAAGTAGTCTTAGGAGAACATATTCAGTTTCATTTAGCCTATTACTGTACTAACTTCACAAACTTAGATCACATATTGGTTCTTCCATGACCCAAGTTGGTCTTAGCTTATTCCCCAGCATTGTTTTCAAGGGGTTGCGTAGGTGACAAAGTGCTCTTGGTGGGGAGACCAGCTTGAACTCCAATGACTTGTATTAAAAATCCCATCTAGGTAACTAGGTGCCTGCCTAGGCAACAAAAATGACAAGGTGAGTGCCTTATTTTAATATTATTACCATGGTCACATCTTTCTTTTTTTGATCAATAACAATCAGCTTTATTAAATTAGAARGAAGCAATCACAAAATACAGGGGAGGTAAAATGACTTAACTCCCCATCAACAAATTACACAAAGAGATAATATTAGAAATTAGCCCAAAACAAAGACACCCTATTCACCCCTTGCTTAGCTAACCCATCAGCAAAAGAGTTGGCATTTCTTTTCACCCAGCTGTACTTCACCTCAATGTCCCTAGCGAACCATTTGAACTTTTTCCTTTCATTACTGTAGCTCCACATGGTACTGTTGTTTTCCTTTAGCCATCTAACCACCACCTCTGAATCACCTTCAATGACCAATCTTCTTATGTTCAATTGTCTTGCTCTTTGGATCCCTTCCAAAACCGCAGAGATCTCAGCCCTAAGAGAGTCCCCTTCTCCAATTGGCCCTGAATACAAGGCCAGAATAGACCCTTCCACATTCCTGAAGACACCCCCGATCCCAGACGGTCCTGGATTTCCAATACTACTCCCATCAAAGTTCAGTTTTATAAATCCAGAGGGTGGGGAAGTCCAAGTGGGGCTGGAAATTCTCTTAACTGGAGCAGAGTTTGCTATCTCTTTCCAATTTCTCAGCAAGTCAGTCATGGAAAAGTCTGTAAAAAGGTCCAATGATTTCAGCTGGTTAATCACCCTTAGGTGTATCAGATCTGTTAAGTTCTCTGCTGTTCTCTCCTTGTCTGAAAATATACGAGAATTCTTTTCTTCCTATAAGGACCAACAAACTACTACCCTAATGCATCTCCACATAATCCTCCCTCTTTTCTTAGGCCAACTGAAGAAGGACGAAGAGAATAGAGTTTGCACAATCAAGGGAGGAGTCCAATTACACCCAAAAAGGGATAAAGCCCACTCACAAATAGATTTAGCAAACAAGCAAGTAACCATAAGGTGGTAGCCAGTTTCCCCATCAACCTTACAGAGAGAACACCAATTTGGGGATATATTAGTATGTAACTATGTATATTGACACATCCTATCATATGCAACATATAAACCATGCTTTACTTAAGGGTTTGACAAGAAGTTTCTTTTTTTCTTTTACAACTACTTCTTTCTCTCATATTGAAGTAGAACTTGTTCTTTTCCCTTTTCTCCTCTTAAAGATTCAATTAGTATAAAGATTATAGCTAATATTGTGTTTGAAATATAAAGATTGATAGAAAATCAATGTTATAATTGAAGAGCATTGCCATGTTTTCAATTTATATTCATGTTGTTTGGTATATAAAACTAGGAAATTAACCTAGATTTTTTTTCTTTGTAAAATTTATACCCACTGGCCACTGTAGCCTAGAATCACTTATATGCCTAGATAACAAGGTTCCCCAGTATGATTCTCCTAGAGGCTAAACCATGGATTTTAAAGAAGTAAAGTGTTTCCTTTGCATACCCTACATCAACAAAACACACAAGAACAGAGAACAAGACCAACAGACATCATAGAAATCAATACTCTTAACAGAAAAATCTATTGACATTACAAATAAGATATAAGGCTTAGGAGTTGATATACAGGATTGCTTATACACTAGACCACCAGGGGAACAACTTATAATTTGACCTTCATTCAACATGTGATAACTGCATCTTGAGCTTAAAATAGAGTATACAGTAACACTAATAAAATTCATGTTGGCAAGCTAATTCAACCTTACCCTAAGATAAGAAGTAGTTGTATCATTACCTTGTGGTGAGTCTCAAAAAACTTGATTACTTCTTCCATGTGGTTCCGGTAGAACCCCTGCATGACATTTCTTAAATTATCTCATAAAGATGGTGTAAAACTCAACCAGTTAAAATTCAAGAGAAAGCTATTTTAATTGCTTACCTCAACATATCCAAAAAACCCAGAGCTCATATCGCCAGCAGGAAATCCCATGGCAATAATGTTTTCAGTGATATAAGTCATATCCAAATCAAACCCCCCTTCCTGAAACCAGGTATATAAATAATGATCATTACACAAATCACTGACAAAATCCAGGAAGGCAATATCTTGAGATGGGGCTAGCAGATTCTTGTAAGATTTTGAAACCCTTATAATTATCCACTCATAACACTTCAAGAATATCAGGATACACCATTGAATGATCCGCTTAAACAAATAACTGCAATAGTAATCAGCTCCATAGATGATTGAAACTAGGACCTCTTACCACGGTCATCTTTTTTTTTTCCTTTTTTTTTTCTTTTTTTTTTTGAAAAGAGATGAGACAAATTTTACTAATAAAAAAACAAGAGTACAACCAGACCCCCAAGAACATCTCACAGGCTCCTAGATCTCAGCAGTCAGCAACAACACAAGGTTTTGCTGTTTGAGCCCTGCAGCTGAAATCCAAGATACCAGCTTTCCAAAAGATAAAACTCCTCCACATCCTTAGAGGTCTGGTGGAACAGTCTTCTATTTCTTTCAGACCACACAGTCTTGTGTTTCTTACAACCTTCATCTTGCAAACATAAACTTCCAGTAAAACTCTTTCTAGAGTTCCTAACGTAATGCAGATGGGATGCACTTAGTGGTGTGCTCAATCCTCCGCGATAAAGGTAATGAGAGTATCTTATAAACATAAAACCTCCATTAAAGCTCTTTACAGAGCTCCTAAAGTAATGCAAGATCAGGCACATTTAATGGTATGTTCAATCCTCCCCAACAAAGGGGCACCAGCACTTCATGATAATAAAGAAAAAGACATTAGATATAGAAAAGGACAAGAAATTTATGTTAGCAGTAAAAGATTTGCACCTGTCAATCTAGGGTATTACCTATTAAATTTAAGGTACAGTGCAAGAAACCCGTAATTCTAATGATACATCTCTATTCCATTTATTAAACGGATCCAATCTGAGACCCGATGAAAGGGGAAGAGTATTGAGAAACCAATACAATGTAGCATTTTCTGGGTTTAATTGCCATAAACTCTTAGATCAGAAATGCACTTCAAGATATAAAATTAAGTTCAGAAAAGCTAGTATTCTGACTAGAATAGAAAGAAAACAAAATAAAAAGACAATTACAGTGATTATAAAGAAAATTACAGAAGTGTGCTACCTGGTATCTTCTTTTATTCTGAGACACAATGTGTCGAGCCTTGACCTGCACAGCCTTAACCGCGCTCCTCGACGAATCAACCAACCCTTGGGTGATTGACCCAAAAACACCAGGCTGCGCAGCTGTTGAAGTGCCCTCAGCATTCTCATCAGACACAGGATCTTTCGGAGATAACCGCAATCCCAATCCACCGGTAAAACGTGCAAACGTTGACTTCCCGGCAGTTCCAGTCTGTGACTCTTCTTGCCCCGAAACCGAGGGCTGTGGGCTTCTGAGACTTCTGGCCCATGACGATATGCCAGAAGCAGTAAATAGTGATGGTGCTTCACGTACAGAGCTTTCTCTTATAGAAGCTGCAGCTTCTGAATCCATTTCTACCACATAAACTCGTCTCGACACAAATCACAGCTTTACATACAAACGCCCATCATGTAAAATCAAAAGCTATTTATGGCGTTCGAATTGCAGATGCAAAACCTACTAGATATTGACTATTGAACACACTGAGCGTAAATCAACGCAGAAACGAATTCAATTTTGATATCTGCAGATCTGAGCCTGAACCCAATAAAAATAAGCATAAATTAACGCCGAAATCAAAGCAAAGTTCTCTTCCATAGATCTTACTAAATCCTAAAACAAATCTCAGCAACAAATTCACACGCATACAAGGGGGAGAGAGAGACCTGGCTTCAGACTCGTCGTTCCACAGTACAGAGAGAAAGAGAGGAGCAAAGTGCAAAGAGAGACCCGCAGATCACTTCGGAACGAAAGAAATGAGATCGATCTTTGGACTTGGGGACTTGGGAACTTGGGGCGGGACCGAACATGCAACGTGGCAGGATCAGAGACGATCAAATGGTCGTACACCAAAAATCAGCCGATCGGATGAGTATTAAGCATTTGATCTTATCAAAATATCTTTAAACATTAACATGAGAAAGGGTAGCGGTTAGCACCACTCACCGCTGCGGTTACTGATGCCTTTGAACACTGGAATGATTGTCTGGGTCCCATTATTTAAAATAGGGAAATTGTCTAAAATTCACCGTAATTGTCTGGGTCTCTTAGACTCATCACAACTTTTTAAAACATCTAAAATTTATCAAGTCAATAAGCTTGTATTTTTTAAAATTCACCTTTCGTTTAGAGCACCGCTAATATTTTTTATCAAAGATGTCCACATCAACACAAATAACAAATTTTATGACCAAATTACCCATGGCGAATTAGAGGAAAATGGTCTTTTCATTTTTCAATTTTTTTTTACTTTTTTACTGTTTTGTTATAATTTCCAATATTTTTTATAATTTCTGTTTTTTATATTTCTTCTATTTTTTATATTTTTCCCTTTTCTACCATCTATAACATTTCCTATATTTTTTGTTATTTATTTGCACTTTTTGTGTTTTTTTATAATTTTTGGTGTTTTTTCTATAATTTTTATTTTCTGATTTTGTTTTTCAATTTCTATAGTTTCTATAATTTGAAAATAATTTTTTATTTTGTGTGCAATTTCTGTAATTCTTATATTTTTTGTACTTTTTGTGTTTTTATATTTGAAAATATTTTTTGAACTTTTTCCTTATTTCATGTCTAAATATTAAATTATATGTATATATTTTATATTTTTCTATGAAGGTTAAAATGGTAATATATTAACAGCTGTTAGTCTCTTTAATATCAAGTTAGTGACATGGTGAGTTTTAGACTTTTTGAAAAATTGTGGTGAGTTTAAGAAAAATGTTGAAAACTCATGGTGAGCTTTTGACAATTTCCCTTTAAAATAAAATCAACTTTTGCGTCACGTCTTTACAAGAACCACCAGTCGCCCATGACACTAGCATTGCTTTTAAAAATAAACCACTTCAAAGTTCTAGTCCAAAGACCAACCAAAAGGCAGAGGTGAGGCTATTAGTTGTTCTAGAGGCGAGGCCTAAGCCTCTTGCATGGATATCTATAAACATATTTATTATAATTTTTTAGGGAAATTATCATTAAAACCCACTTAACAAATTTTTATTTGAATTGTCATAACAAATTAAAACTTCAAAATCCTTTTTTTATCACATTTCCCTTATATTTAGGGGTGCAACTTTTGCGGGTTATGGTTGAAATTTTGTTAAAATTTCAATGGGCCCAACCCAAAGCCTAAGCCCGAAACAATGTAAATTGTTAACTCAGGCCAACTTGACTTGCATCCTTACTTGTATTAGCATCAATTCTTTGCGTCACTTTCTAATTGTACAACATTTGTTAGGTGAGGGTAAATTAAGTTTTCCCTTTTTAAGGGAAATTTCACCTATTTTTTATAGCAATATAAATAATATTAATACAACATTATATATACAAATTAAATTTATTTGTCATTTTTATACAATATGCAATTTATTTTCAAAAATTTTGTATTTTAGTTTGTTTCATTATTATAATTTTCTTCAATAGAAGAGGGTTATGTGGATTATTAACACCATATATTTGGGATAGGGTTTGCATAATGATGGACTTCATATTTATAGCCTTTTATATTTAAATAAAATAAAAATTTTCTTAATTTACATAATATTTTTCAATATAAACTAATTCATAAATTTTTCAAATGAATAATTTTCATCATATACAATATTTTTTTTGGAACTAAATGGCTTGTAAGTAATTTAATGTGGACAAAATTATTTAAAAATTGTGTTCAATCTTTTATTATAGTGATTTTTTTACTTTATCTATTTTTATTAAAGAAAAATCATAACACGTATTTTTAATATGTAAATTAATGGGTCCTATAGTCACATGCCATGGATGAATATGTGAGTGAATATGATATTCTAACATGTACATTTAGTAAGAAAAATCAAAAGAGATATTTTTGGATAAAGAGAAATTTTGATTTTAAATAATTTACTTTATTTATAGCCAACTAATTAAATAATTTCTTGAAATTTGGGTGTAGTGTGTCATTTCTAGAGAACGTCCCTGAGCATGAAAAGACAAATTTAGTAGTTATATTCATGAGATGGCTAAAGTTTTAGTGTTGTTGCCAATAACCTAATGCAACCCTTATCCTTTATCTTTATCTGGGATTGGAACCACCAATGTAGACAAGCTCACATTGGCGGAGTTAGGTGTATTATAAGTAATATATTTTAATTTATTTTTCAACTAGAGGGGGGGCGTACAATGCACACCTGCATGGCCCTGTGTTAAAACAAATCCAAATTAAAGGACCCTTATGACATTTTCAATTAGGCAAAGCTAAACTAATTCCAACTCAAACATTATTTTTAGTTTATGTAGTAGAAACCAAATAATAACATGGAAGGAAATTAATTTGCAGTAAATAATAAATGCATAATTAATACTAAGTTAAGGCTAATTCATCCATAATTAAAGTTAATAAATTACTCTTAATCCATAATTAAATTTAATTAATAGTAAAATAAGTAATGTACTGATAATGATAAGTAATTCTATTAATTAAGCAACCTAACTAAGCTTTATTAAGAAACCTAATAAATTTAAGGTTTAAGGTATTAAAACATTTAGTAAATTAATTAGCATTAAGTAATTATCGTTGAAACTCATAATTGTGGAAATAAAGTAAATCAATAATTGTAGAAACTAAATTAACTATTTTACTATTAATTATGTAAATAGAGTTAATTAATGTTAATAGATAAACTTATGTAAATTACCATTAATTAACAAAATAAGTAATTAAATAATAATAAATAAATTAATGTTAATTAGTAGTAAATTAGGTAATTACTTAAACAATAAAATAAGTAATTTATTGTTAATTTAATGTTGATTAATCCATAATTATTGGGAAAAAGTACAAATAGGTCCAATTCAGAATTTTGAATTCCAACTCAGCCGTAACAAAATTKAAAAAGACATAAACATATTTCTCAAAAATGTGGACAGATTGCCATACCATGTATGTCATTCCATGAAGTGGCAAGCCAATCCATGTTAGCTACTTACATAAACTCCTTTAAATGCCAAAGTTACCATTAAATATGCAATAACTAAAATAACCCTCTTTAAGAAACAAAACAAAAAGGCACCTTTTGAACCCCTCTCGCTCTCTCTCCACTTCCTCTTTTTCTTTTGTTATCTCTCCCTTTCTCAAATTCTCAGTTCCTCCAACTATACTCCTAAACCAAAAATCTCTCTTTCTCTCTCTAGTGCGCATGCACACTTGCTCTCACTCTATGTTCTTGTGAATTGAGGTCACAATAGTTTCGGACCAAGTGCTATTTCTCTCATTGCAACATTCCTATTTTAACTCCACTTCTTGTTTTTATAAACAAGTTGGAGGCCCTATCTAAATGGTTTGGTAAATGCATACTAAGATGGGTGAGTACCATTCAATGCCAAATTGGTAAATGCATACTAAGATAGGCTAACACCAAATTAGTACAATGTGTTTTCACTCATACCTATTTTGGTAAATGTGAACTAAGATAGTAACACCAATGTGTGGGAAGGCTAAGCACATGATACTTAGCAATATTAAATCCTTGTCTGTGTGATCATCACTATGCATCCTAAAGGGCAATGAAAGGTGTTATGTTCTTGCTTATCAATTTAACCAACAACCTAGCGCTATCTCTGTAAACATTTACTAGGATGACATTTAAGACATCTAAGGCTGATATAAGGATGGGTTAGTGTACAATAACCATGCCTATTACTTGGCATAAATCAAATATTAATGCTATAACATGAAATCCAAATGAGAATGGTAATGCCTTGGTAATGAATTTAGCCAATACCTTGATCCCTTCTTAATAAATGTTTATTTGGTTAGCAGTTAGAGCATTCAACAAAAATGTGAAACAACATTGGACATCTATGGAAGTTGCTATATGTTCTCAATCATGAAATCAACCCATCAATCCTAGGATGGCAATTAGGGATGTAAAATTAATATGAAAATAATGAGTACACAATAATTGGAATTATTACATTAGGTCTATTAAAAATTGATAGTGAAACACTTATGATGGTTGTCATGTATCCTTACACTTGAAATTAGCCCATTAATTCTATCTTGATAAATGTTCACCAATATGACAATTAACATATGCAAGTCTAAAGGGTAACCAAGTGTAGTAAGAACCATCATGTTGTTTTAATTCATTAAGTTGTCATTATACAACATGAAAGTCAAGTGAGTGGTGTTGTTATCACTAATGAATTTAACCAACGTTTAATACCCAATTTGATAAACTTTCACTAAGTTAGTAATTAGAGCATTCAAGTCTAATTTGGTTTGAGGTGTTGAACAATGTGCAATATCTCAAACTTAGAGCATTGAGATAATAAATATTAACTTGGAATGATATATAAGATCCTACCAAAGCACAATCATATTCTCCATTGAACCTTGATTTCCTAATAGGAATGCTCATATGTCCCCATTATAAAATTCAACCCCTTATATTCAATTGACTCAACTTATTGGATAAAGAGAGTTGAGGTAGAATCTGAACTCTCAATGGATGCATATGGGAGAGAATGGGAAAAAAGCTACCTATTGGAGATAAATTCCTATTTAGTTTTATTTTTTATGTTAATTTACTGTAAAACAATATTAAGCATTAATGATGGTTGCCATGTGTCCTAACTTTTGAACTTAATTCATCAATGTTAAGTTGGTAAATTGTTACCAAGTTGGCAATTATAACATTTAAGGCTAACATAAGAAGAGTGAACATACAATAACTGACACTATTATATTGTTGTTCATGAAACCATTACCATACAACATGAAAACCAAATGAATGTGTAACTTTTTTTGTCAATTGACGCAACCAACAACTCAAACCTATCTAAATACATTTTTACAAGGTTGGCAATCATGGCAAGCAATGCTAATATGAGAAGGCTAAGCACAAAATAACTAATAAGTAATAAGCATATATGAAATTGTTTGTAGACCCATTAAGTTATTCTTTTTCCTCTCCATACTTTTTTGTAAGAATGAAATTTCATAATCATGACTAAAATCTTTTGTTATATTTTTTTGAAGATATGTAGGGGTATTGTGTAGTTTTTCCAATCACATTATTTGATTTACACAATTGACAGCTTGATTTATCACCAGGTGAATATATATGTATGAGATGACTTCCATGTGTCCTTACATTTCAAATCATTCCCTCAATCCCCACCTTAGTAAACTTTTACTAATTTAGCAACTAAAGCATTCAAGGCCAATATAGGAGGGTGGCCAAAGTGCAACAAATAACTTTTTGTCTAATTCATTGTAAAACAATGCCAGACATCTATGATGATGATCAAAGTACAACCAACCCTATATCCCATCTTAGTAAATTTCACCAATTTAGAAACTAAGTAAATGTTCACAAAGATGGCATTTAGGGTATGAAAAACCATATAAAAAGGCATGTGTCAATACCCAGGAATTTAGGAAAATCGGGGATTTTGCAAGAAAAACAATTTATTTTCTTGGTGACTTGTTGCTCAATGGGATAGAAATTCTTAGGGTCCAGGGGACCAAGGCACAGTGTGGGAAGGTGTTAGGAACCCCACACATGCCTGATTAAATCGGCCTCTACTTCACCAATGTTCCAAAAAAGGTTTAATAATTTTGGGCTTGGACAAGTAACGAATATCACATTATTAAATTAACAAAAGAACTAGCTATAAGCTAACAATTAATATAAGAATAAAACATTAAACTAAGAGATGACAATTGAATAATTAACTATAAAATGTAAATTATAACAATCAAAATTGATGAGCAAAATATTAAAGAATAAGACTAATAATTAGCTAAAATATAGTTAAAAATTAAAGGAGCTCCTATGACAAATTACAAGAGTGTAACCTAAGATGCAATGCCATAATCGATGACTTAAAGGTGTTCATGTTTTAAGAACAATATGATTAGTTCAAATAAGCACTAACTAAACCTAATGCTAATGTGTGGAATGAGAAAACAAATAACTACTAATTTGGACGTTGCAACCAAGGGCCTAACCAACACCTTAAAAAAGTTAATTGGGAGAAAGAAGAAAAATGCGTTTTATTTTGAAAAGAACATTAAGACATGTAAAAAATGAATAGGTCATTGCTAAAAAATAGAAAATAATGGGGTTTAGAGTCTACTAAAGGAATTAGATGCTCTATTGTACAAAAAGTGAAAAAATATGATTATTTATTAACCTAGTGAATGCTGATTTGGTAAAGTTGGACCCTTACTTGACTTAGGCAATTAACAAGAATAAAGTGAAAGATGATGTCCTATATTCTAATGTAATTACGATAGGATAGCTATACTAAAAACAAACTAACACTGCAATAGAATGAATGAAACCACACTCCTAATTGAAATCAAGCATAAAAGGTGCAATGGTGTGAGCCGAACACTTTTTAAAGAGCATAAAAGAACCTACCTAAATGCTTAATAGGTCTTAAATTTATCTAAGAAAAATGCCATGTGGCTATCCCATTCAAAGACATATATTGAGCTTAACTATGTATGATGCGTACAGGAGGATGGACAAATCTAATTGTAAGAGAGAAATGGAGAAAAATAAATAAATAAAAAAAACTATTTGATGAAATATGAATCTACTAGAAAAGTATTTGCAATGTCAACACTATGAAAATATGTTCGTCGTTGGAAGGTTGATGAACCAATCCTACTAGACTACTTATAAGAATAAAAAATAAATATAAAAATGAGATGAAACTGAAGTAAAAAGATGAACTAAATTGGCTTAATGGTAAAAAAAAGCAACTATCATACCTCAGAAATGATTTCTAGAAAAATAAACATATTGCATCAACTTGCAAAAGTTGAATTAATGTTTGATGCCCCGAATGCACATCGTTGAACACCTTTTGCACCAAGAATAAATCTCTGATTTTGGCATTGTTAGCGTAGGGGTATTTCTGTCTTTATACCTAGATTAATGTTGCTGATTTGTAATATTGTGTTAGAACCAGTGCTCCTTACTTAAATAAGGGCACATATGTCTTTTTATTTATTTTTAATAATAAAAGTATTATCTGGTCGACTGGGGGAACTGACTTGAGACTTCCAATTCGAACCAGATTTTCTCCTTTCTCTCTTTCTTCCACCTTTCTACCTCTTTCTACATAACCGATCTCAGACAGATAGAACTCCAAGGCAGGCCGAATCATAACATGGTATCAGAGCTACTTGAATCTGCCTAAATTTTTGTCTGCCTAGATTTCTATTCTCTGCACACCCTATCTAGGGTTTTTCTTGATTTTTTCTGCATTCGACTGGAGATAAGGGAAAGGGCTGAAAAGGAGTGATCGCCCTCTTCCCTTGGAGGTTTCTATGCCTCTAGTCAGGTCTTGTGTGGTCGGTTGCTGGGGTTTCTAAGATCGCCCTCCCCTAATCGATGAAGAATAGAGGGTCGATCTGTGTGGTGCAGTGGCTTCTTGTGTGGATTGAATTCCTGCTCGTGTGGTTGTTCCTTCAGTGATAAGGTAAGAGATTTCTRTGCATGATATYTGTTATGGATCAAATAGGAAGTGTGTTTCAGACCATATGCTAGGGTTTCAGACAGTAGTGTGCTAGGGTTTATGCTGGTTTTTTTGTGTATTTCAAAGGAAGAGTTGTGATCATATAGTGGTGAGATTTCAAGTAGCCGTAGGGGTAGGGCTTGTGGTGTAAAGAGCACACTTTTCAGCAACAACAAGTGCTAAAATCAGTGTGATGAGTGTGATTTAGTTGTGTGCAGTGTGCAGTGTGCAGAATTTAGTGGTAATAGAATTCAACAAGTGTGCAGAATCGGTGATAACAGAATTGAAGATAATAGTGATTGTAAATGTAGTGTGATGGTGCCTATAGACTACCTGAAAGTTCAGATGACCTCCATTAAACTAAATGGAGAGAATTATGTGCATTGGGCTAAATCCGTCGAAATCTTTCTGAAGGCAAAGAAAAAGGTAAAACACATAAGAGATGAGAAACCCTCCACTGACTCTCACGAGTATGAAGACTGGGAGCAAGAGGATGCTTAGATCATCACATGGTTGTGGAATAGTATGGAACCCAGGATTAATGTAAACTTCATGTTTCTTGACACTGCCAAAGATGTGTGGGACCATGCGAAGAAATTGTATTCAGGTTAAGACAATACAACCAGAGTGTATCAGTTGTATCAAGAGTACTTTAATCTGCAACAGGGCAATCAGAGTCTTGAGTACTATGACAGCATGAGAAACATACGTAATGAGTTGAATGTCTATCACCTTCTCACTTCTGATGTCAAGATCCAGCAACAACAGAGAGAACAACTTGATGTGACTAGATTTTTGGTGGGATTGAAGTCTGAATATGAACCAGTACGGGCTCAGATATTAGGAGGATCAGCTTTCCCCTCCTTAGAATAGGTATTTCCTCGACTCCGGAGGATTTCTATCGGATCTACTGAGAACTCTAATATCTCAGATAGATCTGCCTTTGCTGTATCGAGAGGTCGTGGTGCTAGAGGTGGAGCTCGGGGAGCTCAATCTGGCCGTGGTGGTAGTAATGGTTCTGTGTATGGCCGAAGTGGCAATGGTGGGCCTACTTATAATCCTGGTGGTGGTCGTACTGGGGGCAGAGATTCAGGGGGAGCCCATGGTAGARSACGTGGCTCAGGCCCGAGGAAGTGCACTCATTGTGGTATGGATGGACATACCATTAACTATTGTTATGATCTACATGGTCCACCCTCAACCTGGGCCAATCATGTCGCGACCAGTGGCTCCAGTTCCAGCTTTAGACAGGAGAATCATTCATCTGATCAGATACCTCCTACATCCACAAATGGTCCCGTGAAGAGGACGGTGAGTGTTCC
>NW_010729348.1:289111-314037 GCF_000365185.1 Nelumbo nucifera | reverse complement strand
CATCCATATTTATACCCCCACCTCCAAATCCACTTTAGGTTTTGTCCCCCCTCATAAAAAATTCCAGGCTCTTTCCCTACAGAGTTGAAAAGTTCATTTCAATAGTGCTGCCAAGTAGAATTGTAAAATATCAAATTCATAAAGCAATATTTGACAAAACCTTGAAGATGAAAATTCAGTGGTAACAATTAACATGCATCAAATAAAAACATGATTTCATATTGGTTTAATATAAATAAACTGATTAAAGCAATCAAAAAATTATAAATATAATCATCACTTCATATGATAAGCACATCATATTAAAAAAAAAAAAGAACTCAAAGAAACCGACCTTTCTACTACAACAACAGAGAAAGTTGATTAATGCAAATAGTAGATATGTAATGTTTCTTTAGTTTATGCCCAACRCATAAAGTACCCTATAGTGCATGGACTAAAAACACAAACAAACTGATATTATTGCTACTATACAACCCAAGAATAGAATCATGCAAGATTTTGACTCATGATTTTAATACAACTCATATTGTGCTTGTTGAGCAAGAGGAAATTGACCTAAGAAAAATATCTAGAACAAAACAAAACTGGCAATTAAGTTATTAGATTATGTAAAACTTGAGAAAAAAATGAGTAATAGAAGGGCTTCACCTAATAATGGTTGATGTCGTTGAAGTTTACAACAAGGAAAACTTTGAAACTTCCAAGGTTCTTTGGTCAAGGATCCCACATGTTAGCACAAAAAGACGTCAGAGACCTCGAAGTGTGGTCCAAGGGTGTGGACTCCGACAATTTAGTCAACCAAAGTTTCAAAGAGTTGAGGTGCTGAGGTGAGAGGAGAGCATGATTAAGTAGGAAAACAAGAGTGCATAAAAGAGGTTAGTTGTGGTCAATGATCCGTACATACAGGTGAGGTCTCCTAGAGGTGGCGTAATGGAATTTTGGTAATGGCTCTACACATCGAGTGTCATTAAGTCCAAGGCCATTAAGGCAACAACCACATAATCGAGTATTACTTTATCAATAATACATCAAAGGGTGCGATCGAGGTTGTAACACTTGCCATTATGTGTCCTCATTAAATCAGAGGAGGAAATATCGAAATTACCCTTCGGGATCTGTGCAATGATAGGGTTGCCCCCTGAATGTGCCATGTGTCCATATTTGATTGGATGGAAGATTTAAGCTATATCCCATGCCCCCATTTCTACAGTTGAGGCTTAAGTAGAGGTTGTTAGCTTGTCTCGAGTTTAGTGTCAGGTGATGGAAATAGTTGAGGGCTATTTGAGTAGAACCCATCTTTCTAGTGTGAAGTCCTTTGTGCCTTTATTCATTGGTAAAGATGGCAATTCAAGCTCTAAGAGGGTGACAATTCGAGATCGTTCTATTCAAAAGATGAGGAGTTGGCTCAGGATCCATTATTTTTGGTTTGACGTCATTTTATCTCCTAAGGTGTGTGCCACATGGTAACTATTGGTGTTAGGAACCAAAAAGATGCATTGTATCCGTTCAACTGGATTGATCTTAGCCATTGGAATTTGTATAAAAGGAGAGGTTGAGGGGTTGAGAGACCTGCCATTTGTTACTTGAGTCATCACTCGAGAGCTTACACATCACCTCAACCTTCCTTCAAAAATTGTTCTTGTGGATGATGAGAGGCCATAGACTATTCGTAAGGGCGAGTTATGTATCCATGAACACCAATTGTCGCAAAGACATTGAACCATAACGTTACCTTGAACTACTTGGTACCCAACACCATTAAGACTATCATCAACATTCTCTCTGTATGTCACCTTCGAGGTGTTCCCCTTACCCTAAACACATCTAGGAGCCTATATGTTCTAAGGAATCACCCCTCTAGTGAAGGATGGTTGTATTTCATGGCCTAGAAAGGAAAAATCTTGAAGGGTTCTTCATCTTCTGTACATAATTAGAAGGGCAAGTATTTTTATATATCTTATCCCAAGGGCTGGTCTTTCAAGATGAAGTGGAGGAACCTAAACCTCACCTTCAAAAAGGTTGATCCACACAACAAGGAGGAGGAGGAGGTATTGATATGCATTAGGCATTGTGGGAGTGTTATAGTTAATGATATCTTGAAGGAGAAAGCTTTGGTGGAGGGTGGCCTTAGTTTGGCTAGGCTAGGTAAAATACATGTTCTTGTCTAATTTTTCGTTGGTTGTTGTATGCATGTACTAACTTTAGACTTCTTGTTTGTGTAGATATGGATCCAACTTAGAGGAAGAAGATGGCGTTGATAGTTAAGAAGAAGGCCAAGGAGGAGGCTATAGTGAAAAAGGTCACAATCGAGGCTAGAAAGGAGAAGGGCAAGGTCTCCAAAGGCAAGGTGATCATCGTTAAGGCCGCTAAGAAGAAGAATGTTGAGGCCGAAGCTGCCTACAAGAAGAAGGTCGTAATTAAGAAGTGGCCTTTCGATGTTGTTGTGGAAAAGATTTTGCGTAAAAAACAAGCCATAAGGTTGGAAGTCCATGGAGTGTCAGACCGAGGTGAGGGTTTGTTGACTGCTACTCCCCAATGCACTCCTTGGATCATTCTTTCTCTTACTTCTGTTGGCTTTATGGATAGAGTGGAAAACAAGCCATTGTAAGCTCTGGAAAGCTTATGGCTGGCTCAAACAAAATGAGTTGACACCCATTTTTTAGAGGAAATAGGCCCCCATTTTCATATTCAAAATTATTTTCTTGATAGTGATCCTGTTCTCCATGGGGAAAGGCACACAACTAAGAGATTTCGGGTTCCCAATAAGGATTGAGAGAGGGAAGGTGTTAGGCATCCTTCTCTCCAAGCTGCTATAGCAACCTAATATGGGAGTTATTTAGGCCCATTTTCTAATGAAAAACCAGTAAAGTGATTGCTAGAATTTCTGAAATCTGGAAAAAAATGCTCCCAACTCTTAAGATCGGTTTCAAGGTGATGTTATCGGGCCTTAGGTACTAATTTCCCTAAGTCACTTGCCTCTCTGACTCTTTTATCTTAATTTAGAAGAAGTTGAGAACAATGGTTCTCAAAGATCTCAAATTTCAAGCAAACTAGAAATCACAAACTCAAGCTAAAGAAGAGTGAGAGGCTTACCTTTCTTGTGTGTGACCTTGATAAAGGTTTTTCGGTAGCTGAAATGAGTTAAAATGAAACTTGAATGGGTTCTTCAAATGGGGGAGTGCTTCTGGATGCAAATTCTTCCGTCGGAAAATAGGGGAAGCGAGTTTAAAGTCTGTGGTTCAAAGGGCTTCGGGATTTCAGGTAAATGGAGTTCTGTAGAGGAAAGAAATGCTTCCCAGGTCTCTCTACTGTCCCTCCTTTCTCTAGTCCTCCAAAAGGTCCACCCTCTGAGCTTGAGTTGGGTTTCTATTTATAGAGAAAAGGAGAGGAAGAGGTCTGAAATTCGTCTAACCAAAGAGCTTGGGCCTCAATAGAGCTTTTATAAGAAAATGACAAAGATTTTTCATAGAAAAAGGTGCTCAATTAACTTTTCCTTGTTGGTGAAAGGACTCTCTTCGATTTGGGGTTGATTTTCATGGGTTTTGTATGACTAATAAGGGTTTAAATTTCATTTTTCAACTTATGGCATTCATCCTGTTATGACTGACACCATGGTAGTACTTACAGTACTTGTCTTGGTTCCCCTTTCTTGGGTTCTTCTTCATCTTGGAGAGATATTGCATGAACTCTTGCTTCTTGACCTGCACAAGGATATAGGTCAAGTAGTGTTAAGGGAAGTATAGCTCTCATATGATGGTGTAATCTGTTTAGATTTGTCCTTCTTTTTATGTAAGCTGCCAGGCCTTGGCTTATTTCTGTCCTTTTCATCTTCTTGTATGCCCATTCTTCTTCAACTGAGTTTTACTAGCCTCGGCTTTTGCATTGATATATTTCTTTGCTTTTGATAAGAACTTTACCATGTTCAAAGGTGGCCTCTTGGCAAGTGAGAAGTTGAAGGACGAGGGCGACAAGGGCTTGATTGAGATCTTTGACTTCAACGGCCTCGTCGTTAAAGCATTATATATAGTTATGGAGGGATTTCTTGGATTTTTGCTTAATTTCCATGAGCATGACTAAGGTCTTTTGGTAGTGTTAGTTGTTGAAGAAATGGGAGAGGATGAGGTCTGCAAACTAGTCCTAAGAGGTGATGGACCGAGGTGGGGGACTTAAGAACCATCGTAAAGCAGCCCTCTTAACTCTTAAGTGTGGCTTGGAAATCTTGACACATCAGGGCGTCAGAGAATTTGTAAAGGAACATGATAGCATATAAACTCTTTATTTGGCCTTTCGGGTAGGGGTGTAAATGGATCTGATTTGATTTGAGATCCGATCCTATTTTGTCGGATTCAAATAACCCCAGTTCGTATCTTTAGATTGGATCGAATCAGATAATAGGATCCGATCAGAAATCGGATTGGATTCGGATCACCCCTACCTGATCTGATATATATGCTATATATTTATTTATATAATATATATAATACATATATGTATGTTATTTATGTATAAATATATTATTTATATTATACTTTTGTAAAATTGTTATATTATTTATATTTTTTATAAAAAACATGTATATATATGATGAAAATAATTAAAAAATACTTGTACTTTTGTTTTCCTTTATTTAAATTGGTATATTTTATTTTTATTTTAATAATTTATCAATTTTTAAAGAAAACAAATCGGATTAGATTAGATTTGAATATCTGACTTCTCGATTGGATTCAAATTCAGATCGATATATATATCAGATCTGATTGGATCGAACATGCAATTAATAGTAGGGGTGCAAATGGATTGGATCATGACCCAGTCCGATCCTATTTGGTCGAATTCGGATCACTTATGTTTAGATCTTCACATCAGATAATAGGACTCGATCAAAAATCGGATCGGATTTGGATCACCCCTACCTGATCCGATATATGTTATGTATTTATAAATATAAATATATATCATACATATATATACATGTTATTTATTTATATTGTAATTTATAAATTTGTTATATTATTTATTTTTTATAAAAAACCTGTATATATATGATGAAAATAATTAAAAGAACATTTGAAAATTTTGTTTTTTGTTTATTTAAATTGGTATATTTTATTAATTTTTAAAGAAAATAAATCGAATTGGATCAAATTCAAAGATCCAACTTACCAATAGAATTCAAATTTAAATTGAGGCCTATAARATCTGATTGGATCAGATCCGATATGAACAATGTCAAATCGAATTTGAATATACCCTGATTCAAATCCGATCTAATCCATTTGCATCGCTACTTTCGGATCAATAGTTCCATCGTATATCCTTAAAATTTGGAGGGGGGAGGTTTTGCCGTTTTGATAACACGAATGGCGCCGAACTCGGCCACAGGCTTCGAATTTTCAATCTTAATTCCGTAGTGAAACGTCGACTACGCCACTACGGATAATGGATGTATCCCGACCCAAATCTGGATGATTTTGCGAGTGATTCCTCCAATTAATGGTTTAAGCTTAGCTATGACAAAGCGGAGGGTGGTCAATCAATTATGTCAACGGCTACTAGAATGGAAAGATGGTGTGGAAATATCTTTTTCATTGGCTGAATTATAAGCTATTTATGCTAGGACAAATACTTCTCTCCGGTCATCATTGAGTCTAGCCTCCTGTCAATTATCACCGGCTCCCCAATAATTATCTCTCACAGTTATAAGGAGGTTAGTAGGTCCCACTGATTTGTTAGCTAATAAGATTGTTTTAAACAAAAAATTTAAGTCTAGGTTTTTATTGTTATGTTAATCATGTTCATACTGTACCTATCTGCGTTTGAAAACGATGTAAATATTTAAGTTGATTTGATTTTATCGGGAGGAATGTAAATCAAAATCAATGTAAAATTCCATTTCGGCATTTGAATAAAATAAAGTTTTATATGACAAATGAATATAAAACTTCATCAAAAGAAAAATTTTAAATTAAATATCTACATAATGTAGAATTTACATGTTTTTTTGAATTCACGCTTTAAAGTTAACGATCACTTTTTTACGGTGTAATCATGTACTTTTACACCAATTAACACACCCTAAATATATATATTTATGGGGCCGGAGGGTCTGATTTTCTGCTTTTAGTTTGTCGTTTTTTATCAATCTCTTAAAATATATAAAATACATGGGTCCACGTTATCTGCAGCATCGATTTCACGCACCCTAAGGATATGTATGGGCCCTCAGTGGAGGTTCTGATTTTCTGCTTTTAGTTTGTGGTCTTTTATTCAATTTCTTTTAAATTAAAAAAAAAATTATCTAAAATTTATCATGACTTTTCACTATTTTTCTTAAATTCATCATAGCTTTTCAAAACATACAAAAACCACCATGTCAGTAGATAAATTAACGGATGTTATTAAATTACAATTTTACCATTTGTTAATGTTTCCAGCTGCCCGTCTGGTTTGGTTGTGGACCCACAACAACTAGATGAGATCATCAGCACTACTTTGATCTGGACTTTTGTTTTTCCACATCCGTATATGAATCGGAATCTGGAATCTGAAATATGATACAGTTCGCTTTTAACAAGGTGGTTCCTGCTTTGGTGCCTTCAAGCGTTTAGCATCAGGATTGCCATCAAGGTCATTTACTCCAGACTTTTGTCCCTGATGTTTCTTAAGTTTCTAGACGCATTTTTTGATGCTAGTTTCTCACATTCCTCCCGTAAACGTTCTAACTCTTCTCTAATTGTACTGTTATCCTCTTTCGGTGTTTCCACACGACCTGCAAGTGTGGATGTTAATATTAGGAATAGAATCATTACCTAAGGACCGGTAGGCATCGCAACAAAATAGAGAAGCATTCAACCCATAGACGAAGAGCCTGAAGTCATTTGAGGATAGACGGATTGAGCCAGATGAATTCCTTGGTATATGTATCAGCATTGAGTGGATGTATCGAGAAGAGGAAGTTGCTTGAAGTGTTGGACAAGATTCTATAAAGCATCAAAGTTTAAGGGACAAGAAGCACCGACGAGAMTTCTTTCTGGGATACAACTGTTAGACAGTGTATGTCTTTAGTTCCAATCAGTTTGACGTATATTATGATATTTATTGTAAATGAATAAAATACATATTTGATTTATGTTATATTGGTTTGTTTTTGTGTAATATTCTTAAACTAGACACTTATAAGACTTGTGTTAGTTTAGAATCTTCACAACCGTTGGATAGATCTGGGGAGATTTATCCTGCCAAAGCTAACACTGATGTGCCACCAAGTTGGTTGGGGTGGCTTGTCTCAGCTGTTAGGGTGAGACCTGAGGTACATATAGTGTGGCTTTGCTTGAAATTCTAAACCAGACCAAAATCCAGTATTGCCCTGGACCTTGGAGATAGATGGGCAAAATTGAAATGTTACACCTGACCCCTAGACTCGATTATGGTACTGCACTAGGTGTCGAATTGGGATGTCTTTGATATGCCAAGTGAGATCCTTAGAGGGGGTCAAAACCTAGGTATGTTGGGATAGTTCGAGAATCCACCTGAGTGGGTGATCATAGTGATAGGATTAACCCCTTTGTCGGACAAAATGAATGACCAGGGAATGGTTTATTTCTGATGGAAACCTAAACTATTGGCAGTTGATTTCAAAGTGTTGAAATTTGTTTTGCAATATATGGTTTCACAAAATATTTGCAAAAYGTTTTAATTCCCGGGATCCATGTGAGTAGAGAGTGCAACATTGTACCTTACAACCGAGGGATATGTTCTCTCTTGTCGAGTAGTGTTTGATCATTATGGGCTGAGAGGTTAAGTATAAGACCATTTAAGGATAACAAACCTGATGGGCTAATCTCACATCTGCCCACAGTCCTTGGGCCTTCATAAGATGACTGAACCCAATGACCATTTAGTGTAAATGTTGGGCCCATTAAGAGCCCATACTGATGGACTCAGGAGTTCACTGTATTCAGCAGTGAATTTGGCCATGCCTTGTAACAGAGGCTAGGATGAGCCCATGTGGCTGATGTGGAGATCAATGATAGGGTCCCACACCATACAAAGAGAGCCAAGCTAGTTAGCATTAAGAAGGAAGTGAGCCTGAAAGCTTAATGAGCCTAAATCCCATTTCGAACTACGTTAATTGGATTAATTAAATAGAGGCGAATCTGGGTATGGATCAACAGATAAGGATAAGAGAATAATTCTTATCCACTTAAAGAGTCTAGATCCAAATAGAGATTTGGATCAGGAAACTTCTAATTTGATTAGGAGTAGCTGATCTTGATCTATAGATAAGAWWAGAGATTATCCTTATCACTTAAAGAGTTCAGATCCAAATAAAGATTTGGATCAAGAAACTCCTAATCAAATTAGGAGATTGATTATTTAAGGGTTATATATAAAGAGGAGGGTAAACTGAAAAAGATATCTACAGTTTGACTACTTTCTGCTTCCAATTCTCTCTCTCTCTGCTCTTGCTACCCTACCTTGTTCGATCTCCACTTCTTAGAGTGATCAAGATTCGATCTTGATATTGTTTCTTAGTGGAAGAAACAACTTTGAAACTGTTGTCACTACCCTGTTCGATTATGGTTGAAGAATCTAAGGTTCTTGCTGAAGAACCACTTGCTGATTTTGCCTCACCCTAAGTTATGTCATCTTCAGTAGAGGGAGGATTTTGTATTCTCTTTAGGCGTGAACACCTACATTGGGAGGAGCTTTTTGCGTGGATTCCATATCAAGTATTTCTCTCCCTAATCTTGGTTTCAGAGTTGATCCGGTTTGTTTTAAGAACGAACATTGGAAAGTACAGTTTTTCTAAATTAGGGAATACGATTCCCAAATGGAAAAAATAAAATTTTAAAATTTTGCCCAGCCACCTTGCATGGTTCGGCCATTCATGTGATGAATCTCCCATCCCTTCAACAATTGCCCAAAATGAGTAATGAGTCACACCCGAAAATCCTAGAGCTAGAGACAAAAAGAAGAATACAAAGTAGAGGGACATTGAGAGGTCTAGGGTTTCACATAACTCTCCAACTACAGTCTACAAGTTTGCATTTTCATTATTTTCCTTCGATTGGCAGTTAGGCACTAGAATTTGAGTTTGACACAAAAAAGAAGAATACGGTGTAGAGGGACATTGAGAGGTCTAGGGTTTCACGGAACTCTCCAACTGCAGTCTACAAGTTTGCATTTTCATTATTTTCCTTCGATTGGCAGTCAGGCACTAGAAATTTGAGTTTGACATGCACTTTGTATTGGCCGGTTGAGAATCAATCTCCGAATTTGCTTCACGGGCTACAAGGTCATGTAGGGATGAATTTGAGGATTGGATGCGACAGGAGAATGGAAAAAAACTGGGGGAATCAGAGGAATAAGAAGTTACTGTCACTAGGTAAAAAATTTACATGTACAAGGATTTTTTAAGAAGCCCGACTCGCCGTTTAGGGGCAATTTGGTAATAAAAATTGTATTTATGTTGATATGGACAATTTTGGTCATTACTAACAGTGTTGTAAGGGGACGGTGAGTTTTTAAAACTGATGGTTTTGTGACGTTTTAAAAAATCATGGTGAGTTTAAATGGCGAAAAGTTATGATGAATTTTAGACAATTGTACAGATGATATTTTAAGCAGCACGTGTCATTAAACATATGGGTCCACGTTATCTGCAGCTTATCTGGAAAGGAATCTTGCTGTATTGAGTTTCAGCATCTTCTACTGTCTGCCTCTGCATCGGACGGGGGATGTACATCAGCGCATGTACTCTGGGACTGGGGGGATGAACTTAGGGAGAGAGAGAAAGATTAGCTGTTCAGCGGCCCCGGACAGCAATCTTTGTCTCTCTCGTACGACATTTTCATTCAATCCTTCTCTCCCTTATTTTATCCGTTCACCGGAAGAGGAGAGGAGCTGGCCAAGTTTGCAGACTCACTGATCCATCCCCTCCCCGATCCAGACCAAGTGGAGAAAATGCTGAAGCGGTCGATACAGCAAGGTTCCTTCTCCGACAGGCTGAGGGGCATAACGCTTCTCGCCACTGTCTCGCTCCTTCTTATCTCTTTCGTTCTCTTTCTCACGCCGCGATCACCTTCCGACGGTCTCCTCTCCGTCGAATCCGACCATGTTCGTCTCGAGCGTAGGGGCTTGCTCGAGCTCCGGGAATCCAGGAATTATGCGGTAATATTTGACGCCGGAAGCTCTGGTAGCAGAGTACACGTGTTTTGCTTCGACAAAACTCTGAATCTCCTTCCCATTGGAAACGTTCTCGAGCTCTTCGTACAGGTGAGCTCGTGCTAATTTATTAGCTCATTTAGAAACTAGAATGACGTCCTGAGGTTGGCATTGTACTGCTTCTTCATTTCTTTGGCTCCTTTAGAACATACTTGAACTAAAAAACTACGTCTTGTGTTTGGAACTTTGGATAACGGAATTTGCTCGTTTTAATGCAATGGGTTTAGAGAAGATTCTCGGATAACTATCGTAGACCCTATTTTTTGCATGGGAGAGAATGACGGTTCAGCCCAGGGTTTGTAGGCGTAAAGTAGGTGCCAGCTCGGAATTGATGCCAATTCACGAGCGGGCGTTGGTGATAGAGTGTGGATTATTAATAATATGCATCGGTCCTATCCGTATTTTTCCGAAAAAGAAAAACCCCTKGATTTCTAGTTTCTACTGTTTTCCTGCTAATAGCTTTCTGCTTTCGGTCTTGTCCGCTAGGTTTTCTGTGTTAATTCAATAATATGTTTGTGTTGAGACATAGACACTTTTATCCCTTCTAAAAATCTTTTATTACCATATAAATATAATGCTGTTACTTGCCTGGCCAGTTATTGGCCCCATGGCAAGATGACCATTATAATTTTTTCTCTATTTAGAAAAAGGGTCATTTACTAGATCACCCCTATAGTTAGCCTATCCTATACACTATAGACTATATTTTACAACAATTTTATTTAATCAACCTTTTATTATGAACTATTTGCTTTGCCGTATGAAAATAGTAAATGATCACCTAAGCTAAATGGAAAATGTTTAAGGGCATGGAACATGGTTGTTTATTCCAAAATTACCCCTAAATTGAGTGGAAAATGTTCAAGAGTATGGATCTTTGTTTATTCCAAAAATACCCCTAATACTTTTTTGACCAAATACAGAAAAATACTGGTTGTCTGTGTTTTATTAGGTGTAAAAATGGTATTTTTTGTTTTTAATTTGTTTTGATTAAATTTATTTGAATGGATGTGTTGATTAAGTAAATTGATTGCAAACTATAGGGGATGTTTTAGTAAATTCATAAAATTATAGGGGGTGTTTTAGTAAATGACCCTTTAGAAAAATGCTCTTTTTTTCTCTCTGTTTCTAGCTTCTTGCCCTGTTATCTGAATGTTGCCTGTTTCCACTTATTTTAGGCCCCACAATTAGAGATAAATGAGGATGTTTTCATGTCAACATTTATGAGGCCCATCCTATGATTTACGTGCATATATTGATCTAGTGTGCATGTTTTTCTAAGTCTATTATGTTCATTGTTGTTGCAGACAAAACCAGGTTTGAGTGCATATGCCAATGCTCCCGAGAAGGCTGCAGATTCTCTGCTATCTCTTTTGCAGCAAGCAGAAAATGTTGTTCCTAAAGAGTTGCGTAACAAGACACCAGTCAGAGTTGGGGTATGTACTTTATGATATCTTTTGTTATAAAATATTTAACCTATGCAAGTCTTCCATACCTGTTACCTGTTGTCCACTCTGATTGACTCCAATGTATATTCAGGCAACGGCAGGCCTGAGGGCATTGGAAGGTGATACTTCAGATAGAATTTTGCAAGCGGTAAATCTCATGTTTTTACCCTTTCTTTTTATGAATTATGTGTGTAGATGCATGTGTTTATATTGCCTTTTTTTTTATAAACACTTGAATATGTACCCCCTCCTCTCATGGCTTAAAATACTTTGTTCCTTAGGTCAGGGATTTGCTTGTCAACAAAAGTTCCCTGAAGTCAAAACCAGAGTGGGTCACTGTTCTGGGTGGAACTCAGGAAGGTGCCTATCAGTGGGTATGCTGTTTTGAACCTCACTCTGCATACATTCATACCTTGAGATCATACATACAGAATCATAGATTGCAAAAACAAACTACCTAGTGGACTATGAAGGAATAATTATTCTGTTCTAGATGAAATCCTGCTATACAATCTTAAATGTAACGATGATTGACTTTGGGAGGCTGTAAAGAGAGGATTATGAAGCTTTATGACTTCTTTCTTTCTTTAGGTGCATAACCCTTTTCAAGATTCATTTAATTTCTCAGTCCTTAGCAATCCGTAGAGTTCATCATTTGGATTGGTGTTTTCTTTTTCCAATTTTCTATTCTCAATTTTCATTCCTTATAAATCAAGGTATTAATTATTAGTTATATTAGTTATTTAAACAAGTTTCCTTGGAGCATGTACTACAACATCAATTGTGGTCAGAAGTCACAAAGGTTCCTGCACCTTTTTGGGCGAAGATAGGTAAAGAAGTTAGTAGTATAAAAATAGTAGAGACAATGAAGAAGACAACAAATAACATTGTTTTCTTATAAGTGACTAAATGAAAGTGGAAAAAACTAAAGGAATTGATGTCTATAAGTTATGGTACATATGCACAACCGAATTAAGGATCCCAAAAGAAGTCAACAGCCAAAAAAAGAGGAAGAGAGAGAGTTTCTTTGAACATTTAGACTGGACAACCAACTTCTGATCTCCTCAACAACTACATTGATTACCATGATACCCCCCCTCCAGATTTCTTTTTTGATAAAATATTCTAGAGTGCCTTTCAAGCCAGATAGCCCAAAGAGTTGCCAAAGGGACAACCGGCCATTAAACATTTGCCTTTTTTGTTCATCCCAAAGATGCGCCATTCTGCTAATAAAGCTGAAAYAAAACAGGGGGAGCACCAGTGGAAGGAAATAGCCTTGCTGAAGTGCCACCAGATTCTAGAAGAGAAACTGCAGTGAAGGGGTGGCTATTATGTCTTGGGTTCCGGGTTGACATGACATGTCAGGAAGATTTGCTCCCTCTGTCACCAGCATTTCTTTGGTTAGACTTTTCTCCCATGCTATCACTCAGGTAAAGAACTTGGTATTTAAGGGGGCCGCATTGCCCCAAGTAGTCTTACTTGGGAAGGAGGAACTGGTAGGTCTGATCAGACCATGCTAGAAAGACTAACTGAAAATAAACCTGATTTGAGACCATTTTGAGCACCTGGATAGGAGTCTCGTAAGTACTTTTACTTCTGGCAGATTTTTCTTCATTATTCCCAAGCAGACACTACGACATTCTTCGTTCTTTATCATATCCAATAAAAAGTGAAATTTATCATCATCATCATCATCATCATCATCATCATCATCCATGCCTTATCCCAACTATATGGGGTCGGCTACATCAATCCTGTTTCGCCAATCCATTCTATTTAATGCCATATATATCCACTGTTAAATTATTAGTGCTTAAATCATTTCTTACTACTTCTACCCATGTCCTTTTTGGTCTACCCCTAGATCTTCTAGCCCCTTCAACTTGTATAACAAATCACTTCTTCTAACAGGTGCTGTTGATGGTCTTCGAACCAGTTTATAGGTATAGGAACCTAGGAGTATGGTCAACTTCATTCCTGATCCTATCCTTTCTAGTTTTTCCACTCATCCATCTTAGCATTCGCATTTCTGCCACACTCATTTTTTGGACATGTTGTTTCTTGACTGTTAAATACTCTACTCCACACAGCATAGATGCATAGCTGGCCTTATAACTGTTTTACAGAATTTTCCTTTTAATCTAAGCAGTACTTGCTTGTTACATAAAAGTTCAGATGCACCCCTCCATTTTTCCCATCCTTTTCTAGTTCTTTGGGTGACATGCCTGTCAACTTCGCCAGTGTGAGCTTGTCTTACATTACTGGACCCAAGCCTGGATAAAGGGGGAGGGTGTGTCAGGTAGGCAGCTGGCACTAAAACTTTTGCCAAACCTAAACCTTCATGAATAAAAGTGAAAGTTATCAATGAAAAATGTTGTTCTTTTAATGCACCTTTTTTTACATCTTTGTACTTATTATTAATATTTTTTGATTATTCTAAAAAAAATCTGGTTCTTTTACCCATTCATTCTCTTGCAATTCATGAGATGTTATCAACATAAGTTTCCATTAGCCAAAAAAACATAAGTTTCCCTATTCCCAACATTTATAATCTTTAAGGAATTACATATCAATGATGTATTCCTGCTTGCTGTATACTCTCTTCTGCATCTTAGGCTCATTTTGGAAAGAGTACAAATACATACAAAACCTTGTATTTTGTATGTATTTGTACTGTACATATTTGTATTTGTACTCTTTCCAAACTGAGGCTTAATAGTTTTCATTGGTTATAGTTTTATATTATTTTCTGAAATTGCTTCTAAATGTACAGGCTACCATAAACTATCTACTAGGAAGAGTGGGAAAGAAATACTCAAATACAGTGGGAATAGTTGATCTTGGAGGTGGATCTGTCCAAATGGCATATGCAATCTCAGAGAAGGCTGCTGAAAAGGCTCCAGCTGTAAAGAATGGGGAGGATTCATATGTGAARGAACTGTTTCTTAAAGGAACCAAATATTATCTTTATGTCCACAGGTTTTCCATCTTCCTATGCTAATTGCTGTTATGATTCTTGGGTTAGATATTTTTTAATAAACAACATTAAAGTGGATTTCATTATGGATATGAAAAAAAACCCTTGCAATTCAAAACGTGGATAGCAGGTTACAAACAAAAACAATAGTATACTCCTGTATTCTCAATATAGAAATTCAATCTTCTCCCAGTTCTGGAGTATCCCATGCAAGTTTATCTGTTGTGACTCTTTTTCTAGATATCTGCCAAAGAATTTGCAGGTCTAGTGATCCACTTGAATGACCAATTCAAGTTAGTAGCTAGAGCCCTTACTTCCCTAACCAAGAATCCTAGTACCCATGGTGCATCTTCATCTGAAGTTATCTACTTAATCACCACCAGACAATCTCCTTCAACATGTAATTCTTTCTAGTCAGCTGTTGAAGAAAATTTTAACACGTGTTTTAGTGCTAACAATTCTGCATTTAACAAGTTTCCAACACCAATAGGCCCTAAGAAGCTAGATAGAGTTTTTCTCCTATCATTTCTGATTACTTGAATGACAAATTTTTCATATTAGATACATTGGTTATTTTGAAAGACATTTTTTTTTTTTACTTTGTTTTGAATGAAACCTTATATTTTGAATTATTGTGGCTTTGATTTTTTGAAAATGACCTGTTAAATATGTGCCTCTTTACATGTTGCATTTTGTATTGCAGTTACTTGAACTATGGTTTATTAGCATCCCGAGCAGAGATTCTGAAGGCTGTGGGAAGTTCTGAAAATCCATGCATTTTGAATGGCTATCATGGTACTATGTATATCTTCATTTCCCATATATCTTTGATGCAGGGCTATTGCTGTGGTTTTTCAATAGTTAGTATTTTTATTTTTCTGAGTCATTAGTAGCTTTCCTAATTGCACTGGGATTGGGTTTTCCTAGTTACATTAGTAGCTGGTTTTCCTAAACATTCTAGGAGTTGGTTGTTCTAATTGGTTGAGTTATTTTAGCAAGTAAAATTTATTTTAGTAGGTCAGAACCATGAACTTGTACATAATACCCTAATGGGGTAGGGAGTTGGGCAGCTGTTTCTGCCTAGGGGTCCTTTCATTGTCTTTGGATTACATGCTACACAAATAGAGCAAGTTTTCTATGTTATTAAAGTAATAGTAACCAATAAAAAAAAAGAAAGAATGAAAGAAAGAAAGAAAGAAAGAAAAAAGAGACCATATAGTTACCATCTTGTCTCTGCCTGATCTAGGCATCTAGCATATAAGCAAGCTTAACAACTAAAATAGCCAAGTCCATAACGCCAATGCTTCCTCATCATTTTACCTTGGGGAATGAAGCCTTGGCTCATTATGTTTTGAATAATTACGGTTATTAAATGATGAATCTCCACTGAATGTCATATCAATGATCTCGCCAAGCAAGATGAACTTCCTGACCTTCCATTATGCCCACTATTTGAGAACCTTATGGTCCATCCTACTATTATTTCAAGAACAGCTTGTTTCTCCCCTCCTTCAAAGAGACGGTTAAATGTGAGGAAATGTATTGATTATCCATTCTTTGGAGTAATTGGGATAATTATGTGAATAATTGTGGCAGCCAGAAACTATAGTGGCAATTAAGAGGGGATGATTACTGCTCGTTGTCTTCCAATTTTGAAATACTTTTATTCTTGTTCTTTAGGTTTAAAGTATATATTGATATGATATATCATATTTGTATCCATTGCCATGGATATAGTACACATCACGACTGGGTATGTGTCTTACTATTCGTGCATATTGGTATGATATGCTTCCATATTGTACTATATCAATGGATACGGTCCCATACACATCAATATGGAAGCGTATCGGTGCCTAGTTTGATGAAGCTGTATATTGAACACTTTTGGTTTGTTTTTGAACTTTAATAAAAATTGAAATAGAGTTGTAGTTATAAAAAATGAAATAAATAACTTAATATTTAATTTTTCCTAAAAAGTTATTAAAAACTAAAAATTATAAAAATAATTTATTTTGTTTAATGATTTATATGTTTTATTTTACATATAACTTATATGTTAAAAATGAAAATATATTTATTATTTGAAAACATAAAGTCATTATTTATATAGAAGTGCTAAATAAATGATTTTTCCAACAAATTAATAAAAATTAAAAATTATAATTATAAAAACAAAAATAAATAATTTAAGATTTAACTTTCCCATAAAATTTAATAAAACTGAAAATTATAAAGATAATTTATTTTATCTACCTTAAATGGTTGTGTAAAATAAAACAATTATTTGTTAAAAATGAAAACATGTTTGTTATTTTAAAAATATAGTTATAATTTATATAAAAATATTATATAAATAAAATTTCCCACAAATTTAATAAAATTGAAATAGAGTGATAATTATTGTATGATGTGTACATGTTCTAAAGGCCTAATATTTTTTATTGTAATGCTTCTCTTCATATAACCTATTAAAGTGTGCATTTCTCGTCTGTTTACCTTATTCATATATGATTCAGATTTATATTTATTTATTAATATATTTATATGATTTGTATGCATTTCCTAGTGTATCTAAGTGTTTCCATATTTTTCGTTTGTATCCATGTGTTTCCAAAGTGTATTCGTATCCATATATGAGCTATCTGACGATACTTGATACTGATACTTTAATCCTTGGTTTCAAATGATTGCTCCAAAAAACTAATAGATGATGTCCTCTTTTCTTCTTCAAGGGTCTTACATATATGGGGGTCATGTATATGAAGTATCAAGCTCTGCATCTGGTTCCAACATTAACGAGTGCAGAGGGGCTGCTTTTAAGGCTCTCAAAGTTAATGAATCATGTACACACATGAAGTGCACGTTTGGCGGAGTATGGAATGGTGGTGGTGGGGTTGGACAGAAAAATTTATTTGTTGCCTCATTTTTCTTTGACAGGGCTGCTGAGGTAATTAGACATTCATAATCTAGACCCATGAGAACTCCTATAATCATCATCATCATCATAATAATCACATTTGTTGCTTTGTGTTAATGCTGACTGGATCGTGTTTCTATACACAGGCTGGTTTTATAGATTCCAACAAGCCAGTTGCCAAAGTCCGCCCTGTGGATTTTGAGGAGGCTGCAAAACGTGCTTGTGAAACTAAACTTGCAGATGCTGAGTCTATCTATCCGCTTGTTGAGAAGGATAACTTGCCTTATCTATGTATGGACCTTGTCTATCAGTTCACATTGCTTGTAGATGGGTTTGGTACGTTAAATTTACAGATCATCCACTGTTGAAATTTCATTCTTACTTCTCTCTGGCAAGCATTATTAAAGGATTCTAATATTCTCATATTGGCTACTGTTATTCCCTTGGACAGCTCTAGATCCTTGGCAGGAGATCACATTAGTGAAGCAAGTGAAGTATGGGGATTCCCTGCTTGAAGCAGCTTGGCCATTAGGCAGTGCCATAGAAGTTGTATCATCGTCAACATAACCGGAACCTTGCATTAGTTTGGAAACTTTTGGTTCACAGATTTCTTTCGCATTGACGCGTACAATTTCTCGGGATGACTGGCGATTCATGTTTAAAAGCCTTTAGAGATTGAGACTGTTTTAGTTCATTTTTGGATAAGCCTCTCCGTTGGCAGCAGAGAGATTGGATAAGCTTCTGTTTTCCTTCATTTTAAGAGATGAGTGTGTTCATTGTCAAATTTTAAGTTAACGGCCTGTTTGGTTCGCAGGAATAAGGGTCTGGAATCAGAATTGGAATGAGCCATTCCGATTTTGACTGTTTGGTTGGGTGTAATTGGAATCCCATTCCTATTCCTGGTGGAATGACATTCTCCCATTTGAGAGAATGGACATTTCCTCCTCCCTTGGGAATGAAATCCCATTTCAGCTGATTCCAATTCTTGTCTGAACCAAACAAACTAAGAGAATAGATCATTCCAATTCTGACTCCGAGGGATTGCAATTCCAATTTCAACTATGAACCAAATGGACCCTACAAGCAGGGTTCAAAGTATTGATACATATTGGCCCATATCAGGAGCTTCCTGATATGCTCCTACAGAGGGTGTATCAGGGTTTTGGCTGGTTCAGGGGGTGAGCGGACCTTATTAAACCGGCCCCTTTGAACCAGATTTGAACAAAAAAAAAACTAAAAAAGAACTACTGATACTGCTCGATATGCCTCTGCCGGCGTATTGGGCGTATCAATATTTTGAACCTTGCCTAAAACTTTATCTATATCTTATTGGGGCAGAGCTGATAAGAGTTGCAAAGATCAGATCAGATCAGATCAGATTCAAATAAGGGTATATCTGAATTCGATCTGATAATACAAATTATATATCCAATCTGATCTGATGATCTGATGGGCCTTATAAAGATTAATTTGAATCCATTGAAGATGTTGGATGCCTGAATATGATCTGATATGATTTAATTATTAATAGGAGAAAAAACATAAAAACAAAACAATTTTAAACAGATCTTATTTTTCTATTCGATCCAAAAATCTGTCAAAGGGATATTTCAACCTACAAGATAGGATCATATTTGAACTCGAATTGGATCATGATGCAGTCTGTTTGCACCTCTAAACATGACAGTGCTGATAAATAATTGGTTTGGTCTAATAGATCCTATAGGGTTTGGTTCAAACTACTTCTTCACATTTATCAGGTTGGGACAACTAGAAGCCATTCCACGACTCATATACAAGATTGACCCCTATAAATAGGGCTGCAAATAAGTTGGATCGGATTCTATTCGAATCTGAATTCGATCTGGTAAGAGTCAGATTTGAATACCTCCCTTAATCCTAAAAAAATGGATTGAATTAGAAAAACCATTCCGATCAATCACAGCCTGATCCTATCCATTAGTTATTAAATATTATATGTATATTATATGTATATTCTATATATATTATGTTATTTATATAATTATACATTATATTATAAAAAGAATATAATATTATGAAGTTTATTTTTTTATTACAAATCAACTCAAATTGGATATCTGATATGATATTCAAATTTGAGAATCATAATCTTGAAAATCCGATGAATTCTTATCAAATTCAGATCAATTGAATTTCTTAACGAATTGGATCGGATATACCCTTTACTGAATCCAATCCATTTGCATTCCTACATATAAAATAGCCTTAGAAGTGACGTGAGTTGATCCTTTAATTCAAGCTTATCTCATCAAGTGATATGCAAGAATTGAGAAAGCTAGGTCATTGCAGAAGCACAAAGAAATGAAATGAAATATTTTTATATGGGTTTTGAATTTTATCTAAATTTTGGTCTCATTTGATGTTTATTGGTAAATACTAAAATTTGTTATTAAAGTTATATATATATAKAGAGAAAGAGAGAGAGAGCCCTATGAGAAATGATCTAAAAGTGTAAAGAATTCAAGAAAATTACCAATGGGAATGCTATACTTGAAGAGTCTGAGGTACACAAATTTCGTTTTGGTTGCACCAATGAGAAGTAATCACTGATTTGGATGAGTAGACAAGATAATCCATGGTTTTTAAAACGAACCGATCAGGGGTCCAGTTATCGGTTCGAACGGTCTGACCGTTCGACCAGAACGRCCAACCCATTTTGACAAAAAAATAAAAAAATAAAAAAAATAAAAAATTGGAAAATGGTCAAAACTGTTTGAATGGTTAATTAGACGGTTCAACGGTTTGCTGACCAAAATCAACGGTTTTGAGGGAAAAAGCGATTTTGAAGGAAAACGGAACCAGTCAAGTGACCAGTTCCCGGTTTTCCGGTTCGACCATCCGATTCGGTCCAGTTTTGAAAACAATGAGATAATCTACAACAAGAACTCTATCAACTACCTAAGGAGTTTCATTTTCCTAGGAAAATAGAGGAGAATCACTTGGTGTATATGATTAACGAAAATAAATGCTCATTTGTTCTATTATTTATATTATTTTTAGGTTTAAATTATAATCTGCATTGGAGCAAGTAACTAGCTAGTGGGAGCCAACCTTTTGTGCCATTAGTTATTTCTTGTTTAGTATATAATTAACTGGTGAACCGGTTAACTGCTTCACTTGATCGATTTTTCACTTTTTATTGTAATTTCCATGCAAATATATATTTTTTCTATTCTTTCCCTAATTTAAAGAAAGAACCAATTAATATTTCATCATCAACAAAACAAATGCCTACAGTAACATTTCAACAAAATTTATCTACATACAACCAAATAAATCAAACAATTAATAATTATTCTAAAAATACATCAATCTTCAATATTCAAAACTTCTAATAAACCAAGCACAGATAATTGGAAATAATTAGGTATTTATAATATATTATAAATAGACTAATTAGCTGGGTTAAYCACAGGTTTTTTCCTATGTTAATCTAGATCAAACTGAAAAATTGAATCTCTGAGAAAACCAAATTGATCAGTTCAAATACCTAGATTTTTTTCAATTTGGATTGTTAGTTTTGAATCGGATTTTTATGAGCACACCTAAAGGAATCTGAACAGGTGCATCCAATTCTCCCAATAAAGGCTGAAATCATAGAACCTCAAACAGATCATGTGCCATAAGGCCCATAACCCAATACTCTGCCTCAACATTCACATTAGACTTTTTGCCACTACACCATTTCTTACTCTTCTAGGGTACCATATTTTAATTTTGCCCACAGAAGCACAATATCTTGAATAAATCTCTTATTATCAGAGACCCATCCCAGTCTGCATCAATTATAGACCTCTCTACCTTCAAATGATCATGCCTCTTATACAAAATTCCTTTATCTGGATTTCCCTCTTGGTAAGCTAGAATTCAATCCACTGCAGCAATGTGTGAAGTACAAGAACATGCATGTATTGGCTTACGATACTAWWCACATAGAAGATATCTAACGAAGTCATACAACCATAGAGAAGTCTCCCTAGGCTACAAATCTCTAATACATAGCATTATCCTCCAACATACTAACTCCCCCTCAGTAGCACGCCTTATGACCATGATCAATAGGAGCATCTACTAGATTCACTTCTAACTTGTGTCTCTAAGTAATTCCAACACATACTACCTCTAGGAGATTTAGGGTCTATTTGGTTTTCAGTCAGAATTGGAATTAGAATTCTTTGAAATCGGAATCGGATGGTTTATTCCCATAGTCTGTTTGGTTCAGACAGGAATGAGAATGTGAATTGAAATCAGCAAGAATGAGATTTCATTTCCAAGGAAGGGGTAGGAAATGACCATTCCCTCAAATGGAGAAATGTCATTCCAGCAGGAATGAGAATGAGATTCGGATTCTGCTCAACCAAACAGTTGGAATTGGGATAACCCATTCCAAATCTGATTCTGCTCAGAAGTAAAGTCTGTTTGGGACTCCTCAAAATTGATCCTCTGTGATGCTTTCTTAAACCGGTGAAACCAAGCATAAGGTGATTGTTGCAAGCCATACAACACCTTGTATCCGCTGCCATGGGAAGGCCCTGCCAAACGGACACTAATTGGATTAATGCAATAAGTCATATCAGCCCATGCATTGCTTCCAATTTCGTTAAGGGAAGTTATCTTATTTGGATAAGATATACCTTGGTCTGAATTTTTCCCTATTAAATTTTCGATTCAAACTGAAGTTTATATGTTGGAACCATAGATAAACTAGGTATATGTTTGATGTATGGTTTGGAAGCATCTTTTTTTGAGAAAATGATGTATTTTTTTTCTGTTTGGAAACATTGTTGTCAGGTAGGACGTTTCCTAGAGCAAAAAGCAACACTTTCTATTTGGTACTAGTGTTCCATGTCTGTTTTCAATACTGGTACCCATCATAGGAAGTCCATGTCACTGCCACATCACGTCCTCATTGGCAGCAATGAGCTGCAATCTGAGAAAACGTCAAATTCGGCATTGCTCCAAATCACGCTTTTTCAATTTCCAAGGTGTGACTTGGAACACGTTTTTTTTTTTTTTTATGAAAAAATGGTTCCAAACAAACAGGCATTTCCTGGAGCACCGTTTTTCTGACATAGCACTGGTGGGTCACTATTTTCTGGAGCAACGGCATCGATGCCAAACAGACAATAGATTAAACATAATGAGAATATTATATATTAACAATAAAATGAATAAAAAAACTTTGATATAATGTCATGGATAAAATGACTTAAATATTAACTTCTATAGAACTTAAGCCTATGACCCTTCAGTAAAAAACTAAAAGCAGAACCCTCAAACCAACTTCACTAATAAATTGTAAGATTATTGATGGATTCATATCTTACTGGTTTCAGATTTGAGTGCATTAATGTTTGATCCAATTATAAAGGGATTGAATTTTGATGAGCCTAATTGGGTGGATAAACATARCCCTAATGTTCAACCTAAGATACTGTCCAGCCCATCTCAACCTAAAGCTTAGATTCCTGTAGGCACAACACAAGTTGTTGCACCCTTTTTCCTAAATCCTTTTAGATATAATTCGTAGAGCAATAAGAAGTTGATGATGTGATGACGCCAAAACTAGGGACCATTTTCAAGGTTCAAAGTATCAATATATACGCCAAAACTAGGACATAAATCCTTGACCATATGTTTTCTGTTTGTGTTCAATACATTCAATCATTCGCCATATGAAAGGTCTATTATTAATTTCTTTACTTTGTAGTAATTGAAAAGGTCTATTGGTTGTTTAGAGTGATGCAACCCAGAGGGTTAATTGGTGGGCATTCTAAAGTTTGACATGAATGGAATCAAGGGGTCTTCTAACTCGATGTCAGTCAGCCTAAGAATAATTTTCAAAATAGCGCTTGATGAATGTTCTAAGCCTCTTTGATATGCTTTTCCAATCCCAAGGTATACTTTGATCTTTAGGCTTTGTTTGTTTGCAGTTCAACCAGAAGAAAATTAAATTTGTACCCCATCAGTTCAGATTTGTATATGTTGGTTTATAACTATCATTTGCGCTCTTATCTGATAGAAAGTTTGTATCTTTAATATCATTTGTACTCATTTGCAATGCAAATTTTACATCCCTAAAATTGATATGAAATTTGCATCACCTTTTTCTCACCTTAATTCCCTATCATATAGGGTGGGGATCACATAATTTAACTTCCTACTTTGCTCTTCCAAAACAGATAAACCTTTCTCCTGCTTCGATTTCCTTTCATATAAACTGTCTATTGGTCCAACTTCTCATTTTGCTCTTCACAAACAAATTAAATAAAAAAAATTAAAATCAGATAAAACCAAATTTTACATTCAGTCCATCTGCACCATGCATTTATACCAGTTCAAAATTTCATCTGCACTGGAAAGAAAGGAGACTTGGGCTCAGTTTGTTTGCAGTGCAAATTTCATTCAAACTGGTGTAAATACATGAGAGTGTAAACATGCTGAATGTAGATTCTGATCTATTTTTTATTCAGAGTTGATTTATTTGTTTGTGAGAGAGTAAAATGATGTTGTCTACCCTCATTGGACGAAAGACAATGGAGGTAATAGGAGAGTTATTTCTTTGAGTGAGGTAGGAAGGAAGATTCTGTTGTCCCCAATTTATCTGAGAGAATTGAAGTAGGAGGAAGGTGAAGTAAATTTTGTATTAGGTAGGACTACAAATTATAGTTACAAATAAATAGATGCAAATTAAACTGATCCAGGTGCAAAATTTGTATCCAGTTCAGATTTACATCACAAACAAACGGAATCTTTTAGGGACCGAAACAACTGCAAATCCAAACTAAAATGGCTTTAAAAGAACTTTGTCCACAGGACATCCAGTTGGGTCTACACCTAGTAATATGCCTTTATATAAAGTTCATTTGGTCCAACTTGTCTCCCTACTGTTATCCAAAAATGCATAGCTGTTGTTGCTATCTTATACAACTTCAAAGCTCTAGGAATAACTTTAATTTTGTGCTGCAATTTGCTTCAAAGGAAACATAAGTATCTTGAAGAAAGAAAAGATAAACATTGTGAGACATGTTCTATTCAGATTGACACAAAATATTTCTTTTCTGATTTTCTGAACCTGAATGATTGAGAATAGAAGCTCGGAGAACAAAAAGACAAGCAGGAATAGGATTTTTTTGGCTCGGAGAACAAAACGTTCCTTTCAGGCACGGAGTCACTCTCTCCAAGAAGATGTCTCCCAAGACTTCTGAGGAGATTGAGAGCATGAGAGACGTTCCCTATGCCTCAGCCGTAGGGAGCATCATGTATGCCATGCTGTGCACTCGCCCGGACATAGCTCAGGCGGTGA